>JABMIG010000274.1:34026-187640 GCA_013187285.1 Cyclotella cryptica
TGATAGGTGACTACTTGCTTCTTATGTCAATCATGAGCAACTATATACAGCTGTTGCATTTCTTTGGCTTTTTCACTGCTTGTGAGTGTAGTTGCTTGCTTGGTGTTGCACCCATGTGACGTATCTCTATCTAGAAACTTTTCATCTGTTGTTACATTGTTAATTGCAGTATAAATATTACTGCTGAATTACTTTGATTCGGTGATTGTGTATTCTACAAAGATTGATGGAATGCGTCAGAAGTATCTGCATACTGGTGAGCACATGCCCACATACTTGGTGCCTTTGTGATCAAAAAGTTCTTAAAAAAGATATCATTGATTCCTTGCGTCAATAAAGGAAGGAGATTATGGAACATGCCAGTTCACTACTGATTAGTCCATCATGTTTACTCCCCATGCATTTGCATAGGTCTGTTGAAGAAGGGAGCTACCTTCTTGGTTTTTCTTTTGTGAGCAGTGTTTCATAAAGTATTGATAAGTGTACCACGCCTCATGATTCGAGTCGGGTCTTTTCTTGCAATGATAGGCCAGATCCCACTGATTATTCTCACAAAAAAGATTGACAGGAGAATGCCAGACAGCTCCATTGGAATCATGGTATTCTGGATTTTGTTCTGTCTTGTGGTAACTAATGGCAATGTATAAAGACTCCTGAGGGGACAAGGACAAAAGGTATTGTACAAGGGATGCAGATAAGTTGCTAAGTCATGAGGCCAGGAGGATGAAGGAAGCAAACACAACACAGTTAGGCATCAGAAGAGGAGGTAAATAGTGGACTGTCACTAGTTGTTACCTTTATTTTAAGTGATATGTGTTGTTGTGATTAGATAAAAATGATATATAGGCGTTAATATAGTCCACAGAAATTATCATAGGAATTACCATGATACAGGACTATGTCTCAGAGAGGGTCTATTGTATTCGCCACGCTCGATGGGCACTGCGCAGAGTCAGCTGCAAGTACCCTGTTCATTGCACACAAATTTGATGTAAAATGTTATTTGTACTGTACGTTCAGGTTCCGCGGACTCTCTTAAGCATACCACACAATCGCGCGCGTTCAACACGATTTTTGATGTATTGTGTAATACAGATTCACTGTCGTGATCCACAGACTGTCTTCCGCGTACCCTTCCACTTGTAATGCAGAATTGACCGTGATGATGTCTCTTCTACATGGACTATAGGACCTCCCCATGGTAAATAATAACACCTTCACTCCCACATCTTTTCAATCCTTCAACATCATCCCATTATTTTGTAGAACAGGAGCGTGATTGGGCAATGTTTTTTCCAAGGGTGACTAAGCGTGTGCGTTTTCGGAGGGCAAATAGGCACAAGTCTAATTTGATATTGATGGCATGTTTGCTTGCTATCCTATCTATTGATGAGCAAAGATCACTACGGGGATGATATCTCGGATCAAAGAATATAGCACACACAAGAAGACGAGTAGATAGTCTGTTTCAGCAATGGGGGTCCATCAAGAGAGAGCATACCGGATGAATGTGGAGCAGTTCAATAGACTTCATGAAGAATTGCTACCAGAGCTGTTGAAAGAATTTCCATCCATGAGAAAACATAGTCGTCCCCCAAGTGGTGTAATTAGTACAAAGCTACATCTTTCTGCAGCAACACATTACTTTGCTGGTGGCTCACCACTGGACATTATGTTGAGTCATGGGATGTCAAGGCAGTCTGTATACCGATCCGTTTGGGGGACTACAGATGCAATAAATGCAACTTTGAGTCTATCATTCAACCGAAATGATGCGGATTTTCCATCTCATGAAGAACAGAGGGAGATTGCCGAGGGATTCAAGATGCGCAGTAAAGATTTTGACGGAATTTGTCTTGCAGTAGACAGTATGTTGGTTTGGATGGTACAACCAACCTCAGCTGATTGTGTTGAGTTGAGAGTGGGCAAGAGGCAATTTCATTGTGCTAGAAAGGATAAGTATAGGTATGAACTTGATGGCCGGTTGTGATCACATCTGTCGGTTTCGATGGGCTGATATCCTCCACCCTGGACTCACTTCAGACTACTTAGCTTTTGCAACATCAGATTTGGGAGTAGAGCTTGAACACAACAATAACAATATAATGAAGCCAGGATATACCATGGTTGGTGACAATGCATGGGTTCCTAGGCCATGAAGGGCGACACTGATTCCTGGACATTGCATAAGTGGCACTGACAACGCATACAATTTTTATTATTCTCGGGTGAGGATAACGATTGAGAGAGCATTTGGCATATTTATGTATAGATGGGGCGTTCTTAGAAGGCCACTATCTGTTTCCATATTGAAAGTTCCTCCACTGGTTATGTGTTTGATGAAACTCCATAACTATTGTATCAACAGCAAAAGTTATTTCACCCCATCAACTCTTTGTAATGACAAAAGAAGCATCAACCAAATGGCCTCTTCAAGTGGATCAGCTGAAACAACACACAATGCTGCAGCCGTGCAGCTCAATGCTCGTGGTATTCCTGTTGCTCTTGTAGGGTATTTTATATTTATGGTCGATTTTGGTCACTTTCTGCAAAATGGTCACCAAAAAATGGCTTATATAATATATTTTATGGACGTTTGGAGAACACAAACACGATTTTAAACATTTCGAATCTTAAAATGTAACAATAATTTGTATTAATGTCCGTATACATTAAAACGGGTTATATAAATTGAAATTACTAGGTATACAGTATATCGATTTTTAGGAAACTTACTATTTTTAAATAAATCGACGAAATTAGATAGTATTGTTTTATATTAATGGCTGTATATCAAAGCTATACATGTCTCTCGCGTAAAGTGCCACACACACCAAAAACACGCGCGCTCAATATATAACCGCGTTATGTACATAACTCCGCGTCCGCGCCCTCAGGTTGTCCACGCACTTGACGCTGGTTTATGTACATAATTTTCATCACGCCCTCTCCACAACCATGGCGACGGCTGACGAAACGACGAAAAGTACGTCCAACGACTGGGCGTTCGTTTCTGATCACATACAAGGCAGCGACGCGGACAGCGACGGCAACTTTCTCGACGACACCATGATGGGCTTTTCCAAGCACGGAACACTTGCGCTGACGTTCCACGCTAACTACAACAGCGGGATCGTCTGCGCAAAGTGCTTCCAATTCATGAAGCCAGGAAGCTACGCGATTCACTGCAACAGGTGTGACAAGGATCCCGCCCCGTCCGCCAAGGCCATCAAGGAGTGGTCCGATTCGGACAAGAAGTGGGCTGGTTTGAAACGCGAGTTTCCAGAATAATTCTCCGTCAAGACGGTGATTAGAACTGCCACCCGCAATGGCGTTTCTGCATACGTGGTACACCCACGTTTCTACCTTGGGAAGACATCCTCTACGATGAAGCTCAGGGCTCTATGCATAACCGACGGATGCGTCCACGTATGCGCGTTTAACGCGCTTCATCGTCACTTCAAGAAGGCGCACATGAGTGCGAGTTATGCGCTGTATCACCTGGACGTTTTGGAGGCCCCGACAGTCAACGACGTGGAAGACAGTTCCGCGAACGATGAGGAAGACAGCGAGGAAGCGGAGGCGGTGGCGGACACGGAGAACAAGGGAGAGGAGGACGAAGAAGATGGAATGGGGGAGGAGAACAACGCTGGGGGGACAGTTGCGGTGATGGAAGAGGAGGAGGACGATAAAGAGGAAGAGAAGGCCACAGAGGCAGACACGCCAGGTGAATATGAGAGTGGTGAGGCCGTAGACTCCCAGGACGCGGAATGCGAGCCATTTGTGAAGGAAGACGGCCCCTCAGACGATGACACGACTGAGGAGATCCTAGAGAAGGAGGGGGGAAAGGACAAGGGAGGAAAAACGAAACCAGGCGGAAAACAGAACAATCCTGCGCCAGTTCGGAAGAGCGCTCGCAAGCGCAGAGCCCCGACGAGGTACTAGAGGAAGGGATGGCGCACATTCGCATTTTTATAAGTTGGTAATTGTTATAGAGCATTCAAGTGTTACAAACATAATCATGTTATATTTATAACTCGTTATAGTACTAACACGCAGATGTGGCGGCGGATCGCCATTTGCGTCATCATCGTTATATACATATCGTCGTTATATATATACACAAAGAAGAGTGTGAACGATATATATATTATCACATGATACATATATATAAAGCGCGGGGCATATTACACATCCCAATGTTATGTATATACAAATGTTACATAAATAACATCGCATCAGTAACAACCACGTATCATGATTACTTTAGATTAATACTGCAGTGTTTTAGCACGATATGAAATATGTATCATTTTAGAGCAGGAATATAAACATAACATTCAATCGTCTTAGAGCCTGAATATAAACATTATATTCAAATCACGGTACGCATTTACGCAGAGGTACGTATGTCCCAATTTCTGCGTTATCTTGGTTTACATATGACACAGACATAACACACGTGGGCCAATAAGGAGAGGGGTATAACGGACACATGACAGTTGTGTTAAATATATACCAGCATCCACACGCATGTGACCGTTATGTACAGGACATGCACCGGTCTGATCACATTTCACCAGTTCATTTTTGCGGTCGATTTACGAAACAACCATGATGCAACGGAGGACGCAAGACAATGATGGGTAAGACAACTGTTTGTTGACGCAGTATACATCTTCACTATTGCGCTGCAGATTCGCTGGGGAGGGACACAGGGACCAGGAATCTAACAAAGAAAAACGCACACAATGGACAGAAAACATAGCACCAAACAACAACGCGGTTGTCAACCCTTACAGGAAGATGCCAAGGCCAGGAAGTGTAGCACAGCCCACAGCGGTGCGGAACCCTTACAAGAAGACAACGTTTACGAATGCGGCGTCCTTATTGAAGAATATGGGCCAAAAAAAACGGTAAGAATGTCCTGATAAAGTAGTTATCAATATAACTATCCCGATTCGACTAACAATGCCGATCTATGCCACGAAGACCACGCCCAACAGAAGCATTGACGTAAGATCTTGGGCTCAAAGGACAGAGGTGAGTACATCTGGCAGGTTTCAGTTCTTTATGCTTATTCGGTATATATATAACAGCATGAAAAATATAACTCATCGCTTGTACATATCGTCGTTATATACATAACCAGGGACGCTATGAAGGGCAGAATACTTGTGTGATGACTGACAATGGGAGAAATGCAGGAATGGACAATGTGTTGAATGAAAGCAAGGTAAGTTCTTAAACAATTGACGTTATGTATATGAAGACGGTATGTACATAACAGTATGCTAACATTAACTCCTCATATGTGCGTATCTTTGTTATGTATACAAACTTCGTGACTGTAAGGGATGGAACAGCTGGGAGGGGTGGCCGAGAGAGAGCAGTGTAAGTCACTCTTGCAGTACTTCTTCATACCAATCATTTCTCTGACATCAACTTGATATGAATATAACATTGTTATATATATAACTACATAACAAAGGGGGTCATTAGAGAAACAGGGGATGACGCTAGGCTTAAAATCGAGCCATTGGTCTTGCCGACGCAGTTGGATAGTGAGAGTTCAGAGGACGAACACGAAGATGAAACAGAGGCTGACACAAAGCAAATTGGTGAGGAGAACGCGACCCAGTACGACGAAGACATAGCCGAGGATGACGCTAAGCGCGCACCTGATGAAATATTAGTAGGGATTGAAAAAGCGGCGTATTTGGTAAGACATCTCCAGGGAACATGTTCCAACTTTTTTTCTTTGTGGTAGAAAACAGAACTCACTATTTGCTGATATTGTTCGAATAAACAAAGGTGAGCAGCAGTGCAGTTGGGAAAACGGAGAAGGAAATACAGGAGGTAATTTGCTCTAGATATATTTATGACTAGTTACAAATGTTACATTCATAACAAGATGTTTGAATCTTTTTGTGTGTGTGGAAAACAGAAAAAACCAATGAAATTAATAAGCTCGGAAAAACTCAACATCGACGACGATTGGGTGGGTGAGCGTTGGCCGACTCGCCTATTTTATGGAAGGAGGGGAGAGCTTAGTCACCCATACACTAGGATGAAAACACCTAATCTTAGACAAATGACGTGTTGGTACAGATGCAAATCATACCGCACCTTCGGATGCGATGCAAAGCTTAAGTTGACGTTAGTGGGGGGTCCCACTGGTGAATCGGAATGGACGCTAAGTGGTCACCACACGCAAGTCTGTAAAAATAAAAATGGTATAGCGTCATCGACCGGCGCATCACTGGATGAAAATAAAGACAATTCGAAGATAGTGGACATATCAGAAAGGTTCAAAAATCGTTTGACAGAGTTAGCTGTGGAGAAAATTTGGCTCGCACCTATGAAGATTTGGAGCATGGTACGCGAAGAGATTGTGGGGGAAGGAGGGGGTGGGGAAGTAACAATCCCCAATTCAGATGTGGTCAGTAAAGCCAATTTTGTGAAAAAAAAATTGTATACTTGTTGTGGGTACAAGAGCATTCTCTAACTTTTTCTGCCCATCTGTTTTGGCGTCCCCCTCAAATGTGAAATGGTCGAACACAGGTGCGTTTATGTCGTTTTAATAGATATGTTTATGTCGTCGTTATATATATACCAACAATTGCTATTTGCACACACCCCACTGTGTGTGAAATCGTCAAACACAGGTATGTTTATATTGTTGTTATGTATATACAGCACTTTTTATATCATTGTTATGTATATACCAACATTGATTTCACGGGAAATTTGCTGATCTAATTACGACAACATTGTTGGCTGGTCAACACTAAAGGTATGTTTATGACAGTGTTATGTATATAACACTGTATGTTCATTAAATTGTTATATATATACCAACAAGTCGTTTTTGTGGCTGTACCAAAACAGGGTTGCAATTTGATAAGGAACACTCGCCGGGACTTATATGGGGACGACAAGTTCCGTGCTATTGAGATGAAGTATGGTAATGGGACGAAGACAGATAACTTCTTGATGTTCTCTATTTACTGGAGCGATGATGATGGGCCACAGAGGATATTGGGGTTTTCTTTACATTCTCTCGTGAAACTCCTCAAGTATAAGAAGCTATTCTTGCACGTTGACGCGACGTTCGACAGTGCACCAAGAGGTTTCTATCAAGTCGTTATCTTTTTGGTTATTGACCACGCAAGCTCATTGCATACGCCGATATTTTTTTGCCCCATGACAAAAAAATCAGAGGAAGCGTACAACCTACTATGGTCACACATAGTGTCCATTGTAGGTGAGTTTTACAGCAACGGTTTGAAAACCGGTCGTTTTTGATGTGTTACTGATATTTTTGCGTTGTATGGTTTCTTTTTTCATAAATGCACTGTGATTCTTATTAATAGGGCCAAAAGGGATAGACGTAACGGGAGTTATGCACGATTTTGAGTGGGCTTTGGTTAATTCGATTGAGAAATGGTTCGGGTGCGAATATCACTTGGGATGCTTCTTTCATTGGAAGCAGGCGATCAGGCATAACTTGGTAGAGAAGGGATTTGACAGGGATTTCATCAAGATCGTCCTGCCACTATTCGATTTTTTAACGGTGATCAAAAAGGAGGACATCAGGAAAGGGGTGGAGTATGTAAGGGATGTAGTGCAGAAGACCAAGGGTCTGAAGAAGTGCGAGAAAAAGGAGTTCGATGCATTCTTGAACACATACTTCATCCCAACTTGGTTGAAACCAAAATTGATTGACATGTTTAATTACAATTCTGACGAAAAGGGAGATTGGCGACGGGATATGTGAGTATAACTGACTTTTTGGAGAACACAGATATGACATGAGAATTAACGCTGCTTCTCTGTGTGTGTAAAAAGACATCAAAGGACGAATAATGTCATGGAACGATACAATAGGGAGTTTAATGACCTCTTCGATTCGCCAAGGCCGGGATTGTTTGTTTTCTGTGAAAGAGTTCGGGAGGAAGCATCGCGATGGGTTAGGACACACGAGGACGCGTTGAAGGGGAATTTCAAACACAGACAAAAAAGGAGCGATGTGGCTTGGCCAGAGATACCCTCCGATTTTGATGAATGGGCTCCTCCAAAGAAGAGAAGGACTCAGGGTGCATGACAACACCCAGAGTTTTTCAGAGTATGACATTTTTGAAATGAGAAGGTAAGTTTATGCATTTGTTATATATATAACTTTGTGTCGTCTTGGTGAGAAATGGCTGTGACAGTGTCTCTTTTTGGGCAGTCCAATCAGTTTATGTTCGTGACATTGTTATATACATAACAGTGTGATTCCAGAGTTTTTCAGAGTATGATATTTTTCGTAAGAAGAAGGTAAGTTTATGCATTTGTTATATATATAACTTTGTGTCATCTTGGTGAGAAATGGGTGTATAACATAGTCTCTTATTGGCCCAACCACTCATGTTATGTTCGTGACGTTGTTATATACATAACAGAGTGATATATAACTTTGTGTCGCTATGGTGAGGAATGACTATGAAGGTGTCTCTTTTTGGGCAGTCCAATCAGTTTATGTTCGTGACGTTGTTATATACATAACAGTGTGATTCCAGAGTTTTTTCGGAGTATGATATTTTTCTTAGGAAGGCGGTAAGTTTATGCATTTGTTATATATATAACTTGTGTCGTCTTAGTGAGAAATGGGTGTATAACATAGTCTCTTATTGGCCCAACCACTCTGGTTATGTTCGTGACGTTGTTATATACATAACATAGTGATCATGTGTATTTCTCAGGCATTGAAGACATCTGAATACGCAAGGGTATGTGATTGCAATATTGTTTCATTAAGGTTTTTTTTTACAGCATGGAGGATGAACCTGACACTTTTTTTTGGCTGGATGGGTTATGTTGAAAACAGAGTTATATACATAATCACATGGATACAGTGACCAAAAGGTTTTTTCCCACAGTGCTATCAGCCACCTGCTGTGGTTTTTTCACCCTGTCCAGTCAATACCCCCCCCCAGATTCGCTTGTCATGTGCGAAGAAGAATTGGGGGGGTAATAGTAGAATGATGAAATTTATTGTAACAGGATAGTATTTTGGTGGCAATTTATAACTTATAAACGGTAAATCCAGTGACCATTTTGCAGAAAGTGACCAAAAGTGACCAAAAATATCTCAAACCCTCTTGTAGGCAGTGGGCACCATTTTGTCACTTTCCTCGCAATAGACGACCTGCTGTGCCAGATACAGAAACAACAATTCCAATGGAAGAGATGAGGAAGCAGGTGGCACTGATGGGCCTGAAAACGCCCACTGTGAATAAGTATGCTGGAAAGAGAAGGAGAAGTTAAAGAATTTAATTGTTAATGATAAAATGTATTAGTAGATAAATAACTAATTCCATTGAGTTATAACAATGATAAAATATATTAGTAGATAAATATCTAATTCCATTTACAGTTATAACATTCAATCAAAGTCTTCTGCATTCTGAACCTCATCATCATTAAGAATCCTATTAACATCAACTCCCTCATGGCCATCCATTCCTTCATCTTCAAATTGATCGTAATCAGACTCATAATCAAACTCTTCTCCCTCGTTGATTTCATTGTCCACAGGTGCTTCTTCATCTGTGCTGCCATTCTTTTTTGGTGTTATGCATGCATTTTCAATTTCCATATGCAATTGTTCAATGTCTTGGTTTGTTTGTTTGTTTCTTGACTGTAATATTTCAATTTGTTCCTTGCATGCAGCATATGCATTTTTCCTTGCTACAAAATGAATGCTATCTTCAGTCACTTTTCCGCAATCCACATCATCTTGAACACTTGCAAACTGGTCTGCAACCGTTATCATTTCTGACTGATGAAGCATAAGGGAATTCTTGTCAGAACGCAACAGTTCATGGAGGTCACGAATACAATTATTGGCTTGCGTACTGTCTCCAGATTTTCTGATGGTATAAGTGAGATTTTCAATAGCCTCCAGGGCTCCAGACATATGGTGCATAGGTGTATCAAACGGTTTCTGTTTCTTTGAACTAGATCCCTTGTTGGAGGTCTTGGGTGCATACGATGTTGACGCAGAGTGATTCTTATCAGAGGATTGTGCAAAGTCGGAGACCTGTCCTTCTTCTTGAAGAACTAAAAACATGTAAGCATCTTGTTGAGTATTCGTGTAAGTCCTCACCTGATCACCACTATAATTTTAACCTTTCCCTTCTCCACTCTTTGTCAAATTGACACGGATTTTATTGGTGGTACCACATGATTCAGTATATTTCTTTCTAAGAGATTCAGTCTGCATAAGAAACTCTTCTCCCACTGGATGGATTGTCACTGACTTATCAAATGGTTTCCCATAATCAACATAAATGCGGCTTTTATAAGACTTGTCTTGATCGTTGTAAAGAACCACAGCTTTTTCCCAAAAGGATTTGAGATGATCATGGTGTCACATTGACTGGAATGACCACTTTGTGCATCAAGAACGGGTCTATTCTTTTGCATCCCTCTCTCTAACAAGCCTTGCTTAATTGAAAGATCCATTAAGACTTCGATAAAGCACATCCATCTATTCAGGGCTGCCTCTGCAGTACCGGAATGACTCTGAAAGTGCCTGTGAATGTCCTCCTTAAGGTGACTGATGGCACTGATGATGAATTCATGTTCTGATTCAGGTGGAGTATTATTTATCAATTTCTATATCAAATTCTTGATGCTATGGCCAGCAGGCTGTGGCAAACTCGAGCAAGATGGATCAACAATAATAGCACGTCGGAGAAGTTCCTTCTGGAGATATTTTTTCCAGATGTCTTGTCTGATGGAATAAGCTGAGTCTTGGTAAACATACCCCCCTTCCCACTTGTAAGAGCTTTCTTGAAGCAATTGTCATCCTCCATATCATTTGGACGAATACACGAAAGAACTCCAATAGACATGCACAGAAGGGCAATTGGTGGGCAAAATTGCTTATTATACATTCATGTTGCGGTGAGCTGAGACAGTTTAAAAAGACGGAGCTTGTCATAAGTGACCTTGGGTTTGTGAAGATGTCCATAAGCAGTCATGGCATCTATGGGATGGGGCTCAATCTCATTCTCAACAGAAAGATGCGAAGATGAACTGTCATCATTTTGTGTCATCCTGTTACTGTTTGTTTCGGCTTCAGTTGTGGTAGGGTGATCAGACATGGCTGTAAAAATAGAGAGGAGAATTTGAAATGTCGTGGATATGGTGGTTGCAAAAAAACACAGTTGATATGGTTGTTGCAACGACTTGTGAGATGCGGTTGATGTGCGTGAAAAAATTCTCGGGGACATACCAGCTAAATCGGGGGGTCGGTGCAAAGGGGGTCATCTGCTCGACGAAATAAAGTTTGTGCAGAGCTGGGTAGCTGCGAGGACATTTTTCTTTATGTCGCAGGAGCTGTGGGCACCCCGGATGACGGACAGAGCGTACCCGCATCTACCTTGGCGCATCCAAAGTCACGCTTGAGAAATTACAATAGACCGGCTCTCATTGGCCACAGTCCATTCTACTGACCACTAGAGAGAGAGAAACACGATTTTATTGGAAGGAGGTCTCCTCTTCACTGGGTGACTACCTTAATCATTCCAGGTGTTCAGATGTTCAGATATCCAAATTTCTGGAATGGCCAGATCTGTTCCAGACCTCCTGACCAACCCCCTTTTTTGTCCAGATGCCGTTCCAAACTGGAAAAGGGGGGGGGGGGTTGTCCGGACACCCCCTTTTGTCTAGTTTGGAAAAACATGGATCTGGAACTATCTGGAACAAAAAAATATTATTATTGCTCTCGAAGTCTTTTTAATCTATGAGCGATAACAATCGCTGATTCTGTTTTTATGTATTAGAACACGTTAGAACAAGGGAGTACGGCTTCCCTGTACTGCCACGTGCGTTCACGAATGCTGTTGGTATACGCCCAAAGTGCTAAGATAAGCGTGAGTATTTTCATGTGATGTTGAGTGGAGGAGGCAGGAATGATCGACATCATTCTGCTCGTGGATCAATCAGAGTGCGTCATGGTGTCAGAACGAAGTGGTGATGGAGAACGTGGAAGGAAATGGTGGTGGGCATCACGGTTGTTTCGCAAATCTTGCTGTCAATATCATGGAATCACGCAAAAAACGAGCCAAAAATAATTGTGGTAGTCAGTTCTTAAAAACTGTCCCAAATCAGTTCTAAAGTATACATCTGGGACTGGATATTTGAACATCTGAACACCTGGAACGATTAAGGTATTCACCCACTGTATGATACTCACCCAACAAGTAAACAAAATAAAACAACAGTAGCCATCTGGAAAATAGAGGGTAGGAGCCCCTCAAAGCATCAAAAATAAATAACCAGAGTGGGGATCGGGTAGGAGCCTCTTGATGCGTAAAAAACAAGCACCCAGTGTGGGGATTGAACCCACGACCACACGATTAAGAGTCGTGCGCTCTACCGACTGAGCTAACTAGGCTGTGTTCGATCCTAGAACTTCTTGTTGCATTTGAGAGCTCAATTTTAAATTTATAGAATCATTAATAATTATTTTGAGTTCTATTCATCTCTCAACATGCCGATTGCGAGGAGTTGCGAGGTCACCCATCCAACCCATTTTTTTACTCGCCCGAAACGCTTGTCTTCGTTCCATTAATGAGTTCAAGCATCAAATTTTAGTCCGCTCTGGTCAGTCAAGTCTTGTTAAGCTTGCTTTGAAGTATGCGAACAACTCGAAATGCAGTAAAAAAAGCAGCCAAGGCAAAATTGTCGGGCTTTGCCGTTTCAGATAACACGCCCAAGAATAAGAAGGTTGTATTCGAGGATAATGATGAGGCTGTTGATGACGACTTCGATGTTAATGGTGGTCTGGGAAAATTGGATGTAGATATAAATGGCGACAATGCTGAAGATGATGATGCAGTGGAAGAAGTTAAAGGGAGTGCGGCACGTGAATCCACCCAAAAGCTACGAGAAGCAGAGCGTCTAGTTGCAAAAGAATCCACAAGCAAGAAAAAGCGAACTAAAAAGACCGAGACCACGAAGAATTTTTCAAACACACCAACATCCACAAATGATGTAGGCGGCTCTACAAGCGAAAGTGAAGGAACCGAGGACATGCTGACTGACGATTTCTTCAACATGGTGGATTCTGAAAGAGCAAAGAAACTACAACTGTCGAAACAAGAGAAGAAGAAGGAAAGTTTGGACGAAAAGAAACGGTTGGGAAGACATACTACATTTGTTGTTGAAGACGATCACAGAATCATTGATGTTCCAAAAGAAATTGGTCAAAATATTGAGGTGGTTGCAATCGGCAGCGGTTGTGCGGACGACGAACTCAACGATGAAGAGGAGAAGCGAAATCTCTTATCTGCCAGATTGGGATCGGCTTCTCGAGCAGCCACTGTCTATGCTCGTGACAATTTGTCATGGGGTGGATCGAGGGAGCGCAGTTGTGAGAGCAGGAAGAGGAAGAGCAAGGATGAAGAATCATGGAAGAGGTCGCGCAAGATGGTATTTGTTGCTGGGTCTGGGAGGGCTGCGGTCTTGTTTGCAAGAAGAAAGTGAAAATATCTTTTTCATAATTCTATAAGTCGTCAAAACATAAGATCTCTCAGGGAGAATGATTCATGAATTTTCCTTATCATGTGCATGTTTTTGATTCTTATCTATACATAAATCAGGCACAACGTCAATCAAATGCTGTGGCTGCCACCATTCCACAAGCAACACAACGAAATGTAATGTAATACCCAGCAGGCACACCACAAACCCCGCCGCACGCCCGACAGTTTTGTATCGAACCAATCTCTGAGATAATGATCATCGCAGCCTTGCAATCACTCTATCGTGTACCGTAACAGTTTCACTTGCAACTCTTTGCCATGAATACATCTGGCTCACTCTGCGATGAAGCTCAAACGGATCGGTTGAATCAATTTTTCCGGATATTGCACAAGACAAGCTCTCAACTAGGGAATCAACATTTGGGTCTGCAAGGTGAATCATATCCGGTGGAAGAACCTCAGGAACACTCCCAAACATTGGTAGATACAACCAAACAGCCCAGCGGATGCAGCTTCTAAAATTGCTATGCAAAAAGATTCCGTCAAAGAGCAGTTCAGAAACACATTTCCACGAACCAACACATCACGCACTGAACTATGAGGAACATAGTCTAGAAATTCAACCCGGTCATGCAAACGCTCTCTCTCCACCATTTCTTCCAACGACAGCTTTTTGTTCCCGTCTCCACCAATCAAAAAGTCAACATTGGGAAATGCTCTGCATATTGGTGGAATAATTCCAGGTTCCTTTCAACGGCGAAAAGGGTAGCAATGAGATGATGCTGATTGATTACAGGGATATTGTCCATTCAAAAGAAGTTCTGAATATAATGGACCTATTTGTTTTGTTCTCAATCGATCAGGAATAAATTTAGAAGTATCGACAGCGTTTGGAATCACGTGAACAATTGAAGGCAACATATGTGCACGTAGAATGAAGTTGTCACGACAAGTGTGTGAAGCACAAATTGCAGCACCGACGGTTGACAATGTTGCTTTCAACACCTGGATTTGAATCAAGAACGGAAATCAGTTTACAAGTGCCAGGAAAAAAACAATCAGTCAAGGGATCAATACAAACCCGCTCGAACTACATACCCTATTCAATATGATTGAAGCAATATCATCAAAACCAAACAGCGAATGATCCATAGCAGCATAAGTCACCGCTGCATTCGCCATCGTCGACGTTGCTTAATGTGCATGCACAATTTTGATTCCCTCTCGATGAAAATCCAGCGAAGGAGCAGAAACGAAGTTGTAAATATCGGAAGGCAGTCTTCGTCTACCATGGGCAAAAACGGGCAATAATACACTTTCAGTCCTCCGGGGAGGTATCAAACGCCTGTTCTCTTGCTCTTCTATCCTGGCGTGATACTTCGGCGTCGGGGAGTTGCAAGCGTGAGTGATCACAATGACTTTGTGGCCCAAATTGAGCAAGTTGTACGACAGCAACCAAATGTGCATTTCTACGCCGCCAAGCCTAGGGTAGAAGAAATCACAGACCATAGTGATGCGATGACGCCGCTTTGTGGGCAAATTGGGAGACGGCTTGTTTTCACTCGGATCAGCAGTCATTTTTCGTCCAACGTTTGTTGACAAGAAGTGAAAAGTCGGACGCTGAAATAAATTTCCTACGCGACCATCCCCCGCGGCGCCCCTGGCCACTGCTGCCGCTGCCGGAAAGAAAGTACTGTCTACGCTGTGGAGTGTGTTGTACAAAAATTATGAAAGCCTCGGGAGCTGCGGGAATTGCTGACTAAACAAATAACCTCACCTCCTGTAGTTAAGCAGCTTTTGTGGTTTGCTTATTGAGTTCCGTTTATTTGACCACTAAGGCACTGTATTAGCGCTCCCCATTTTGAAACCTCACAGCTCCCACTTTTCTCGCTTTTGGGAAAAAGGGAGCTTTTTTTGTGTTAGCACTCCAGTGCGTCACAGGCTTCCATATTTTTCAAGGGACGTCACGCGCCGAGCATTTTACTTCCTCCAAACGGCAAAATATGCGATGATGTAGCATAAGAGTGGTGATGGGTGCAACATGATGAGACTGACGAGTAGTGATGGGTGAAAAATAAGCTCCCCATATGCAAGGTGGCGGACAGATGAATGGTGATGGCTAAAAATAAGCTCCCCAAATTCGGGGTGACAACTCTGTCCAGCTCACCAAAATCAGGGAGCCACCGAGACGCCTCCCAGATTTTTTGAAACGCGTCAGATTGGGGGAATGTGTAAAAACTCAAAGTCTGTGAGATTATTTTATGGGAATCATCATTAATGATCTTCATCAGGGGAAAAATGTGCAAAAATAAAAAAATGTGCACATAATCAAGCACTAATACAGCCCCTAATGATTACTAGCAGATGTTGCAAGATTTTTTGTAGCGTGCCACACAGAATGCAATTCCTAGAAACAGAGGAAGTCCAAGGTTTAAAATAAAGTGGCTTGTTTGCACTTGGTAGAAAATGGGCGCACGCACTTTGCACCAAATAAAGTTGCTTGTTGACGCTCAGTAGAAAATGGGAGTGTGCGTCTAGCCCAAATTAAAGTTGCTTGTTTATGCTCAGTAGAAAATGGGCATGTGCGCCTCGTGCGTCTTTGTGCGTGCAGCACATGAAATCGCAAACGATTTTTGTTTAAATAAGATATAATTTTAAAGGTAAACAGAGATAAAAACATCATGACTACCCATGCATGTCACCCGAAAAAAATAATTATTTACAGGTAAGTTCTCATCAACTTATTGGCAACTAACTGTTTTGGCAAAAAGTCACAAAACTGTGAAGAAGAAGAAGAAGAAGAAGAAGAAGAAGAAGAAGAAGAAGAAGAAGAAGAAGAAGAAGAAGAAGAAGAAGAAGAAGAAGAAGAAGAAGAAGAAGAAGAAGAAGAAGAAGAAGAAGAAGAAGAAGAAGAAGAAGAAGAAGAAGAAGAAGAAGAAGAAGAACAAGAACAAGAACAAGAACAAGAACAAGAACAAGAACAAGAACAAGAACAAGAAGAAGAAGAAGAAGAAGAAGAAGAAGAAGAAGAAGAACAAGAAGAAGAACAAGAAGAAGAACAAGAAGAAGAACAAGAAGAAGAACAAGAAGAAGAACAAGAAGAACAACAAGAAGAACAACAAGAAGAACAACAAGAAGAACAACAAGAAGAAGAACAAGAAGAAGAAGAAGAACAAGAAGAAGAACAAGAAGAAGAACAAGAAGAAGAACAAGAAGAAGAAGAAGAAGAAGAAGAAGAAGAAGAAGAAGAAGAAGAAGAAGAAGAAGAAGAAGAAGAAGAAGAAGAAGAAGAAGAAGAAGAACAAGAACAAGAACAAGAACAAGAAGGACAAGAAGGACAAGAAGGACAAGAAGGACAAGAAGGACAAGAAGGACAAGAAGGACAAGAAGAACAGGAACAAGAACAAGAACAAGAAGAAGAAGAAGAAGAAGAAGAAGAAGAAGAAGAAGAAGAAGAACAAGAACAAGAACAAGAATAAGAAGAAGAAGAAGAAGAAGAAGAAGAAGAAGAAGAAGAAGAAGAAGAAGAACAAGAAGGAGAAGGAGAAGGAGAAGGAGAAGGAGAAGGAGAAGGAGAAGGAGAAGGAGAAATGAGAATGAAAATGATGATGATGAGATGATGAAATGACAATGATAAATGATGATAATGACAGAATGATAAATGATAATGACAAATGAAATGAAAAAGAATGATAAATGATAAATGAAATAATAAAGAATAACAAATAAATAAAAATAATGAAATAATAAAATGACAAATGACAAATGATAATGATAGAATAAATGAAAATAATGATAAAGAAATAAAATGAAAATAAAATAATGATAAAGAAATGATAATAAAAATGATAAAATAAATGACAACAAATGATAAACAAATGACAAAACAATGATAAATAATGACAGAAAAATAGATAATAATGACAAAATAATGAAAACAATGATAAATAAATGAGAAAAAAATGATAAATAAAATGATAAAATAAAATGACAAATAATGATAAAGAAATGATAAACAAATGATTAAATAATGATGATGAATACAATGATAAATGAAATAAAATAGATGATAAAATAAGAATGATAATATAAATGATAAATGATAATGACAATGATAATGAAAAACAGAACAAATGAAATGATAAATGAAGAATGATAAAATAATAAGAAGAAAATAGAATGAGAAAAAGAATAAATGATAAATAAACAATAGATAAATAAAAATGATAAATAAGAATGATAAATAAAAAAGATGAAATAGATGAAGATGAAATAAAATGATGATGAATTAACGATAATGATGGATGAAACAATGATGATGATATGATGATATGACCATGATGACAATGATGATGAATGATGAGAAATGATGATACAATGATGACAATGATGATAAATGATGATGAATGATGATGAATGATGACAATGATGATGAAATGATGACAATGATGATAATGATGACAATGATGATAATGATGATAATGATGAGAAATGATGACAAATGAAGAAAATGATGATGATGACAGAATGATGAGAATGATGACAATGATGATGATGATGAGAATGATGACAAATGATGATGATGATGAAGAAGAAAACAAGAACAGAAGAAGAAGAAACAAAGGAAGAAAACAAAATGAAAAAAATTGAAGAAATGATAAAATAGAACAATGAATGAATGATGTGATGATGAAGAATGATGACAGATAATGATGATAATGATGATAAATGATGACAGATGATGATAAATGATATGAGAAATGATGATGAAATAGATGATAAGAGATGAAATGAACAATGAAATGATGATAATGATGATTAATGATGACAATGATGATAAATGATGACAAATGATGATGAATGATGATAAAAATGATGATAATGATGAGAAATGATGAGAAAGATGATGAAATGAGAAGAAATGATGAAAGATGAGAAATGAGAAGAGAAGAATGATAATGAGACATGAAGATGAAATGAAATGAATGACAGGAAATGATGATGATGATAAGATGACAATGATGAAAAATGATGATAACAGAAGATGAAAATGATGATGATAAGATGATGAAAGATGATAATGATAGAAAATGATGACAGATGATTGATAAATGATGATAATGATGATTAATGATGATAATGATGATGAAATGATGATTAAATGATGACAAATGATGATAAAATGATGATGAATGATGATAATGATGATGACAATGATGATTGAATGAT
Organism: Cyclotella cryptica; assembly: GCA_013187285.1. Lineage (NCBI taxonomy): Eukaryota > Bacillariophyta > Thalassiosirophyceae > Thalassiosirales > Thalassiosiraceae > Cyclotella > Cyclotella cryptica. The sequence goes on from JABMIG010000274.1 coordinate 52,797, forward strand.
GACAAATGATGATAAATGATGATTAAATGATGACAAAATGATGATAATGATGATAAATGAAATGACAATGATGAAATGATGAAAATGATGATTAATGATGACAAAACAATGACATGATGATAAATGATGACAATGAATGACAAATGATGACAATGATGAAAAAAATGAAATGACAGAACAATGATGAAAAGATGAAACAAATGACAATGATATAAGACAAATGATAAATGACAATGACAATGATGAAAGATGATAAAATGACAAAAAATGATGAATAATGACAAATGATGACAAATGATGACAATGATGAAAATGATGATAATGATGAAATGATGATGAAATGATGAGAATGATGACAATGATGACAATGATGATGAATGATGATGAATGATGATGAATGATGATGAATGATGATAAATGATGACAATGATGATAGAATGATGATAAATGATGACAATGATGATGATGATGATAATGATGATGATGATGAATGATGATAATGATGATTAAATGATGATGAATGATGATGATGATGACAAATGATGACAAATGATGACAATGACAAAATGATTGATGATGATGATGACAATGATGATGACATGATGATGATGATGATGAAAAATGATGATGATATGACAAAACAAAAAAATGAACAATGAACATGAAAATAAATGATGAAATGATGACATAATGATAAATGAATGAATGATAATGATGAAAAATGATGACAATGATGATAATGATGATGATAATGATGATGAATGATGATTGAATGATGATGACAAATGATGAAAATGATGATTGATGAATGACAAATGATGATAATGATGATAGAATGATGATAATGATGACAAAATGATGATGAATGATGACAAATGATGACAATGATGATTAAATGATGACAATGATGATGAAACGATGATGAATGATAAATGACATGACAATGACAATGATGACAATGATGAAAATGATGATAATGATGACAAAATGATGATACAGATGATGATGAATGATGAAATGATGATTAAATGACAAAAATGATGAAATGACATATGATGACAATGATGATGAATGATGATTGAAAATGATGACAATGATGATAAAATGATGATAATGATGATGAAATGATGACAAATGATGACAATGATGATGAATGATGATAATGATGATAATGATGATGATGATGACATTGATGATGATAATGATGATAAATGATGACATAATGATGATGAAATGATGACAATGATGACAATGATGATAAATGATGATAATGATGACAAATGATGAAATGATGATGATGATGAATGATGACAAATGATGATTAAATGATGACAAATGATGATGAATGATGACAAATGATGAATGATGATATGATGATGAATGATGATGAATGATGACAATGATGATGATAAATGATGACAATGATGACAAATGATGACAATGATGATAAATGATGAAATGATAATGACAATGATGACAATGATGACAATGATGATAAATGATGATAAATGATGACAAATGATGACAATGATGAATGATGAAATGATGATAAATGATGAAAATGATGACATGATGATGAATGATGACAATGATGACAAAATGATGACAAATGATGATGAATGATGATAAATGATGACAATGATGACAATGATGATTGAATGATGATGAATGATGAATGACAATGATGATGAAAATGATGACAATGATGAGAATGATGACAAATGATGATGATACAATGATGAATGACAAATGATGATGACAATGATGATAAATGATGATAAATGATGACAATGATGACAAAATGATGATGAATGATGACAAATGATGACAATGATGACAATGATGACAAATGATGATAAATGATGATAGAATGATGACAATGATGACAATGATGACAAATGATGATAAATGAATGATGATGAAATGATGACAAATGATGATAAATGATGACAAATGATGATGAATGATGATTAATGATGACAATGATGACAATGATGATGAAATGATGATAGATGATGATAAATGATGATGAATGATGACAATGATGATAATGATGATGAATGATGACAATGATGATAAATGATGATAGAATGATGACAATGATGACAAATGATGACAATGATGATGAATGATGATGATGATGATGATATGATGACAGATGATGATGATGATGATGATGATGATGAAAATGATGATGATGATGAGAATGATGATGATAATGATGACAATGATGATAATGATGACAATGATGATAAATGATGATAAATGATGATGATGATGACAATGATGATGAGAATGATGACAATGATGAGAATGATGATAATGATGAGAATGATGATGAGAAGGAGGAGGAAATGATGAGAATGAGGAGAAGGAGGAGAAGGAGGAGAAGGAGGAGAAGGAGAAGAAGGAGGAGAAGGAGAAGGAGAAGGAGGAGAAGGAGAAGAAGGAGAAGAAGGAGAAGAAGGAGAAGAAGGAGAAGAAGGAGAAGAAGGAGAAGAAGGAGAAGAAGAAGAAGAAGGAGAAGAAGGAGAAGAAGGAGAAGAAGGAGAAGAAGGAGAAGAAGGAGAAGAAGGAGAAGAAGGAGAAGAAGGAGAAGAAGGAGAAGAAGGAGAAGAAGGAGAAGAAGGAGAAGAAGGAGAAGAAGGAGAAGAAGGAGAAGAGAGGAAGAAGAGAAGAAGGAGAAGAAGAGGATAAGCTCCCTTGAGAAGAGAGAGAGAAAGAGAGAAATAGAGAGAGATAGAGATATAGAGAGAGAGAGGATAGAGAGAGATAGATAGAGAGATATATATTAGATATTATATATATATATATATAGATAGATATTATTAGAGAGAGATATCCATAGATATAGATCCAGATAGATCCATATATAGAGAGATATATAGATTATAGGTCTAGAGATATAGATAGAGATAGATTATTATTAGAGGTCCATATATCGATATTAGAGAGATAGAGAGAGAGAGAGAGAGAGAGAGAGAGAGAGAGAGAGAGAGAGAGAGAGAGAGAGAGAGAGAGAGAGAGAGAGAGAGAGAGAGAGAGAGAGAGAGAGAGAGAGAGAGAGAGAGAGAGAGAGAGAGAGAGAGAGAGAGAGAGAGAGAGGTAGATATCATATCAGAGTTTTTTCTTGTGGTCAAAATTTGACTATTCATTCATTGTAGATTTTTTCCAAGAGAGGTCATGCTCGTGTGTGACAAGAAGATCCATTCCATTTCAATGATTGCATTGATCTACAAAAAATTAGAATTTAAACTACAAATCAATCGTCACACTACTAAAAGGGCACTTACTAGATCCTGTAAACTAAAATTCATAGTGTTTCTGTCCATTGAACTACGATGATGCATATTTCTATCCAGAAAATTGAGGGGACGCGTTTTATATCCTCTAAGCTATGCAAAATCATTTGTTAATCCTCTAATTCACCCCAATGTATTCCATTATACTCTTAATTACACCGATGCAACTTTCAGATCCATTGAACTAAACTATCTTGAATACTAATTTTTTATCATTCCCGCAGCTCCCTGGAACGACCGTAACAATTGATAATGACCAAAATGTACAGAACATTGCATTGCCTTGCTGTTATGCAAAAAATCTAAGATTAAAAAATATCCAAAGTCTAAATCACCGCCCAACATTGCTAAATCACTTCTACCTTCCAGAAGTGAACAAAATGTACTTTACTTAGTCTACAGAATCTAGTCATTAAGGTAACAAACAGACCCATGATGATATGTTCTCCATGATAGAGCCCCTCTGTAATGTTTATGGTAACATGGCAGCTTTATCCTGCTTTCTGTGTTTCTGTCTTCTTTTATTGAGCTAAATCATCCCAAACACCATCCCACATCCATATCTCAGTCAATCCATGTCAAAAATGGGTTCACTTTTGAGGCCAAAATACCCCTTCCTATAACAGCAATGTACTTTACTACTTTCACATCTGTCACATTAACCCTCCAAGTGAGATTTGTCTTCAATCTTGACAATGAAAACTTTCATGATATTGTGAGCATCACCCTTCATCATTGTCAAAGGACAAATAGTCATCGTGGTCTCATTGTGGTATATTCATCATTACCACCCTAGCTTGATTGAAGAGAGAGTGTGCGGACAAATCCAGGACACATGCAAAAAGGTGAGCAGGTCAGTACACCTATTTTCCAACCTGCCCTCTTTCTAAGTGTATAAGATCAAGAACAACTTCCACGTGCAAAGAGGCAGTGTGACCTCTCAACCATTGAAGTCTTCTACCGCACTGAAAAGGATGTTCTGCACTGCATTGGACAAAAAATGGCTGCTGATGCAAGGAGAAATGATGATTCCATGAGTATTTTGCCGCAGGTGTTGATGTCACCATTAATGCATGGACACTGCTCACAGAGATAGATTTGCAGTCTGATGGCACCTAGATCAGCCACTTGCTGTGGGCAATGTGCTTCTTGAAGGGCTACCCACAAACAGAACAGAGGAAGGCTGTTCTGCAGCTGCATCTGATAAGGGTGCCATCGATCAGAAGACATGGCGCAAGTACATCTGGCCAGTGATCTATGCACTCTCGGACCTCAAAAATGCTGTGGTAATTTCAGATATTGTTCTTTTCCCGTTAAAATCATGCTTCTGACTTGTCTTTTCCATATTACTTTTGAAGACAATCTGAGTGTCAACTGCACAGACTGCAGGATCAAACAAAAGGGTCCTGCTTTTACCTTGTGCAAATTCAAAGGCAAGTCAGCATTACATTATGAGGTGGGATTAGGCGCTTTGACTAGGGAGATCAAATGGTTGAATGAGCCACATCCATGCAAAGATTGGCTCAATATGATTTTTTTGTCATGGGCTGATGAAGGAACTCAATCTTGGTGAGAGAGTTGAAGCTGATAATGGGTATATGGGGGAGAGTTCTTATGTAACAAAAGTGCCTTCTCCGCTGTTGAGTCATTCTTCAGAGGAGGCGGATGATATGTAGAAGAGGGTTCAGGGGCGGCACGAGACTGTGAATGATTGTTTCAAGTGTTTTTCAATTCTGGATCAAGTCTATCAACATGATCCAATACAGCGTGAGTATGTTTTTGAATAGCTGCTGTTCTTGTACAACAATCCATAAACAATGGGGACCCACTATTTGGTTTTATTATAAAATATTGTTCTAATGATAACATTTTCTTGATAGATTATTAAAGCTTTCTATAGTATAAATTGAATTTAATTGTTATTTTCCCTCGACTTTTTTATAGGTTCTAAGAAATTTAGGCTGGAAATAGGCAAAAAACCTTTTCAGGCACAATAATTCGACAAGAGGTTTATGATCCTATTTGTTTGCCTATTTAGATGTGACCTGACATTTTGCACATTTTCTACATTCACCACCACGTGTTTTAATGTCACATGAAGATTGAGAGCACCAAAAAATCCCTCAATAGATGTGATTTCATGTCGTACGGGAGTCAGGTAAAATTAAATAAAAGGCTGCAACATGCTGAAGCCTATTTATAAGTATGATTTACAGAGCAGGTCTAAATCCTCTAAGCAACAGGTATTATTTTTACAGTCTAATCATTTTTGTTGTGTATATGTCAGAAAGTAGAAGTGCTTATACTCATTTCAAATCCGGGTGCATGGTGAAATTAATTGTTGGGTCCAAATGTCCAAATATCCAGTTCCAAGCGTCCTATTTTGAATGAGTTTAGAATGGGTTTAGAACAATGTTGCCTCGCTTTTTCTTCTAATTAGCTTTGCCAAACTCCATTCTGCAACCCTTTTTTGGTGATTGATGTCAAGATTTTGGTGAATGATTGTTAAAAATTCTGATATGACGTTCCAGAGTTTGGCGAGATGTTCCAAAATTTGGCACTATCATGTAGAACTGCCTTGAAAGTTGGATTTCTGCCTCAAGGCTTTGAGATCAGGTGTACAATGCATACTGTTCCAAGTTCTCATTGCCTTGAGAATAAAATCCCGCATGAGTGCTTGTCATGATTTTTTACGTAGATGTCCCATGCATGAAGTACAAGTTCAATGACCCTTGCTCATTTTTGATGCCACATGTTAATTCTAGTTGAAGTAGGAACATGTCCAAGCTAGAGTGGAGCACACGGAATTAAAAACCATACACCTCTACATACCATGAATAAGCTGGCAGGTAGGTATGTAGGTAGGTATCTTCCATACTCTTATGCAACAGGAAATGGGATCCAAAATGCGAGGTGCCACTCAATGTGATCCTGCTTGCTCTGCTACTTGTATATATTACAAGTATATGATGGTAGCCTCTTTCTTAGGAATAATAATTTGCACAGTATAGCCTGAAGATAGCCTATTTCTAATGTAGAGCCTATTTCTCGAAAATAGGCTATTATTTTGGCTATTTTTGAGATCTAGGCTATGTATGAGAAAAATACTATTTTTGAGAAATAGGATATATTATTGAGAAATATGCTCTATTAAGCTGATAATATTGAAATAATACTCCCTCATGAATTGCACACCTAAACAAGATAAATGATTTTCTGCAATGAAGACCAACAAGGTTAAACAATGAGAACCTCTCACTTTTTTACAATGGCACCCTCACACAAACGGGAAGTACAGAACTGAAGGCAGGGTTCCACAAATGCATACAAGACAAACAAATCAACTTGGAATGCAGCAATCCTTGGTAAATTGACAAAATCAGGTTGCGCTTTTACCCCTACCGACCAAAAGAAACTTTCCAAAACAACTACAAGACTACAATCGTGGAGTGGCACACTGGGAAAGTGACTAAGAGTACAACAACGGTAAGATCTCAAGATAAATAATTCTTTTCATTGTGCATAGAAAATATCAATCACCTTCTCTTTTAGTTCAGGGCAAGCAAGCATAGGAGTCATCCTATCACAGTTCTGACAACAGCAACGTTGCTGATGAAGCCTCTGACTCTGTGGACTCATTATTGGACTTCAAAGAAGCAGACGGAACGGAACTTCAAGATCTCAACAAAGACACTGCTGTGCGCAAGTTGTCATCTGGAAGAATTCCCGCCAAAAAGGCACTTGCTCCACCACCAGGAATAGCAAAAGCCCCAAAAAGGAAACGTCTCTTGATGATGTGGCCACACTTTTGGACACCACATCCATTTCTTCTGACCCCAACATCTCCTGCACCTAGAGGTTCCCCTTTAGCAGGAATAAAGCAAAGGATTGAGTCAAGGACATTGTGTTTTTGGAGTTCCGGTCTATCAACCTTCTCACATCCTACCTCAGGGTTGCAAAGGTGTTGCCAGGAGGGATGAAGCTTGCAGTCTACATGGCTGCCCCACAGTGGTTTTTGAGGAGGGCTACCTTTGCGCGTTGCATGGTTCTCATTCCAACAAGACAGAATGGTTGTCCAACCCATTCACATGCTTGTTTCTGGTTTGGAGCATTATGTGATGGGGAAGCTCAGCTAATTCACCTTCCCTTCAAGTGCACTGAAGGTGATGTAAGTTCCCATTGGGGAATTTGGCACAATCCAGGGGTTGAAGACATCACCATGACTGATCCAAATGAGGTTGCTACAGTACACATGCAGTTCCAGTGCACGATGACCTTCTGCCTCACCAGTGTGCACAATAATGCTGAAAGAATTGGATCACAACACGCGACTGTATGTGGCTTGCTCATGGAGAACCCCCCTAGAACTATTTGTATAGTCATTAAAATCTTGTTGTCCTGAAGTATTGGAATAGTTTTGGTAAAGCCATAGTTTTGGTTAAGCTATAAAGAATGATTTGTTATTAGCTGAATTGTGTTTAGGCCTGATATAAGTATAAGACATTTCCCTCAAATTCATAGAGCATCACCAAACAAAATAGGCTGTCCAATAGGCAAAAAATATTATTGACAGAATGGGCCTTAGGATTTGTGCATCTCCTGGAACATGGGTTCTATTAAGAACGGTAGGCAATGCAAGAATTTTTGCAGGGGCAAGAAAGAGAAAAATCATCCTAAGTCGACCCATGATGTCTTTACATGAAGTTGACATTTTTATATTGTCTAAGTTGCCTTCCTTGAATCAGAAGAAGCATCGAGTTTCAAATCAAAATCAAAATTAGGTAGCTACCTGAAGGAGCCTGAATGTAGTAACCTTATGAAAAGTGAGTAATGAAGCTAAGAAGGGCAAAAATGTAAATGTTGTGACTATCCCATAGTTGTGAAGATATCCTGGCATATTTTGGGCAGTGTAGTGTGGATCCCACCAGGATACAATATGTTTTTATAGCCTATTGGAGTATGAGTTTCCAGTAAAAAATCAACATAAATGACTTAGGTGTGGGACCTCATCTATGCATTATTTCATGGTTTCATAAGGTATACTGATGTTCCTTGTTATCCTTGTCTGGTACAGGTCAGATCACACTACAAAATGACAGGTATGATCTCAATTTCTCCGCTGCTTTTCCTATGTTGTGAACTCAACATGATGCACAGTGTGAGAGCTGCACATTACTTGTGAGTGTGGTGCAACACATTGTATGTCTGCAGTAGCCATGATGTTTTGTACAGGAACCATTAGAGTCCATTTCAAATCGGTTTGCTATTACAACATGTTTGACAGATTCTCCACACACAAAATAATATAGTCCAAATATGTTGCAATGGACCATACAATATATTTGAATATGACATAGATTCACATGCAAGTTTGAGTATAGCAACACTGTGATCAATAATACTCATTAAAACAGTAACTCTATGAAAACTGAAAGACTTAGGGAACATAGCAGTTGGCTGTTGGCTGCAGCTTGAACACCATATAGAGTATTTGATGCAGTGTATCTGAAGTGTATTGAATCAAACGTGTGTTAAAAACTGGAAACTGGGGCTCCACTTAATTTCCATCTCATCCTTCTTTGATTGGAATGCAAAAATTAACATCTCATCATTCTTGAGTTCTACAGTAACTGATTTTGATCCTTCTTCGTCCGTGAAACAAGAGAATGGAAATATGTGGAGTAAGGACCCACCATTACCACCTGAGGAACTCAGTGATTCGATAGCATCATCATCATGTCCTCCATAATATTAAAGTGGGTGGTGGCCATGTTAGCCACTGATAGGTGATAACTCATTCACTTGATCACCAGATACATGCTTCAGACGGGCATGACTATTGGCCTGTTCTACTAAAGATTGAGAGAGTCAATGCCAATCTGAATTGGGTATAGAGTCTCTGGCTACTCTTCAGACAACCTGTTATGACATGCCCCAGTTGTAGTTTTACACTGTACAATGTGACATGAACGAGATTCCAGAAAGTTCTCCAAATTACTTGGGACAAGTTTAGTGATGCAATATTTACAGAGTACTTCCATCTGTTCCTGAATGACTTGTTGCAAACTTAACAAAGAAGTGATGGCCATTTTTCTTTTCTCGGATTCCTCTTTTTGATGTTTGCTGTCACACCTCTAAAGGTTTTTGGTGCATTAATTCAAGGAAATGGATAATTTCATTCCTTGGCGCATTTGTCAAGACTGTCCAGCCCTCTCTTTGATGAATTTGAGCAAAGTCAAGAACAGCCTATATCATATGGTGAAATAGGACATTCATGTGCATGAAAAAAATTCAGTTAATCTCTAGGATGATTCAATTTCTCCATTGTTATCACGTCAGAACCAATGACTAACTCTTGGTGCATCAGGATGCCTGTGGATTCAATAGTTCTGATACAGCTGCCCAGCAAAATCAGTGCCCTCGTTCACTAGACATTTTGTGCACTGCGGCATTTTGGAAAGGAATTTAGTATTTTCCAATGCGAAGTTAGGGTATTCGAGATTTCCAAAATGAAATGCACCCAACGTTTATTTCTTGGCAGTTTGAAATCATTTCTACTAGTTACCAAGGTCCACATTTGGTGGTGTGTAATTTTATTATGCATATCAATAATATGCGTAAGTGCTTCTTTCTTTTTCATGAGCAATTCCTTTGAATTTTCCATTCACTTCAGCTGGGGGGATACTTCAAATGCTAATGTGATGTTCTTAGCAAACACGGCACAAGCACGAGGGGCAAGATTGGCATCTATGCTTTGATTGAAGGAGGATGGTGAGAGAACTAAGCTATGGCAGGGCTTACATCAGCAGGGGAAGGTATGTATGTGGCGGGTGTACTATCATAGTAGCTGATTAAAGACCCCCCCATTTCTATAGACCACATCACACTCTGTATAAGCCCCCCTTTAAGCAAATAGTTTTAACTGGATTTTCCTATAGGCTGTTTGAGACCCCCTAGGGTCAATATAGACTATCATCTAGTGTCGAACATTTCATTTCCTGCATGATATAAATCAAAAGGTATAGACATCAAAATCACAAACTATTTTTGTTTGTAGCATTAACATGACATGTGGCTCCAAAATCATGGACTTCCATCTTCTAGATTGTTTTTGAGATACTTGGTCATATTCAAAATGTCAAAGAAGAAGAGGTTGAGACTGACCTGCAACATCCTTCTGCATGTCCATAGCAAGGAGTTGATACGCTTCAGTAACTGCAGAAGTTCTCAGATAACGTATTCACACATCTAAGACATTTTTATATAGAAATGAAGCTAGTATTTAACCCTCCAAGTGAGATTTGTCTTTATTATGTCAACATGGTGTATAAAAAACTGTATAGTACCTCAACACATTTTTATTACTTTTATGCACACAGATCACGTATTCACACATTCATCACTATCATCCATTCATTGTATCACTGTACATCTATAGCCCAGGGCAGGCCCAGGGCCACCCTCATTTATGTGTATCATCCTTGGAATGCAAATGTACCATCCGTTGGGGTTACGAGTACAAACTGTTTTGCTCACAATTTTGTTAGGCTACACTTGTGTATGTCAAGACGTTTTTATTATTAGGCTTTGTCTTTGTGTACGTCAAGACTCAAGACATTTTTATTACTACGCTATACTTGAGTACATCAAGAAATTTTTAATACTATTACACACACAGGTCACATAGTCACACATTCATCACTGCCATCAATTCATTCCATCACTCGACCTCTACCCAGTGCCACCCGCTTTTATTTGTCTCGTCCTTGGACAACAAATATACCAATATTGGGGTTATGCGTGCAAACGGTTTTGCTCACAATTTAGACCTGTTGCTGTTGCTTGTGAAGGAACATATTCGTTATTGGGGTATGATACATGAAGCAGAGAGGTCCAAGATCATGCCTTCCCTGAACCATGACCCGAGCTTTGTATCTCACCGGTGTACCCTCTATGAACTAGCTCACATACTGACTTTCCACAAGAATAAATGATATCACAAAGACTTAATTTCGTAATAATCTCAAACAAAATATTGAAGCATAAAAGACATTGAAGCCACAGTCCTCAATGCAGGACACCCTCTTTCTTAATTATTTTCATAACAGATAAATGAGCACCATAGCTTCTATATATCGAATCAATAGCCTTTTGCAATGTGCCCAGCCCTAGTCATTGTTGAAACTTCAACACAAAAATATTCCTTGTAAGTGGGTTATCACTGTTACTGGGAATGGGGGAACTTTTTGATGAAAATTGAGCAAAGATGCAAAGAATGGGGAAGAACCACTTTCTCATCTTTCTCTTGCAGATATTGCTTTATATTGCTGCTTATGTGGGGAGGATGAAAGTGGTGTCTCAATATTCAGTCTGGGGATTCAGATATGAACCTTTCAAGGTTGGTACATAAGAAATTGATTGGGACACATCAAATAATAAAATCAAAGTAAAAATGGGAAATATTTTGTCCCAACAGTAACTATTTTGTCTCCACAGTAACTCACTGTTCCTGTTCCTTATTGCTTCTGACAGCAGAGTGACAACCATTGTCTTCGTGTTCAGCCATGGAGCTGATATATGAACCATTGCATGAGTGCTGTGTATGTAATGAATTGAAATGATATCATCACATTTAAAAATGGGTTCCACTGTTATCTTTATTAACGTAACAAGACTTTTTCCGGTTTGCAGGCTCCCAGTGCTGCTAAAAAATCTGCAGAGGCTGCGTGTAATTTTTAGAAAACAAATTTTGCCTGTTCTTCCAGGAGGATCCGGGTCAGTGGGGTGTGTCAACCATTTTTGGCGAGTGAGAAGTGACGTGACAAGATTGCGGACGAGTGCGCGAGTCATCGGGCAGGGATTGCGGGGACGGGGCGGGGACGAGTTGTAAAAGTACTTACTTTGTTTGTTAAAATATGTATACTTGATTGTTTTTGCTTATCAATGTGTACGACTGAACCCCATGATAAAAGTACGTAGAGGCCACCTGAATCGTTTCGGCCGCTGACTTCAATTTAGGCAGACCATATCAGGCGGCACTAGATAAGTTGTTAGTAAATGCAAATTATTTTTTATCTCAATAAATATCACCAATTTCATTATGCTTCCTTAATCATTTTTACTTGACACTGCCCTATCTATCGATTTATGAAATAAAATAGATTTATTTTTAATCATCCCTATAATGTGCAATGCAAGCTCTGGCTGACAACATCATGGATCGGTGGCAGAAATGTAGTATGACCATCTAGTATTGCATATGGGACTAACTTTCCTAGTATTTTGTTAGTAAATGGTTTTTAGTCCCATGAAAAAATTTCCACTAGCTTTCTACTAGATGCCTAAATTTTCAGGTTAGTTAATTTGATCTTGTAAATTTTGAAAACTTTGACTGTCCATATCTCAGTCAATATTGGACCCCAGAACACATGTAAGGTGTCTCAGAGACAAGAATGAATGCGACCTGTTCAAAAATGCAATAAAAATGGTCACACAAGATAAAGTGTGACTTGTCAGAATTATTTTCCCGATCTCTGCGTAACAGCTCAGGTTGCCTCTAGGGATAGTGTACAGTATGCATGATACAGCATAACATACAACTAAACTTTGCTCGAGTCGCACATGAAAGAGAGCACAACCATATCGTGCTGTACATACTTTATCGGCCAAAGTAGGGATAAAGGCTAGGACGGGGCGGGGACGGAGCTGCGGGAATCTGCCAGCTACATGCTAAAAAAACAAGATAATGCTGTGACGTGGCAGTTGATCGACGCCAGTGATAGATTTTACGTCATTTATAATCTTATTCTCGGTCTCGGCATGAACAGATTCCATGCCTCTTTCTATATTATCAATCCCGCATAAAAGTTGTTTTACAAGCTCTCGTCCATTTTTCATGAAAACGGACTAGAGCTTATGAAAAGGCACATATGCCACTTCCCTTCTGTTTTACAAGCTCTCGTCCCTTTTTGTGAAAAATGGACGAGAGCATATAAAAAGGACAAGTTGGGCGGGATTGTGTAAAATTTATACGAATTCCTACGTGATAAGGCATGTTGCATCAAAAATGGCATGTTGGCCGCCTACATGCCGTTTTACACACTCTCGTCCCTTTTCACTAAAAACGGACGAGAGCGTGTAAAACGGCATGTTGGCGGCCAACATGCCATTTTTGATGCAACAGCCATTCTGAAGAGAGCGCGTAAAATGTTGTGAATGGCGCGTGATTTAAATTATTTTTTAGCACTGTTCCTGTTCCTTATTGCTTCTGACAGCAGAGTGACAACCATTGTGTCTTCGTGTTCAGCCATGGAGCTGATATATGAACCATTGCATGAGTGCTGTGTTTGTAATGAATTGAAATGATATCATCACATTTAAAAATGGGTTCCACTGTTATCTTTATTAACGTAACAAGACTTTTTCCGGTTTGCAGGCTCCCAGTGCTGCTAAAAAATCTGCAGAGGCTGCGTGTAATTTTTAGAAAACAAATTTTGCCCGTTCTTCCAGGAGGATCCGGGTCAGTGGGGTGTGTCAACCATTTTTGGCGAGTGAGAAGTGACGTGGCAAGATTGCGGACGAGTGCGCGAGTCATCGGGCAGGGATTGCGGGGACGGGGCGGGGACGAGTTGTAAAAGTACTTACTTTGTTTGTTAAAATATGTATACTTGATTGTTTTTGCTTATCAATGTGTACGACTGAACCCCATGATAAAAGTACGTAGAGGCCACCTGAATCGTTTCGGCCGCTGACTTCAATTTAGGCAGACCATATCAGGCGGCACTAGATAAGTTGTTAGTAAATGCAAATTATTTTTATCTCAATAAATATCACCAATTTCATTATGCTTCCTTAATCATTTTTACTTGACACTGCCCTATCTATCAATTTATGAAATAAAATAGATTTATTTTTAATCATCCCTATAATGTGCAATGCAAGCTCTGGCTGACAACATCATGGATCGGTGGCAGAAATGTAGTATGACCATCTAGTATTGCATATGGGACTAACTTTCCTAGTATTTTGTTAGTAAATGGTTTTTAGTCCCATGAAAAAATTTCCACTAGCTTTCTACTAGATGCCTAAATTTTCAGGTTAGTTAATTTGATCTTGTAAATTTTGAAAACTTTGACTGTCCATATCTCAGTCAATATTGGACCCCAGAACACATGTAAGGTGTCTCAGAGACAAGAATGAATGCGACCTGTTCAAAAATGCAATAAAAACGGTCACACAAGATAAAGTGTGACTTGTCAGAATTATTTTCCCGATCTCTGCGTAACAGCTCAGGTTGCCTCTAGGGATAGTGTACAGTATGCATGATACAGCATAACATACAACTAAACTTTGCTCGAGTCGCACATGAAAGAGAGCACAACCATATCGTGCTGTACATACTTTATCGGCCAAAGTAGGGATAAAGGCTAGGATGGGGCGGGGACGGAGCTGCGGGAATCTGCCAGCTACATGCTAAAAAAACAAGATAATGCTGTGGACGTGGCAGTTGATCGACGCCAGTGATAGATTTTACGTCATTTATAATCTTATTCTCGGTCTCGGCATGAACAGATTCCATGCCTCTTTCTATATTATCAATCCCGCATAAAAGTTGTTTTACAAGCTCGTCCATTTTTCATGAAAACGGACTAGAGCTTATGAAAAGGCACATATGCCACTTCCCTTCCGTTTTACAAGCTCTCGTCCCTTTTGTGAAAAATGGACGAGGCGTAAAAAGGACAAGTTGGGCGGGATTGTGTTAAATTTATACGAATTCCTACGTGATAAGGCATGTTGCATCAAAAATGGCATGTTGGCCGCCTACATGCCGTTTTACAAGCTCTCGTCCCTTTTCACTAAAAACGGACGAGAGCGTGTAAACGGCATGTTGGCGCCAACATGCCATTTTTGATGCAACAGCCATTCTGAAGAGAGCGTAAAATGTCGTGAATGGCGCGTGATTTAAATTATTTTTAGTAACGGTCACGATCTGGGATCTAGTATGGTACTCACACTTGACTCGCATGACAAAAAGCTTATTTCGGCCAAAAGAGCCAATTAAACGTAATTTCCCTGATCTCCAACAGGGGACGGATGGGGACGGTAGGGGACGGGCAGGGACGGGCGGGGACGGGGCAGGGACGGGGCGGGGATGACGTCGGGACGGACTGAGGGCAGACTATAATCTGAGAAGTTTTTGGCGAGTTTTAAGGTGCTGTTTGCAGGTGAAAAAAAAAGAGTTGCGTACCCTACTTTCGGGAACCATAACCTAATGAGGGGTACGCAACTCTATTTTTGTCGGAGTCTACAGTTCAAAAAAAGTGACGACCCGACCGTACAATAGAAAAAGTGCATACCCTCTTCCTATTTTGGCGCCACCAACCTCATTACGGAGCCAATCTCCCGCTCGAATTTGGACTCGAAGTAGGCAGGTCTTCGTGTCTGCTTTTTCAGTTTCCACCTGCAAACAAGGGTGTGAACCATGTCCGTACGTCAACCGTTTGAAGGGGTACGCAAAGTCTGCAAGTCTTCTCTTTTTTTTTTCGCCTGCAGACAGCGCCAAAGGTGTCTAAAAATGTGGACGCCCACCAAGGCCCGGATCCTCCAGGGCTATGGTACAGTACAAATAACAGTTTCTGGAGGTTGTGACAGTATCACGATATGTGACGCCTGTCACGAATCGGTGCCACTCAAGTCACGAGGAGTCAGTGATGTTACCGATTCTCAAATATCGAAAACCAAGATTTTCTGCAGCAATACTCGACGGTAATATAGATTTTTACCTGATTTTTACAATATCATCCTACAGTTTGTGTGCACGTGTACCGCGTCGGTGACAACTTGATCGATAGCAAGGAGGTATGGTATCGAGGATGCAAACGCAGCACATTCTCCCACATTTATAATTCACCATTTTAAAATCTCGTCTAGTCGGCTCCATTTTGGACTTCGGACAGTATTCGCCACACGCCACCAGCCCATCTCCTCTTATTCCTTCATTTTGCCATGAACACCTCAAACCAAAGCAACCCACCGGTTGCAAAACAAACCAGTTCCAGCAGCAATATGATGGCTGCTAGTCCCGTTCACATGTCAGGAAAGGCTGAGGCTCGTATTATTGGCAGTGCTGTTGCTGGGATTTCCGAACTCGCTTTGTTTCACCCCGTTGATACAGGTGCGTTTATTTTTCGTACTTCATTATTCATGATTAGCATTACGTGTCCAACAGATGTCGACACGCCTCGGGATTCGTTCTTACTTTCGGTTCGCACACATTTTCTCTCCTGTCGCGTATAACTAGTTGCCAAACGTCTCATGAGCACAGAAACGAAATTCATCGTACTCAACTCTCCGTCCCAAACAGCCACAAACCTCAATCATGCAATCTTCAAAACTTCAGCCGCAGAGGGTTTCGCAGGCAAATTCATGAGTCTCTTTCCCGGAATCGGATTTGGCGCTGCCTATAAAATTCTCCAGCGCGTATACAAGTGTAAGAAATCAGGCTCTAAATGCTACGATTCGATTATCAATCTGGGAGTTTTTTTTCTGACAAAGTTCTATTTTACTTTCAGTTGGTGGGCAACCAGTGGTTTTGGATTACATGACTAAAAAGTACGGGGCTGATTTCGACGAACGCTTCGGTCATAAAACGGGACGTACCTTGCTCTCTGCGACGAGTGGATCGCTCATTGGGATTGGTGAAGTCGTTCTCCTCCCTTTAGATGCACTCAAGGTTAAGGCACAAACTGCTCCCGAACAATTGCAAGGCAGGGGTGTTGTCAACATTTTTATGCAGGAAGGGTTCACGCTATATCGAGGCGCGGGACTAACTGCCATGCGCAATGCGCCAGGCTCGTTTGCTCTCTTTGGCGGCAACACCGCTGCAAAAAGTGCTATGGGAGTAGGAGAAGATGGAGTTCGTGCTACGTGGACTCAAGATGCCATTGCGTCTTGCGTAGGAGCCGTGGCATCAATCACGGTTGCACAACCATTGGATGTTATCAAGACTCGTATCCAAAAGAGGCCTTTTGACTCGCCTGAATCTGGAATGACAATTTTTAGAAGGTTGATGCAGAATGAAGGACTTGGTGGACTTTTCAAGGGTCTCACACCAAAGATAATTGTAGTTGGACCAAAGCTTATCTTTTCATTTACTGTTGCACAGCATCTAATTGGATACTTTGAACAGGTGCTGAAGTAAATTGTGGAAATGTTGATTATATTATTTTGTAGGCATGTATACAATAAGATCGGAGGGCGCGTAATATTGGTCATTGGTCCCCGAATTCACGTAGAATTGATACTATTTTTTTTCATTACTGCCTTGACACCATGGGGGACAGGTGTACCTACGGTAAAATTAAAATAGAGATCATATGTGTATTTTTAAGTGACATCAACTGACGACATTGGACGACACAGCTGGCAACTCTTTATCGCCAAAGTCCAAAGTTGCCTGTCTTGCTGTGGCAAAACACTGCCAACTGACAATCAGCATGGTACCTACTAATCCCCGTGTACCATCAAATCTTGTATAAACAAGAACTTCGGCAGGTATTTGCGATTCCTCGGGAATTGCAATATGTTGTAATCAGAAATTTGTTATAATTCCCAAGGAATTGTAATTACCCAAACTTGGATGATGGTAATCTGGGCCACTACTGTTTTGATGCCAATCCATCATGTCACTCTTCATCGATGCTGAACTAGTTGGTGCAGAAATCCCGGGCTAAACAAGTGTTCCCAAGGATTTCCAAAGTGGAAAAGTGCAAATAGTTGTCAAAGAAAAAGCAGACAAGGAATTGCAATCGCCTTTGCGGGTTCTTTTCAATTGTCACCCAATCGCAAATTACCAAACTTTTGGCCTAACACATACCCTCTCGACAAAGAATAAAACAAAAACATTGATTGATTTCACCCAAATCTGAGCGTAAATTCATGGTGATCACAATTGCACTACCCTCTCCCCCTCCTCCAACACCACCAACGGGTCGGCATTGTCCCCTGGCACATCTAGGACAAAACGGTGATGCAGATGGTGGCGTCCAGCTTGATGTCTTTGTAATATTCCACACCAAATCTCACCCAATTCCATAAGAGGTCAACGATGTTGCCTCCTTGCTTTTGTGAATGCAATTAGAGCTTTCTCTCCTTCCTCAAAGACCCCTGACATGCCAAAGTATGGTAATGCTGCTGCATCTCTACTTTCAATGCAC
Organism: Cyclotella cryptica; assembly: GCA_013187285.1. Lineage (NCBI taxonomy): Eukaryota > Bacillariophyta > Thalassiosirophyceae > Thalassiosirales > Thalassiosiraceae > Cyclotella > Cyclotella cryptica. Next base: position 71,314 of record JABMIG010000274.1, read on the forward strand.
ACAGGAAGAATCTTGTGAATTTTATATTCAGTAATTGTAATTCATATGAAAATCATTACATATTTGATTATGCGGTGAAGTATTCATTGTTATTTTATAATCAATAAACGAGAGAGCAGTGAGTGAAAAAACTGAAAAAACTCAGAACTTCATCATGAGTTATCAAAGAGAGTAGGTAATGTGCAGCAGAAGCTGTTGCATGTCTCTCAATCTGTTGAATACTGAAAGAGCAACAAGCTTTATCCTTTGGACTAATGTGTTCCAAACCAACTCTATGGGGTTCCACTCTGGGGTTTGTACTGGAAAGGAAACCAGAAGATACCAAAACTATCCCAGACGTACTGCTCTAAGTCCAAGTTACACTTTCCAGTGTGAATTGACATGCTATCTAACACAGAAACATCACCCCCATGAATATAAGCACTTCCAATTACTCCCTCAAGAGTAATGACATATTTGTCTGAATTGTTGATTCCATCATGAATCTCAAAATAAGCAGGTGTCTTCTGATGACTCACAGAGCAGAAACTAGTAATGCTGTAAGTGGTACGAATTATTCGTGTGAGTGTCTTTAGTCGGTCATCTGTGATGGCATATGACTTCTTCATTGATGCAGTAAGATGATTGCCGGAAAAGGATTTTTGGCATTGGGGTGTCATTAAATTTGGTTTGTCATTGGTGGGCTTGGAGGAGGGAGAGAAACTCTCCACTTGTCTTCACAGATGGGTCGTTGATCTCTTCTGAAATTGGCTGAGATTTGGCATGTAATGTTGCAAAAATATCAAGCCCAACGCCACCCCCTGCATTACCACTTTGTCCTAGATGTGCCAGGGGACAAGGCCGATCGGTTAGTGGTGCTGGAGGAGGTGGAGATGGTGGTGCAATTGTGATCACCATGGATTTACGCTCAGATTTGTGTGAAAAAGATATTTTTGTTTTGTAGTATTTATTTGTCTTTTAATGCTATTTTACGATACCATGTCCCACTCGGTGTCAAGCCATAATACCTCTCTAAAATAGTATCTCTACCATAAAAATTGATGTATAAGAACTAGCAAATGTCAAAAGATACATTTTGCTCTTGACTTGAAGCTAGTAAATTTTACAAATAACCTCGTTTAGTCCTCCCTATTGACCTCAAATAGGCCAAACGGACTGTTTTTGCCAAAAGTGGGTGCTCCAATAGCATGTGGGTGGCATGTAGATGGTGTGGGCATGATGTGTGGTGAGCTTAAGGGGAAAGTGACATAATTCACAAACCGAATGGAGTTAGGTCAATGCTTACTGTGCGACAGAATGTAGAATGCAGAGCAGTCTTTTTTGGATTTAGGATGTGTTACGCAAAATTGAACCTTATCATTCACACATTGTAAACCAACCTAATCTCTGTATCAGTCTACTTCAATGCAAACGTTATGGCCACAGCACAAAGCGTACATTGTGTGGTTGACTTGGTGTGATTGTAGTCGTGAGATGCTAATTTGAATTCTGTTTGTACTTTTTCTACTGTAGGAACTCAGTATTAAAATTTGCAAACTTTTGTGCCATGTGTACCAATCCAGAACCCTGGGGCCTCTCCTCAAAAAATTGCTCAGTGTCGGCCAATGCAGAGCCCATTGCTCTGCCTCAAAATTGCTGGCTGATAACCCATTCAATGGAGAGCAACATGCTCTCTGTCTTTGCCTGTGTCCCCATAAGATCCGTAAATCCCTACATAGAGCACAAAAATGTGCTCTGTGTTCTTCATTATGAAGCACAGTAAGCATCGGCCTTATGGGGAGCGCTTGATATGGGCATGTTGAGGCTGATGAACGCTTTGATTTGTAAAGATTTAGATTTTATAGCTCGTGTTTAGGGCCTAAAAATGACAAATATCGTGCCAGTTGGAAAGGGTGGTTCTTATCTCCTTATTGGTAGAAAAAACACAGTCTTATGTTTTTTTCTTCAAAGAATAACTTATGATCCATAATGGTAAACACATCTCATCATATTAATCATGACCTTTATGTTTATAATATCAACTGTTTCACTCAAATCGCCAACAACCAAATTAATCACAGACTACTCAATACCACCATTGTTTAATCACCCTTAGCAATGCTGTTCATTGCTGCATTGCTGAACCTATGTCACTGATTGAAACAATTCCAGCACAAATTTACATTACACAAAAGGCAGTGTTGTATTGTTGTTACAGTTATTAGCCATCCTCTTGTGTCTATCCTTCAAGTGCTCCGGACGTTTGTGCTGATATTTGAAGCAACAATATTGACAATATGCCCCTTCAAAACTGTTGGGAATCCAAGGATGGAATCGGTCACACACTCACAAAACCAATTCAAGTTCATCAGTTTCAATGTAACATTGTGTGTCGTCACATTTGTGCAATAATCCAGCCCCCTATGTCAGTTCCAAAATTATACTTAGCCCTTGATGAAGCCAAAGACACTGATGCATCCCTTGACCTAGATGGAGTATTCACTTGAGTTGATTCGTCATCATTATGATCATTTGTCATATCAGCTTATCCCATAAAATCATAGACAAGCTCAGCAAGAAACTCCAGATGCGTCCACTTCTTGGGCATTGTCAAATGTTTTTTGCCTCTGTCTTGTACAACTTCAAATACATCACGAAAGCATTAGTTGCTGCGATGCCAAGACTCCAGAGATAGATAGACCACCACCCCTTTGTTGGAAGTCTTTTAACCTAGTACTGTTGTAACAGCTAGTAGAGTCTTTTAGTTCTTGGATTTTATGATATTAGTTCTACTGTTACGTCACTCGGACTATCTTGCATCACTATCTTGGTGCGCCCCGGTATCTTGTCTTGTTTGAGTCCTGCAAGATACTTTACCCCGCGCTACTTCCCCTCTTCCGAGTTCGGGCGATTACGCTCTCTGACAGCCTCCCCGCTCGAATCTCGGACCCTCAGGTACTCGTCGTGTCCCACGTACAACGGTATATGCCTATCGAATATTGCCGACGTCACATTCTTTCTGAAAATGTCTGCGTCATTCGACTCACCGGAGACATGACGTATCACCAGCAATCCCTGGTCTTTCAGCTCGCGTAAGAAGTAATTGCGCACATCCACATGACGCGTTCTGCCTCCTACACTCCAGCTGTTCGCAATGTCTACTGCGCCGGAGTTGTCCATTTCCAATACCATTGGCAACTCCACCTCAAGTTCCAGAGACTCCATCAACCTGTAGATGTATAGCATGTCCTGTGCCACCATGACACCAGCTGCTATTTCCGCCTCCGTCACTGACAGGGTCACAAACTTCTGTGTGACACTCCGGAATGAAACGGGTACGTCATTCACAAACACACGACCCCCTGAAATGCTTCTTCTGTCGTCTGGGTTGGTCGCATAATCGGAGTCGGACCGACCATGTATCTTGAATCTGTAGCCTGGACTCCACGTATCTGTTGGGGAAATCACTAGGCCTCTGTTTTCCGTGTGTGTGACGTACTTGATTAGTGTCTTGAGTGCGCGAACATGAGCCTCCCTAGGCGCAGTCATGTGCCTAGCTAGTCCGCGTACTGCGTTGAAAATATCAGGGCGCGACCATTGCATCATGAACATGCAAGTCGCTGTGGCAGACCGGTACATGGTGGTGTCTTGCGTTGTTATACCATCATCATCACCCTTTACGAGTACCTGTCCCGCCACCGCAGGTGTTTTGGATACGGGCCCATCAGGTACTTCATACTCGTCCGTCAATTTCTTAATAAGAACTGGTTGCGTAAACTTAACAGTACCACGCCCTTTCTCGTCCACGCGTGATAGACAGCTTGCTGCCCACGTACTCTGTGAGTACCCCTTCGCGTTTGCACGTGAATGCCTTTTCTAAATCACGCTGGACCTGCTCCACCAAATGCGGAGGGCCTAAGACCATGACGTCATCGACCCAAGCCACAAACACGACCATTTTGTCATTAATCCACCCATAGAACAGGCATGGGTCAGCCTTTGATTGTTTATAGGTCACGTTTTTGATGTGAGTTGCAAACGTCTTGAAAAAACAGTATGCAGCCTGCTTGGTACCGTACAACGGTACGTTCATACGTAGTACGACGTCACCTGGGTACCACTCCTGAAATCCATCCGGGACCTCTATGTAGAGTTCTTCGCCGTTCACAAACTTTCCCTGGAGGAATGCCCCTTCAACGTCTATAATTGCTGACGTCCACGTCTTGTTCATGCAGTATAGCATAAGTACGATTCGCACTGTGATGGGATTGGTCACTGGTGCAGCAATAGAGTCCGAAGCATAATGACTCCCATCAACTTGCTCGTACCCACGTGCGTTGAGCCTTCCCCTTCGGGTCCCGTTGGACTTCAATTTCATTGCCCACGTAGTGGTGAGAACCTTCGCACCCTTCGGGAGCGAGTCCCTTGGGACGGCAGTTAGGGCATTATATTTATCAAATCGTGCCTTCTCATTTTGTATCTCCTTTTGCCACTCATCCGCGTCAGGACTACGCATGGCCTTTTTGTAATTGAGAACCTTCAGTTGACTCATGTGGCTGATACCGCCACCAACGCCAGCCCCAATAAGGGCCATTTCCATGCTTCTCAAAGCCATATACGTGTTGGCTAGTTCTCCGTGGTCTAGCTCAGCCATCTCGCCTAGATACCTTAGCTCCACTGCCGGTGCGTACGTGAGCCTCTCTGGCGGCTTAATTGCTCGGCCTGCTCTAGTACGTCCAGTACCGGGCCCCTTGATCAAGGGTGTGTCCCACCGTACCTTGCCTCCCGGCTCTTCAGGTTGATTGTTAGCTGGTCCTGACATGGTGACATCATCTTCATTTTTCGCGCCTAACCCCGTAACTGATTCTGACCCTATAATTGAGTCTAGGTCCTCCTGGGTCTCTAGATCAATGACTCCCACCGTGTCATCCTTGAAGAACATGCGTTTTAGCCAGTATACATCGCGACTGACTATGACACGTGATGTCCGCATGTCCCACATTCGTACGCTGTCACTTTCACGATCAGCGTATCCCACGAACATCATCGTAGCCCCACGATCCCCTGTCTTGCCGTCTTTTCCTTCTGCAACAACCCCAGCTTCGCCCCATATACGGAGCTTGCCGGACCACGAGGGGTTCGCACCAAACATGTGCACGTCACGAGTGGCCTGTTTGCCCTTTACGTCAACTACGACTAGCCCATCCAGCTGTGTTGCGCACGCAATAGCCTCTAGGGCCACTTTGGATTTGATGTCCTCAGGTACCCTTGCGGCACCCATCATAGCTCGTGCCTTTCCCGCCAAGTACGGAAATGCCAGTTCAGCCAGGCTGTTGTGTTGTGGTGTATCTCGTGACGTGAACTCAAAGTCCAGGGGCTGTAATGCTGCCCATTCACTGTTCGCAGCGTTTCGCCAGTTTGTGGTTCTCACCAGCTGGGTCCAATCGTATGTACCTCGCTGGTATCCCACGTGACTTCATCTTGTTCAAGTGTTCGCATGTGCGCTCCACCGTCTCACTCTTGGTCACGGTGAAATCACTCCATTTCTTTCCTGTGGCTTCACAAACAAGGACCTTCCAATTATCGCGGTTGATTGTGACATCATCTGACGCCTCTGTCTTGATGGTTATCTTGGACAGATCCAAGTATATACGGTGTCCTGGTATATCAGTCTTGGGAGTGTTCGACTCCTTCCTGACGTTTTTCTGCCTAGCCTTGGATTGCGCGCAGTGTTCGCATGGTTTCAATGTCCCACGAGTAATGACCCAACCAAGTTCCCTTGCAGTCTTGCACACGGAGGCTTCGTTCCGATGACCCAACAAGCAATGGGCCATATTGATATTGAGCCTGATCTGCTTTCCGATACTCCCTGCGGTCACTTCCACGTTTCTTGCAAACTTGCACGCATATATTGCACCCTTGTCAGTGGGCACTACGATATCAAAGTCAATGATTCCACCCTTCCCGTTTTCAATACGGATCAGATTCTTGTCACCTTGCACTATTTTCCACCCTTGCTTGTTTATCAGCTTGGACATGCTCAGCAGGTTGAAATTATGTTTCTTGCTGAAACTGCAGTCTCTCAGTACTGCCCTCATACCAGTTTTCCGTCCTTGTCCACGAAGACCCTGGGATGTCAATCAGGGCTGTTGACTCAATAGCTGAGCCCGTGTGCCCCAGGCTGTACACCATCGTGTCACGGATGTTCCTCGCACCTGCGTTGCATCTTGTCACGTGCATGCTCGCGCCGGTGTCACAGATCCACACGTCATCCTGGCGCAATATTGATAGCGCGTCGTCGCCTTTTTCAACTGGCACGACCGCTTCAAGTTTGTCCGGGTCCACTGACGCTAAGGACACCTCGACACTCGAGGAAGCCGCCTCTGTCTTAGCGACCTTCTCCTTGTACCAGGCGGGTGCCTTCTCAGGGTGTTTCTTGTAGCACTCCGCCTCCTTATGACCCTTCAGGCCACAGAAGTTGCACTTCTTGTTGGAGCTACTGCCCCCTTCGCTGTCATTCACGCGACCTCCGTGCATCTCCCCTTTGCGTTTCTTGCAATCTACGGCCTTGTATCCACACACTTTGCCGCAATTCCTGCACTTTCCCTTGAACGACCCATCGCCTTCAACGGAAGCCAGGTAAACTTCTTTCTCACCGGTACTCTTCTTGGTACCGCTCTTGGTGAGCCTCTGTATCTCCGAGATGCTGTTGCACAGCTCGTCGAAATCGGGACTCGAGGATTTCAACTCATCCAAGATCAATCTTGCGTACGACGTGTCATTGTTCTTGCGCGCCATCAACATGCACAATTCCTGGTCAGTCTTTGTGACCTCGTACTTGTCAAGCACTCCGACCACGTCATTATAAAAATCCCTCGCGCCTTTCAACTGCAGTCTGTCTAGCTCAGCCTCCATTTCGATCATGGCACTAGCGTCCGAGGGCTTATTCGCCTTCTTGGCCTTCGCAACGAATTCGTGTGCAAGTCCATTGGGAAAATCATTGTTCTTCGTCTTTCCCAGCAAGGCAATACCGTGACTCTTTCCCTGTCCCAATGCGATTATTGCGCACAGCTTCTTGTTGGCCTTGTACAGCTCAATGAGACTTGCGTTCGCGGGATCAGTCACGTCAAGTACTGCGAACTCCGACTTGGTTGGACAGTTCGCCATCAACACGGGATCCAATGCATCCCCCACGCCCATGAACTCGGCATACGCTTCAATCTTGCTGACGCGTACACACCAAAACTCTCCGCCTTTCCATCCCAATAAGGGATCTTGCTCAAGCTGTTATCACTCATCTTGATTTCTTGTTGGGCTCGTAACTTCCTCAAGTTACTTCGAAGTATGTTGGAAGTCTTTTAACCTAGTACTGTTGTAACAGCTAGTAGAGTCTTTTAGTTCTTGGATTTTATGATATTAGTTCTACTGTTACGTCACTCGGACTATCTTGCGTCACTATCTTGGTGCGCCCCGGTATCTTGTCTTGTTTGAGTCCTGCAAGATACTTTACCCCGCGCTACTTCCCCTCTTCCGAGTTCGGGCGATTACGCTCTCTGACACCCTTTAGATTGCAAAACCAATGGTTAAACCGATAACAATTCCGCAACTGATCAGGTAAATCAACATTGCTCATGTTTTCATTGTAGTCATTGATCAGATTTAACCTGATGTAGCACATTTGAACATTTTTCTGTTCACTACTTGACAAAACTTTCCTCTTCTTTTCTATCCAATTAATTGACTTTGCCACAGTTGTCATAATGTGAACTGGTTTTGTATTGTAGACAGAACACACAAGTAGATCTGGGCATGCCTCATTGTTCTTGAGCAGTGCTGCTTTAGTGGTGCCTCTCATCTTCTTCCAGCTGGCCTCCTTACTCTCCTCTTCTTTGATAATCACAGCATCTGCTATTCCACTCCCATTTTTCCTGACAACTCTATGACAAAGCGTGAAAACAAATAACCATCAGTAAAGCATTTTTGTGAGATGAATAAGTTGTCCATATACACGTGAGTCCATTTGTTTGGTAATTACATCATTAACCAGATTACTCATCAGGTTGTTGGTGACAATTCCATTCGTTTCAAGAATCTGGTAGGTTGGACGGATCACCATGCCTAAAACAGAAAGAGAATGTATATCCATCTGCACACACTCCATCACACTGATATCCATCACCCTCTCTCTTTTGTGTCTCTCGAAGAGCCAACCCATGTTGCCCTTCGAAACCAATTGTTTGCTCTTTAATACTTTCACACGTCCTTGTTACCCAACAACGCTGTGCATTTCTACAAAGATCCTCCAAGATAGCAGTCACCTACCAAAAGGGATCCTTTGCTGACAGCTTCCTTGGACACTTTCTGAAATCATAAAGACACATGTACCATTGGAAATGTCTCCAGTGCCGTTCACTACTTATCTTCGTATAACCATTCATTCTCTTATCCAATGCACTATGAAATACACCGTTTCCATGTATCTTATGATCTCTTGTTGATTTAATCAACATGTTCAATTGTGGCTTGGGACAGAGGGCATTTGCAAACAAGAGACCATTGAACTTGTATATTTCATGGAGGTGAACAGGAACAAAGTCTTTGTATTGAATAATTCCAGCTCGTTCCGCGGCAGCACAAGCATTTGTGCATTTCATTAACCTGTTCTCAACAAAACCTTTTGTCAGTTGCAAATCAAATAAGTCCTTTGGGCAGATTGTGGTGAAGTCATTTAGCGGACTTGGCACACACCTGGATGGGCCACCAACATGAGACGGTTCTGGAAGTACCACTGGATGACCTAAATTGAACCCTGAACCATAGGTTCTGCTGAGGAAGGAAACCTGTACCATTATAGAGCATTAGCACAGCTGAACAATAGGCAATTTTTAAATATATAAAACCCAAACAATAATTTGTAAGTTGAGTTAAAACGATCTCTGGTCCAATTGGAAGCAAAATGGGATACCATTTATCTTATATTCACATCTGTATTTGAACATACCCCCAATCTGTTTCTTCAGCCAAAGCACCTAACAAATTTGGTTTTGTCTGACAAAGTCACAGGGTTTGATATGAGTGCCCACTTTATGTAATCCGAGTCTCACTTTAGAGGCAAAATTTGATCAAGTTCTTGTTTAGCTAGACCCAAACCCTATTGCCCTTAGAAAGCTCTGAATCTCTACCGTACAAACCAGTTTATAAGAACTAGCAAATGTCAAAAGATACATTTTTCTTGAACTGAAATGTTTTAGTCCTCCCTATTAACCTCAAATAGGCCGTATGGACTGTTTGGTGCCAAAAGTGGGCGAGCCTGCATGTGGGTGGTATGTATGTGGTGTGGGCACGCTGTGTGGTGAGCTTAATGCTGTGTCCACTGCATATTTTTTCCTTTTTTCCCTTTTTTCCCTTTTTTCCCTTTTTTCCCTTTTTTCCACTAGAAAATTTCCCAATTTTAGAGGGTGTAAATTAAGGGTGGTCACCCCACCCCATCCACATTTTCCTTCTATTTTAGCTTGCATCTTTTTTCACCTCCTCGGCTATAATTGTCACTCATTGTGCTTCAACACATCACATCTTACTTGGTAGGAGACATGACAGACACGCCGCCCTGTTGTATTGTTCTGAACACACATTGTGAAAGGTGAGGATTTGCCGTCATTGTTGTATTGTTCAGAATGCGGGTTGAGCCAAACAAGATAAATGTAACAGGACCATAAAGGCAAGAAGTGGCCATAGTCACACGCTCCATGTTGGCATTGATTTATTATAGGGCCAAATGAAACACTGTGCAATCATATGCAGCAAAGTTGTCAAATCAGGGGCCAAACATGATGCATGTAAACACACGTAAAAGCACATAAAAGCATGTAAAGGCAAGAAGTGAATGAAGAACGGCCGAGAGGGCAAAAGAAGGGGTGGAAATTTCTTTTCAGTCGAGGCCTGACTTCAACCTAGACTCGAGCCAAAAGAGTCCACCCCTGCGGATGACGGACAGGGAGCAAATTTCCAGTGGAAAAAGGAGAAAGGAAATTATTGTCTATGCAATGGACACTACCTAAGGGGAAAACAACTTTACTCGTGAACCAGAAAGATTTACGGGGAGCTATGGGTATGGGCATGTTGAGGCTGATGAGTGCTATTGATTTGTGAAGGTTGAGATTCTAAGATTGTGTTTAGGGCCTAAAGATGCCCAATAACATGCCAGTTGGAGAGGGTTGTTCTTACAATGTGATAGTTCTTATAAACTGATTTTTACGGTGTTTCAGAATCAACCAAGATTGTGACAAGAAAGCCAATATTTAAAAAGTTATGAATTTTCTAGGGAATGCTATGATTCAATTTTAAGCATGCATGGCAATTTGCGGTTTTTCCAATAAGGAGATAATGTCGTGATAGTTCTTATTAACCCCGGTCCAAAACATTAACGGTGATGCAGCTCACCGTAATTTTGAAATTGAAAAACACTTAAGAGGGTCTTCCATTTGTGCAGCAAAGTGGTCAGACATCAAGTTCAGAAGCAATACCAATGGTGGGTAACAATGCTCTCAAATAGAGATTATTGATCCTTGGTGAATCCCCCCAAAACACCTTTATTTTTGACCCAAAAATCACTGTTTTATGTTTTCATGTGTCTTAGAACAAACTATACCAATACATGTGTTTGACTAGTTGTTTAATACATAGATTCATATGCATACTTTGGCATAACTAGATAACTAGGAATTTCAATTGATTTGACACAAAAAATTGATTCCCCTAGGTGTATAACATTAGTTCTTCTGCCCTCCAGGTGCCTTCCTCTTCCTGGAAGAAGATGCATCCGTAGGTGCTTCAGGAGAGCTTTCTCTCTTTACTCTCAACCGGTTCAGGTCATTGATCAGATGGAAGATCATCTCAAAGCAGGGCGATTTCCTATTCGCTTTCTTCTTGATACACAGGGCTACAAGGCACAAAGAGCTATGGATTCTTGTCTGGATTATTTTGGACTCCTTATCCTTTGGATCAGAGATCGCACAGCACACCACACACTTTGGTGGGCACTTACAAACCTTTCTTGCAACATGCTCAGTAGAGTCATCTTTCTCAGCTGATCCTTGAATAGGATACAGTTTCTCCTTTGCCTTCTTGCCACTTGAGGTTAATCTCCCTGTTCTTGCATCGACATAACTTCCATGCAATTGGAATATGAAACAGAGTTTTGTCCAAGCAAATCTTGTTTAGCATTTTGTCATCAATGAACTTCTTCAACTAGTAACAACTGTCAGGCTTGATCCTGTCTTTCACATATATTGATGCTTTTTCTGCCATTCAGTGTTTCCATTGTTAAAATGCTTGTATATCTCATCCTCAATTGAGTTCTCCATTACTTGATTTAAGAAAGATGATCCTGGAACAATTTCCCGATTGGGTTCAACATTTTAAACGTCGTTGCAAGTTCAAAAAGAACATCTCCCATTGAAATCTTCAAATGCTTGTGGTGGCTTTTTATTACTGACTACCACTTTCCAACAGGAGGAAGTCTTGACAAAAAACAATGCTTGAGCACAAAGCAAACATTCACCACCACTTTTTTGAACTCACGCATCACAAGCATTTGCTTGGGTGTTCTCTTAGGTAGCAGGAAGTACATGCCATCCAAGTATCGAGTCATCTTGTCGACCCTACCTTTTGACCAATTCCACCTGGAAATTATTTTAGGAATGATTTTATGTGCCTTTGGCAAAGGCAACAGTGTTCTTTGGACCATAGTGAGGAGGCTCTTCCAGATAATTAAAGCAAAGAGGACACAGTCTTTAGTGATAGGTTAAGACTTTGAAGAGATGACATCCTTGCAAATATCTGGAATGACGGATTCAATATCATCGGACACCGTTGAAAAGGTGTACGCCCACTTCAAACTCCTATTGTAAATGTTTGAAAGACGCCTTTCATGATTGTTAGCTTTGCTACAGGAAACCAAATGAAAACTGCATAATGGACTTTAGTGGTGCCAGCAACAACAAATATGACATACTTCAAATTGACGACTGTGGCATGGTGCAAAATTTGAACTCGATACTCGGGCACTTGGATGCTGCACTTCCGAATTCACATTGCAAGAAGGAGCCATATAAATCAATGGATTGCCTAACTTGCTGTTGTTGAATTTTTTGCTCTACGGTGTTTTGATCTCTAGCCCACAATTGAAATTCTGACGCTCCATGGCATGACCTGCATTTTTAGAATTGCTGTCATCTGACATTTGCTCATTTTCTGATGACTCATAGCGGATTACCACCCACCCATCCAAAGAATTAGCAAGGAACTCGTTCATCTTGTTTTGGAGGAGGATGCACTTCCGCAAGCCTACAAATTACCAAACTAACTTTTTGACAATCCCTTTCATTGCTTACCGTACCCTCTCCTCATTCAATGAACCAAGCTTGTGTGCCAAGCGATCCTCTTGAGATAACAAAAGAAGAAAGGAGTACTTCAAAATTTCCAAATTCCGTAATGCTCTGTTCCACTACAGGTCCCTCCTTCACTGTCTCCACCAGTTTGTCTTTCTTCTTATTGGAGAAGGTACAACCATATGACTTGCATATTTGCTTGAACTGATTGTTGGAAAGCTTCTTTGGTTCAGCTCTTTCCTTATGCTGCCATAATATATCAACATCAATGTCTACAACGGATCATATGGATAGCCCCAAATCATCCTTGAGCAATGACAACTCCTGTTTGGACAATCTGTCATCAGATCATGGCAGAATTTTGAGACACTGTGTCAAAGTAATTGTGAATGCATGCATATAACACCACTCACCACTACCTTGACCCTTACAAGCCAAATAGACAATCGCTGAAAGTCTCCTTTTGCAGAATGTCTGAAATTTTCTTGAATACTTGTAGTCTTTCACCCCAGTGACATAATCAAACCAACCATAACTCAGGTTTGGATTAGTGCTCTGAAGAAATGTTACCCTCCACAAACCATTCCGATAGGCAACAAAATGGCAAACAGCACTGCCAACACTCCCTACAGCATCGACTGACACCACAGGACCATTCTCCGAGATATCATGCTGGTCATGAGAAGTATTATAATGAGTAGAGCCAAATTTGAAAGCCAATGAAGGACCTCTCTTGGTTGTGTTTGAGAATCCCATATTAGCATCCTCAATGAGCTCAAAGTCCTCATTGTCATTGTAACCCCAGTCTCCAGGAATAGTCGTGGTGGGGAAATGAAGACACTTAGGATTGTTTGTTCTTTTTATGATCATCAGACCAGATGTAAGAATCTCCTTTGCGGACTCGCCATGATGATTTATGCGGCAGACAATGATAATCATTTAGCAATTGAATTGATGCAGTTATCCACCGGACCAAACGACTTGGGACTCTTGTGCCTTGAGAGAGAGCTTTCTGCTGCTATGGATGACTGCATTCTCAACTTTTTGTCATCTATGATCAAGTTAATTTACCCCTCTATAAAACAAATGTCAGATGTCCTCCCACATGTCCCTAAACAACTTGTCAAGCTCTTTATTTATACCAAAACAGGTCTCCAGAAGACTGTGTCTTCAACTTCTTCAACCTCTAATGATGTTGGTGCTCCAGCACATTGGCCTCCAAAACTATGAAGCAAATCATTCATCCCAGCAATCTTTCAATCAAGAGAGGAATGATGACTCTTCAATTTTGACAGAGACTCAGTCAATGATGGATATGACGATGGATACTTTGGTGAGACCAAGAGACCTCAGCAATAGAAGCACAATCCAAAGAACACACGGAGGAATGCTCTGTACTACTTCACATCCACGGTAGATTTTTTTCCTCACCAGCAGACACTTGTTCTGAAAGCCAAGAATGCTGAACAACAGCTCTGCATTGTAAATGGAATTCATCACTTGGTTCGCATTCAAGACAGTTGTTTTCTTGACAATCTGATTTGTGATGGAGTTGAATTATGTTAGAACTCGTTTCTTGAGTTCCTTTACTTCTTCCTTGTATCCATATTCTATGCCGGAGACAACCTTGTTGAAAGAGATGGAAAATCAGAATATTTCATGGATGCCTCTTGCGAGATACCTGCGTTGTCCTCCAATTCATAATCATCATCTAAATCTTCTCTTTTGCACAAAAGAATCTGCATGACATCGGCAGTTTGTTACTGCTGAATGATGGAGATTGCTTTGTTGTGATCAAAGCTGTGGTGGACAACAATCAGCATGTAGCAATAGTGCATGTCTTGTGTGGGATAGAGGGGAAATGGCACGAATCGCGCTCTCACATGAACCATCACAATTTTGGTGCAAAAATGAAAATTTAAGCACGACCAGCGATACATAGGAATTAGTATAAAACCGCCTAAAATTTGGTAATCACTGCAAACGAATTGTTAGTAAGAGGGGCTGTTCTGTTAGTTAAATTGTTAGTAAAAAAAATTTACTAACAGATTAACTATCAGCACTCAACGGCCGCGCTCCTTGGGAGGAGTAGCTGATTCTTTCTCATTTTTTACTAACGTGTTAGTAAGAATTTATCTCTCGATTGATAACTAACAAATTTACTAACACGAGGTACTAAAACAAGATTCTTTTATCTAAATAATAGAGACACCTAGGTAATTTTTTTCAGCAGGGTAACATTTATGAAGTTCCCCACCCTAGTAGTCTGGCCCTCAACGCACCTAATAAAAATGGGCGGGAAATACCCATGACATTCTTGTCTTTATTGCAAGTGCTTATATAACACAAGCCATAGCTAGACCTTTTCAATTAAATTGTTACATTTTGGATCCACCCATCGATCAAACACACTGAAGCCCACAGACCGTCTTTTGCTCTGCTGTGGCTGCCACCTGCTCACGTTCACCACAGCAGAGGGGCAAAGCAAAAAGAATAGTGAGAAAACATCAAGTTTTGATGATATTACAGTTTTTTTACTCACCATTTTTTCAATTAAATCGCTCCTTTTATTTCGTACGCGCGATCTGTGGTTTTGAAGCCCACAGACCGTCTTTTGCTCCGCTGTTGTTGCCATCTGCTCGAGTTCGTAACAGCAGAGCGGCAATGCAAAAAGAACGGTGAGAAAAGATCAAGTTTTGATGATATTACAGTTTTTTTACACACCATTTTTTCAATTAAATCGCTCCTTTTATTTCGTACGCGCGATCTGTGGTTTTGAAGCCCACAGACCGTCTTTTGCTCCGCTGTTGTTGCCATCCGCTCGCGTTCATAACAGCAGAGTGGCAATGCAAAAAGAACGGTGAGAAAAGATCAAGTTTTGATGATATTACAGTTTTTTTACTCACCATTTTTTCAATTAAATCGCTCCTTTTATTTCGTACGCGCGATCTGTGGTTTTGAAGCCCACAGACCGTCTTTTGCTCCGCTGTTGTTGCCATCCGCTCGCGTTCATAACAGCAGAGCGGCAATGCAAAAAGAACGGTGAGAAAAGATCAAGTTTTGATGATATTACAGTTTTTTACACACCATTTTTTCAATTAAATCGCTCCTTTTATTTCAGACGCGCGATCTGTGGTTTTGAAGCCCACAGACCGTCTTTTGCTCCGCTGTTGTTGCCATCTGCTCGCGTTCATAACAGCAGAGCGGCAATGCAAAAAGAACGGTGAGAAAAGATCAAGTTTTGATGATATTACAGTTTTTTTCCCTTACCATTTTTCCAATTAAATCGCTCCCATTATTTTGCACGCGCGATCTGTGGTTTTGAAGCCCACAGACCGTCTTTTGCTCCGCTGTTGTTGCCATCCGCTCGCGTTCATAACAGCACAGCAGCAATGAAAAAAGAACGGTGAGAAAAGATCAAGTTTTGATGATATTACAGTTTTTTTACACACCATTTTTTCAATTTAGTTGCAGCTTTTTATTCTTATTCCCGATCTGTGGAATTTATGCCCACAGACCATCTTTTGCTCCACCACTGCTGTCACCCACTCGCAGTCATTCAACCAGAGCGGCTAAGCAAAAGAACAGTGAGAAAAGATCATCTTTTGATGATGTAGCAGCTTTTTTCCTCACCATTTTTTCAATTAAATCTCTCCTTTCCCACAGAGGAAATTAGGGCCATGCCATAACACCCACCACTAGCCATCACAATTCCCTGTCAGGCAATCCTGCGCACACGGTGAGACTACGTTTGATTGTTTGTTATCACAGTTCAAGCCATGAGTACAAGGTAACATTTTTCAATTATATTTTCCACCTCCCTCCCAACTGTACCCTGGGAATCTTGGGCCACCCTGACACCACCCACCAGTAGCCAACTCATTTCAACCAACACTGGTGGCAAGGTGAGACTGTTTTGTTTTGCTTGCTTTTGCTCTTCAGATCACGAGGGTTTAACAATTTTCAATTTACGGTTTGACTTCTCTACATTGGTGCTTTTAATTCTTACACCTGATCTGTGGCAGTGAAGTGCACAGACCATCTTTTGAGCCACCATTGCTGCTACCCACTTGTGTTCATTACGGGAGGATGGCAGCACAACAAGAATGGTGAGAAAAGATCAAGTTTTGATGTATGTATTAATTCTTCATTCACCATTTTTTTCAATCAAATTGTTCTTTTCATGTCCTACACACACTCTGTGGCTGATAAGGTCACAGACCGAATTTCGCTCTGCTGTTGCCACCATGCACTTGGGTGAGTTCAAACATTGCAGCAAGGCAAAAAGAATGGTGAGAAAGCACCTTATTTTGATGACTTTTCACCTGTATTAACTCACCACTTTTTCAATTAAATTCCTGTTCTCCTATTTTGTGTAATCTATGGAATTGAAGCCCAAGGAATATTGTTACTGCGTCACTGAAGCTGCGTCTCATTTTGTTTCATGACTACAGAGCAGCAATGCAAAAGAAAGGTGAGAAACAATATGCTTTGGTGATGTTGCAGTTTTTTGCTCATAATTTTTTGCAATTAAATTGTTAGGCTTAGGGGTTATTGCGTCCGGTTGTTTGTTTCTGCCTGTTTGTACATTTCCTTGATTGGTGTTTTGCCTGGCCGTGAAGTGTGGATAAACTTTTGATGTACTCTATCTAACTAATATAGTAAGTCTTCATCTGATTTTCTGTCACATCATTTTGTCCCTAAAACTAACGCTAATCCCAACTCTTGATTACTCCAGCACACTTGGATATATTGGCACATTGTTTTGTTTTGAGACTATTTATTTGTAAATATGAGTTTAGACAATAGAGTCATCAACTACTTTGTGTGTGAGAGAGAGGGACAGGAACTTAAAATCATACATTGGTTTTTGCAGGGTGGTCTGATGGATAAAAATATGTGATAGGGCCGCTGAAATTAATTTGCTCTTGAGAATGTAATGTAAGTCTGTTGTCAGCTTGGTTATTTTTGCAAATTCTGTGGTAATGATGATCTAATATTTTACATTCCAACTCTCAGGAGGAACCAATTAAAAAATTGATTTGTCGATTCTGTGAATCACTACGGCTTTGTTTGTGAGAGAGAGTACAGGAGTTTAAAATCATGCATTGGTTTTTGCAGGGTGGTCTGATGGATAAAAATATGTGGTAGGGCCGCTGAAAATTAATTTGCTCTTGAGAATGTAATGTAAGTCTGTGTTCAGCTTGGTTCTTTTCGCAAATTCTGTGGTAATGATGATCTAATATTTTTACATTCCAACTCTCAGGAGGAACCAATTAAAAATTGATTTGTTGATTCTTTGAATTACAACGGCTTTGTTTGTGAGAGAGGACAGGAGTTTAAAGTCATGCATTGGTTTTTGCAGGGTGGTCTGATGGATAAAAATTTATGATAGGGCCATTGAAATTAGTTCGCTCTTGAGAATGTAATGTAAGTCTGTTGTCAGCTTGGTTCTTTTCGCAAATCCTGTCCTAATGATGATCTAACATTTTTCATCCCAACTCTCAGGAGGAACCAATTAAGAATTAAATTGTCAATTCTGTGAATTACAACGGCTTTGTTTGTGAGAGAGAGGACAAGAGTTTAAAATCATGCATTGGTTTTTGCAGGGTGGTCTGATTGATGAAAATAGGGGTGTTGAAATGAATTCGCTCTTGAGAATGTAATGTAAGTCTGTTTTCAGCTTGGTTCTTTTCGCAAATCCTTTCCTAATGATGATCTAACATTTTTTCCAACTCTCAGGAGGAACCAATCAAAAATTAAATTGTCAATTCTGTGAATTACAACAGCTTTGTGTGTGAGAGAGAGGAAAAGGCGTTTAAAGTCATGCATTGGTTTTTGCAGGGTGGTCTGATGGATAAAAATAGGGCTGTTGAAATGAATTCGCTATTGAGAACATTATGTAAGCCTGTTTTCAGCTTGGTTCTTTTCGCAAATTCTGTCCAAATGATGATCTAACATTTTTTCATCCCAACTCTCAGGAGGAACCAATTAAAAAAATTACATTGTCAATTCTGTGAATTACAACGGCTTTGTGTGTGAGAGAGAGGAACAGGAGTTTAAAATCATTCATTGGTTTTTGCAGGGTGGTCTGATGGATGATAATAGGGCTTTGAAAATGAATTTGCTCTTGAGAATGTAGTGTAAGCCTGTGTTCAGCTTGGTCCTTTGCAAATCCTGTGGTAATAATGATCTAACATTTTTTCATCCCAGATCTCAATGAGAATGATTCTGTGGATTTACTTCATATGGCCTTGTGTCAAAGTTGAGGAGGAAGGGCATATCATACAATGTTTGGGAAGGGTGGTCTGATTGGTAAAAATATGTTGTATGACCTTGAGTCTGTGTTTTCATCACGATTGATGATTTTTTACATCTCCTGCATTGGCCATTTGCAAATAATCTGGGAGAGTCACATTACCAACATTCAGTGCAGATCTCACTCCCTCGACTGATAATTTGGCTTGGATTGGGAGCAAGCGCAGTGAAGCAATATACAAGTAATGTTTGTCTCCTCCTTCTTCCTCTGTTATGCCATGACCTCTAACAACAACAACATCTCCTCCAACAAAGTCTCCTCATACCTAGCATTACACCTCGAGTGATCTGATTGGTAAGAATATGTGGTACAAGCTTGAAACTGTGTGCTATCAACACATTAAAATATTTTTACATTTCCTGCATCAGCCATTTGCAAATAATCTGGGAGAGTCATTTCATCAAAATTATTATTCACAGGGACAGAAGCCATCAAAGATCATCTTCGTCCTTCTTCGCCGGAAGCCCCTTCCACGCGGTTGTGTTCTCGTGGAATTGGATAGTGGTCGTGTCGATTGTGGTGCCTTCGTCCTTCGTGTGTGTTGGACTCCTTCGGCAAAACGAGATATTAATTGTCGCTGGACATCAGCCGATCGTTGGGTCGGGGAGACTCCAATCTTCGGGAGACTATCTTCCTTTATCCAGACCTACCTTTTGCTGTACATCTTTCCATCTTCTTCTTCGTTCTCATCTATGAAAGGGGGGGGGCTGTGACTTCAAAGCAGACAACTGGGATTGTGTTCTCGCGAAATTCGGCCGTGGTCGTGTCGACTGTGGTACCTCATCCTTCGTGGGTGTTGACTCTTTCGGCAAAACGAGATCTTCTTTTTCGCCTGACATCTATCTTCAGTTCAGTAGCTTTACTGTCCATACATCAAGGTGCTCATCTACGAAAGGGGGGACTGTGACTTCAAAGCAGACAACTGGGATTGTGTTCTCGCGAAATTCGGTCGTGGTCGTGTCGACTGTGGTACCTTCATCCTTCGTGGGTGTTGACTCTTTCGGCAAAACGAGATCTTCTTTTTCGCCTGACATCTATCTTCAGTTCAGCAGCTTTACTGTCCATACATCAAGGTGCTCATCTACGAAAGGGGGGGGGGCTGTGACTTCAAAGCAGACAACTGGGATTGTGTTCTCGCGAAATTCGGTCGTGGTCGTGTCGACTGTGGTACCTTCATCCTTCGTGGGTGTTGACTCTTTCGGCAAAACGAGATCTTCTTTTTTGCCTGACATCTATCTTCAGTTCAGTAGCTTTACTGTCCATACATCAAGGTGCTCATCTACGAAAGGGGGGGGGGACTGTGACTTCAAAGCAGACAACTGGGATTGTGTTCTCGCGAAATTCGGTCGTGGTCGTGTCGACTGTGGTACCTTCATCCTTCGTGGGTGTTGACTCTTTCGGCAAAACGAGATCTTCTTTTTCGCCTGACATCTATCTTCAGTTCAGCAGCTTTTCTGTCCATACATCAAGGTGCTCATCTACGAAAGGGGGGGCTGTGACTTCAAAGCAGACAACTGGGATTGTGTTCTCGCGAAATTCGGTCGTGGTCGTGTCGACTGTGGTACCTTCATCCTTCGTGGGTGTTGACTCTTTCGGCAAAGCGAGATCTTCTTTTTCGCCTGACATCTATCTTCAGTTCAGGAGCTTTACTGTCCATACATCAAGGTGCTCATCTACGAAAGGGGGGACTGTGACTTCAAAGCAGACAACTGGGATTGTGTTCTCGCGAAATTCGGTCGTGGTCGTGTCGACTGTGGTACCTTCATCCTTCGTGGGTGTTGACTCTTTCGGCAAAGCGAGATCTTCTTTTTCGCCTGACATCTATCTTCAGTTCAGCAGCTTTACTGTCCATACATCAAGGTGCTCATCTACGAAAGGGGGCTGTGACTTCAAAGCAGACAACTGGGATTGTGTTCTCGCGAAATTCGGTCGTGGTCGTGTCGACTGTGGTACCTTCATCCTTCGTGGGTGTTGACTCTTTCGGCAAAAGCGAGATCTTCTTTTTCGCCTGACATCTATCTTCAGTTCAGGAGCTTTACTGTCCATACATCAAGGTGCTCATCTACGAAAGGGGGGACTGTGACTTCAAAGCAGACAACTGGGATTGTGTTCTCGCGAAATTCGGTCGTGGTCGTGTCGACTGTGGTACCTTCATCCTTCGTGGGTGTTGACTCTTTTGGCAAAAGCGAGATCTTCTTTTTCGCCTGGCATCTATCTTCAGTTCAGCAGCTTTACTGTCCATACATCAAGGTGCTCATCTACGAAAGGAGCCCACTCTCGAGGAAAGCTGAGAGTATAAAATAGGCCCACTCTCGAGGAAAGCTGAGAGTATAAAATAGGCCCACTCTCGAGGAAAGCTGAGAGTATAAAATAGGCCCACTCTCGAGGAAAGCTGAGAGTATAAAATAGGCCCACTCTCGAGGAAAGCTGAGAGTATAAAAAAGGCCCACTCTCGAGGAAAGCTGAGAGTTTAAAATAGGCCCACTCTCGAGGAAAGCTGAGAGTTTAAAATAGGCCCACCCCCAACAATCAACCTTGTTACAATCGGTAGCTATGTGGAATTGTTAAGAAGTAAGCAGGGTTTCTAAGTTATAATAATCTGAATAACTAATGAAAAAGAACATACATTACACAACAGAAATAATTAATCTATCACCGTATTATTAGTCAGCTATTATATTATGAATTGGAATGTCAATCCATATGCACATCAAACTAAACTCTTATAATAGTTGAAGAAATCATTTTTATTTTTGGCTCTTCTAAAAGTGCACTGTTTTCTGAAAGTAAGCCATGTTGGCCATGGCCATTTTCTTTACTTGCTGAGTAAATTTTAGAGATTTTCACATTCTCAAAGGTCCAACAGTGTAATGATACTAACTAAAACACAATTGAAGTGAAGTTTATCTCAGTCTTTTGGGTCTTACAGCGCACGAACACCGACTAAAACACATTTGAAATACATCATTAGGACTATTGAACAGGTGTAATCAACTGGGCCTTTCATCTTATGATATGTAGTGATCATCTTTGTCTTCTTTCTTTTTTTGCTTCTAACAGACCACCAATGAATGCTTTCATTTCATGTGCTTTATTATAAAAGTTTGGCGTCCAGATTAAAATGGCCGATTTCAAGTTCTCCTAAAAATGATACTGTCATTCAGTGTTTAATAAGATTAATTTACAAACGCCTAAAGTTAAGGTAGCTTTCCATATAAGAGAAATTCGAGATTGAAAACAAAACATCTTGACTGCCGATCAATTGTGTGTTTGATTTATAAAGAATTCAGCTGAATTACTTAGCAAAACCACCATACAATACACACCTCATAATGATTCATAAATTCAATATACCATTAACAGGAAAGCATTCCAATATTGCCATATTCAATGATTTTACATTAACCTTAGCATCAAGACCTTGTCTAAAGTCACCATTTGCCATGTTTGTCCTTCTCCCGCAAATTAATTCTTTTGTTACTCTCATAATAGTCCAGCCCTATTTTGAGTTTAGTTTGACAGTAATTTCACCGTGACAAATTCCGCCTTTTACTTAGGAATTACTGCGGGTAATTTGCAACCGGTCTCTGAAGAAGCATTTTCACAACTTGATGCAACATTGGTTGCAACTTACACATATGCCAAATATATAAGGAAGCATGAAACGTCTGGATGACAATAATATGATATTACTCTTTTGAGATGCTCATTTTTCTCCAGTTACCATTTGCAGATTATGATATCACTGAGCTTCACAGTCACAAGTTCACATATACCCAGTACCATATATATATAAGTTAATGGGCATACTTCATGGCAATTGATTACCTCTTTACTGCCCATCGACATCCTGTCTACTTTTTCTTTAAGTCCCCTGTGATCTCACTTGCCGTAGCCTTCATGTAAAAGTTTATGATACCAATTCAACCAATGAGAGATGAGATCAATTCTGAGGCAAATGAAAGCTTGCACAAAGGCACTTTATTTTGGAGTTATTGCCTGCTTATAATTGTTTTGCTTGTTCATGTTTGAATGGTGTCTTGGTAATTTATATTCATTTTCCATGCAGTCATGTCATGATCATTATTTTTTTCTTATAACAAGTGCAGTGTAACTTAATTGACACGCTTTGTGATACAAAACTTCAACCAAACTTGATTCGAAACCTTCACGAATAAAGTTTATGATATTAAATCCACCATGCGAAATGAGATCAATTCTCAGGAATAATGAAAGCTTGCACAAAATGAACTGTATTTGGGGGTTGTTGCCAGTTGATCATTGTTTTGCCTGTTCATGTTTGAATAGTGGCTTGGTAATATTCATTTTCCATGCAGTTAGTAATATTCATTTTCCATGCAGTTATGTCATGATAATTATTTTTGTCTTAGAGAAAATTTTGTCGTCTCTAGAGTATTTCATTCTTTATGTATCACCTTTATATCATTAACATTTATCCAAAATTTATACTGTCAATTTCGACACGTAGAAGGTAATCGCACTACATATGTATAACCTTTATATCATTAACATTTATGCAAAATTATAACTGTAAATTTCGACACATAGAAGGTATAGCCTCCCATGCACTGTGTTGCACAATGCATGCAGTTGCCGCGCCCATTATTACCGTTGGCACATAAAAATTGACTTCACCTTCAGCAAGATGGGATTTCCGATCGTCCCCACCGTCTCACCATCGTATCTCCGCATTCTGGTGGACTTTAGAGCTGAAAGTTGGCGCATCTTCTCAACCCAGCTCTTGGCAACAAGGCGCCCTGAGATGCGGCGAAAAGGTTGGTTGGTTGTTGCGTTTCGCGATGTTTTTGTCTGCCAAACTATTTAATTGGAAATTCACGCCCTGTTCTCTCATCTTCTGCCACTCCCCCCTCCATGCCTTTCAAAACCCCACGCCCTACGCCCCACACCGCGCTCTTCCGATGGATTCCATCCAACGACAAGAAAAAGAAGCAGGGCAATTGACCATGTGAGTGGTGAGAATCGCGATTTTTTTAATTTGCTAATTATTTAATAGGAAATCGCGTGCTGTCCTGCCATCTTCTGCAACGGCCCTCATCTACGAAGAACAAACCCCACGTCCCACGCCGAGCCCTCCCACGGTTTCAATCCAGAAACGCCCTAGAGAAGCAGGACAATTGACCGTCCAAGTGGTGAGTTTTGTGATTCTTTTTCTGGTGAATTCTTTAATTTGAATTGTCGCGCTGATCTGCCTTCTTCTGCAACGACCCTCCTCTTCTAATTACAGACACTACGCCCCATGCGGCGCCCTCCCACGGCTTCAATCCAGAACCCCCAACGGAGCAGGACATTTGACCGTGCAAGTGGTGAGTTATGGGAATTTTTCTTCTTCAATTATTTTATTTAATGTCCGAGCTGACCTGCCCTCTTCTGCCACCCCCCTCTTGTATCAATCACAAACCTAACGCCACGCCCTCCGGTTGCTTGAATTGAAAGCCTTTAGACAGAAGCCGGGCAATTGAATACACCAATGGTGAGGTTTTGTCTATTATTTTATTTTGTCAACTATTTAATTGGGAACGACTGTCCCTGACCTGCCATCTTCTGCCATTGCCCCCCCTCCATGAGTTAAACACCCACACCACCCTCCCATGGCTTAAATCTAAAGCCTGAAAAATAGGGAGGACAACTGACTACACCCATGGTGAGTTTTTCAATTCTTTTCTTGCCGAACTATTTAATTTGAAATTATTATTTGCCCTCATCATGTCATCTTCCCACTACCCCCCCACGACAACCATGAAAAACAACCCTCACTCCCACAGAACTTCCCTCTCGTTGCATCAAGCTAAACAAATGTTTGTTGTTGTGTAATGATATAGTTGTTTTCGTCCCCCCATTCGTAAACCTAAATTTCAAAATTATTGTTCGGAAATATTATTACATTTCAAAAATGGTTTTTGTAGGGACAGAGTTAACATGTTATTTTTCGTGTTTACTCCTACTACCCGGAGGGGGGAGTACTTGTTAGTAAATATGTTAGTAAGGAAATTGGAGTTCATCGACACGCGAAATAGTCTAGTCTGTTAGTTAAAATGTTAGCAAAAACGGACCTGTTAGTAAGTATGTAAGTAAATTGGAAAAATCGATGAATTTTGTTAAGAGCCACAAATATCTAACAGATTAACTAACAAGTCCGATTTCGAGAAGGTTTCTGCCTAGTATCAAACCTACATGCACATGTTAGTAAGCCCTTTGGTTTTTACTAACAGCTTACTAACAATTCGTTTGCAGTGATTTCCAATTTGACCTTTTTACACAGCAGCCTGTAGGACAGGCATAAGTGAAAACTAGATAGCCCCGATGGAGCAGAAACCTCCCGAGATGCTATTGAGCAACACTTTTGCCTTGGTATGGACTATTTTGACAATTTTCCATGATTCCTAGGTCACCCAAAATAGGCAATTTTCCGTTCCAACTTATACAAATACATGTTTTATGTAAATAGGTTTGGTTTAGTTTAACCTATAAAGACTACAGATCTAACCGAACAAGCAAGTTGAATGTACCAATGATTGAATCACTTTAGTATTATCAGTTCTTGCTTTTCGACATATGACCTTGCATCACTGAAACAGCAACAGCAGTCATATCCGGAACCTCTACACTCAGTAGCACTTAGATTCACAAAAAAGGGAATCCTCTTCATGTGGTGGAACTTGACGCCGAACGATCAGCGATCAATAGCTGAAAGTGATAAACAACCTGTTTTGTGGGCTGACAGAGCGCCTTGTCCTGATACCTTGCATCTCTTGAATGCCGAGAGAGGAGTGAGTAAAAAGAATGGGACTTCGAAATGGAACCTGTTGTGTAATGAAAAGAGGACACAACAATGTGGTAGGAGATGTTTGATGAGTTGGAATAGAATAAGCAGAGAAGCAAACACTCACAAAAAAGCTTTTGAAAGTGAGACAATAATCAACTGGTACTTCTTTGATGATGGTGATGGTAATGGTATGAAGGTGATTTGGGTGGTGGTGGAATACTAAGGTCTTTTTGCGCTTTTTCCAGTTCCTTATCAACAACATGATGGTGTGCTGATGGAGGTTCTGGAGATAATCGAAAATGAAAATTATGAGGGGAAAATGAGGAGCGAAGACGTACCTGCGGATGCGGAAGTTCGATGTGGTAGATAACTAACTAATTGAAATGTTGAACGTGAAATTGTGACTAATCATGTTATTTATCTGCATCTAACCAAGCAAGGCACAGTTTGCTAGAAAGCACAGCATTGGCAGAATGCAATGCTGCGCTCGAAAGGAAACTGTGCTGCCACCACTTTGACATGTTCTTGACACCTCAGTCAAGATACCAAAAATCGAGTGGATGTCCAGCAACAGACTGGCAGGTCTACCAGTTCCAACTTACAGGATGGCCAGACCAAAGATAGCTGGAAAGAACATGTAAGAAAGCAGAACAAAACTTGTCACGGATCATGCAAATGCAGGAAGAAAGCAGGAAATGGAAATGAAAAGAATTGAAAGGAAGCCAAGACAGAAGGACGAGTGATCTCCGATCGCACTCCCTCTCGAGACTTGCAAGGGTTACCAACCCATGAGCATGGATCGCAAATGAGAAAAGGCTGGAAAAGGCAAGCCTTTAGTGAAGAGATCGCCTAATTGGTTGTGGGTATCAACTTTGACGAGTTGAATACGACGCGCAGCAACATGCTCACGAAACCAATGGTACATGATGGCATAATGCTTTGACCGAGGGGTCATACGGCGAGGCTCGAGCCCGGCAAGGGTAAGTGCTCCAACATTATCCTCATGGATCTTGATGTGGAGCTGGGCAACTGACTCACAAGAGAGTCCAACAGCTGAGCAGAGGGACTTGACCATGTCAACAATAGGGAAGAGGTCTTTGCATGCCGTACTCAGGGCTACATACTCTGCCTCCATGGTGGACAGGGCTATTTCGGTTTGAAGGCAGTATTTCCAAAGTTTCTGGCACCCAAAGGCAAGAATAACAAGGCCGGTTTGATCGCGGACACAATGTGGATCTTGGGAGTCCTCGTGGCCATAGAGACCGGCAAAGTCTGCATCGGGAAAGCAGTCAATGCGGGCCTCATCAGAGGGAGAGAGGATAAGACCCTTGTCCATGGTGCCCTTGAGGTAACGACCGATACAGATAAGGGCGAGCTCATGCTTCCGAGTGGGTCGGAAGGTATAGCGGGTGCATTGGTGGAAGGCAAAGGCGATATCTGGCCGGCTATGCCCACTGAGGTAGAGGAGCATTCCCACAACCGCCGCATAATTGAAGGCACCTGAGGCAAGGTCTCCCTCTGAGTCCTTAGGTAGAGGCGCAGACTCAGCGGGTGTGCTGAGAGCTGTGGAGGAGTGGCTGCAGAGTCCCAGAGCTTAAACAATGCGTTGCGTAAGCCCAGTCTGAGTAAGGGTGATGCGGCGGGAAGAAGTATCACGGGTGACATCAACACCAAGGAACCCTTCCGCTGAGCCTTCTGTGCAAATCCAGATGCCCTCATCATGCAAGGCAGAGATGAGGGAATCAATGGAGTCCATGGATTTGGAATAGAAGAGGAGATCATCGACCTAGACAATGACGATGACGTGCTTGCCAATGAAGAGACAAGGATCCAGATCAGACTGAATGAGACCATGCGAAGTCAAAGAGCGCGAGAGATAACGAAATAATGATCGTGGCGCCTGACGCAAGCGATAGACGGTGTGCTTGAGAGAGAGAACAAGATCACCATCTTGCTGGAAACCGGTGGGTTGGCGGACGAAGATTTGCTCACCAGGTTCAAGATCAGCGTGGATGAAGGCAGCAGTAATGTCCGCCAGGGCGGAGCATAAATCGAGCTTTGCAGCAAGAGTCATCATGAGACGGACTGTGCTCCACTGAACGACAGGAGGCCAGGTTTCCCAGAAATCAACGCCCTCTTTCTGACAGTCACCACAAACACAGAAGCGGGCCTTGAATTTCTTGACTAGACCATTGGGAAATCGCTTAATGCAAAAGGCCCAGGTGCTGGGGAGGACGTGCATCCAGGGCTCGCGGGGAACGAGATCCCAAGCTGCAAGGTCACGCTCAAGTGTGGTGAGTTCTTCCTCCATAGCTTCCAACCACTTGTCGGCATCCGGACTATTCATGGCCTGGGACCAGGTGGGATTGTCAGCATCTGATTTTGCTGCCTTTGCCTTCAGTGCACGTGGGTGGAGGGCTTCCACAGTGAGAGCGGCGGGATCATCAGCCAAATCGGGAGAGAAATAGGAAGCAAATTCAGAGCTGAGACCAGAAGTGATAGTAACACCAACATCGCTCCAATCATCCTGGAGAAGGCTTAATTGGTGGAGATGGTCATGCCGAACTTTAATGGAAGAATAGACTGGACCATGTCGAGAGCCAACGTTCGACACACGGGCAGGAGGTTGAGCCCAGGAAGAGACAGAAGTCAAGGCATACTGGGGCATGGTGAGAAGAGATGAAAGCAGACCAGTCTTCCACTGACCCGTGGTGGCAGGGTGACTACGGTCCAGAGCAGGCCCCTCCATCCACGTGCCGCCGCAAACTCGGGTAGAATATTGAGGCAGAGATACAGGTGCTGGAGAAGGAGTTGGAAGGTGACAAGGACGGAAGCACAGTAGGTGGCAGAGGTGATGGAGGAGGAGGGGCGAGAGCAGAAGCTGGAGGTGAAGACTTTGGCTATGTGATGGGAGGATGGATGGTATTAGAGGTGACGGGGCTAGGCGGGACGTCTTGGTTGTCGTGCGAGGGCAAGGGCAGAGGAGAGACTCCATCAGGAACCAGGGGACAAGGCGGCAGCCCCCCCCCAATAGAAATAACACTCTCCCACCGCAAAACCTTCCTGATGTTAGTGGGACTTTCTCCCACAGTATTGCAATTTTTTAAACAGGAAATCGCAATTGGAGACTGCAGCAGAATTGCCAGCAGCACTTTTGTAAGTGCGTAATATTTTGAAATCACCCTCCAGAGTGAATCTGGGATCGCTGCCCCTGCCCTGCTGCTTCAACAAAGGAATACTCACGGTGGGGCTGAGGGAAAGGTAAGAAAACACATGTTCCCCTTTGCTCACTTGATTTATTTTTTCAATAAAATATTTCCTCACGACTCACTACCCCTCTACCAGCAATTGCTAGTATCCTAGCCCACAGATTGAATCCAAGACTTTTGCTACTGCTGGTCCATTGCAAACAATGAAAAAGAACAGGGGCCATGAGTGAAAGGTGAAAATTATTTATCCATTTTTATTTTGTTTTGATTTCTTCACTTTTATGGGAATACTCATCACTAAAACAATTGTTCACATTATAACAGTCCCCAGACTGAATTGGACTCGTCAAATTCTCCCTCCTAAAGGCACTAATAGAAAGTTTCTCCTTGAGGAAAAGGTGAATATGAATCCTTCATATTTGTTCTTTTTCCAAGCCCCCCATTTATGTTTCTCAGCAGTTGACTTCCTCATCAATCCAACAGTGATGACCCAACCCCCAGAATGTTCTGGAAATGCACCCCTCGCCTTTTCTCCTTTTCTAAACACGAATATAGAAAACAGGGGCTGGTGGAAGAGGTGAGATAATGCTCATTTATATTTTTCCATTGGTTTTTAGAAGCTTGCTAAATAATTCTTTGAATCAAGTCTCCCCCCTCTCCTTGCCACGTACCTCATCTTTGTGTGCTTGGTTTGATGTTGCCAAACATGGGATTTGAATTGAATCAGAAGGGCTAGGCACAAAAGGAGAAACAGGTGGAGAATGAGGAGGATGTTAGCTCACTGCTTCTTAACTTTTCTTGATTAGCAAATATAAAACCCAACATAAAAATGTCTTAGCGAAAATTTTCTGTCTCTCATCTAATTTCTACTGTTTGTTAGACCTTTTGGCATCAAAGGCATTTATAGTATTTATCTTAGAAGGTTTTTACACATAGGAGGTATTTCACGGTGGTACACAGAAATTATATATTATGGTAAAAAGACTTGAAATAAGAACAGTGTAATGGTTATCTAAATAAGTCAAATTTAGACGAACCGTGTGACACCAAGTGACACCAAGTGAAACCGAGTGACACCAAGTGAAACCGAGTGACACCAAGTGAAACCCAGTGACACCGAGTGACGTGACACCGAGTCCAAGTCACACCAAGCGAAACCGAGTGACACCAAGTGAAACCGAGTGACACCAAGTGAAACCAAGTGCACTCGGTTACATGAACAAGTAAGTCCTAGTCAGGGAAATGGACTAATTTTGAAATTTTCCATATCCCGAAGTACCCAAGCGTGACTCCTGGTCACACCGAGCCCGTGGTTTTCCAGGAAGTTGCAGGAGAGCAGACGGCCAATGGAGATATTTGGACATGGTCGCGATCTCTTTTGTTCGTTGTTTTGTTATGTTGTGTGCGAGCGACAGCTGACAGAGAGATGATGTGCGAGCGTGACATATCTTTTTTTAGTCAAGAACTTAATGGTCTGACTCAAACCATCTTGTCCTTCAAAGTCAACTTGGACGTCATTTCATTGCCCCGTAAAGTCAACTTTGAATCGCTTTGACATTGGTGTCACTTTGGTTCACTTGGTGTCACTCGGTTTCACTTGGTGTCACTCGGTTTCACTTGGTGTCACTTGGTGTCACTTCGACTTGGTGTTACGTCACTCAGTTTCACTTGGTTTCACTCGGTATCACTTGTTGTTACTCGGTTTCACTTTGTGTCACTCGGTTTCACTTTGGCATCACTCGGTTTCACTTGGTTTCACTTGGTTTCACCAAAGCCAGGTAGTCGTGGATTCTCAGAGTCTTCTCTGCCTGTCGGACGGAGTTTTTTTTCTCCGTTCCGAGAAAAAAGACCACTTGGAGTTACTTGGATACATTTTATTGCCAAAAAACAGGTTTTCCAGGAAGTTGCTGAGGGAGTCCAATTCTTCAGGAGAGAGCCAATCATCAGCCAGGAGGGGCCGCCCTGCTTCTACGTCATGAGGGTCCACAAAACTCTCGCGCGAGGTGTCAAATAGGCAAGCAAACTGGTCATTCATCTCCGTGGGTGTGTTCAGGGCTGGTACAGTTGAGAAGGCATCATCAAAGATCACGTGATACTGAGGAGATATGTGTTGGCTCCATGGGTGTAGACGAGGGGAACGAGGGAGGAATGGTTGGGTGAGAAACCAACAAAGATCCCTTGACAAGCACGGCTATTCCACTTGGGAATCTTCTTGCCATCTTGAAGAGCTGGATCAAGGATGTAGACTGGACACCCAAATGCATGAGCCCGGGGTAGGTGGGAACTGGGAAGCTTCACCCGAGACCAGAGCTCATCAGAAAGACCAGAATCATTGGGAGGTAACTGGTTATAAACCCAAATAGCGTATGACATCGCAAGGGGCCATAAATCAAGTATAGGGTGATCAGGCCAACGGAGACTGGCATGGATCATGCTGGCCCGAGCCATGTTGGCAATGGTTTGGATGGAGCACTCAGCGACGCCATTTTGATGGTGAGCGCCAACTCCACTGAAAGAGAGGCATTGCCGATAGGAGTCACAATGCTGTCGAAATTCTTCCAAGTTGAAAAAGCCATTGTCAGTATGCAGCGCTTTGATCTGGATACCGACCTTGGCAGCCTCACATTCCAAGAGCAACTTGCCCCGGATGGTATCGGCGGCGTTAAGAGACTGCTGAGGAGAATGGAAGATCCAGCCACTAGCATGATCAACGTAGATAGTGCCGCCAACATACCCATGACGGGTGGAGCTGTAGCCAGACAGGGCAACAACACGCCCGGGGATTGGAGAAATATAGTGATCGCAGCTAAGGCAATCCCCCAGATGAAGATGGTCTTGCTTGAGCACCATGGAGCGAGTCACACCGGCTGAGGCGCCATCAACACAAGGGCGACATCGCTTAGCCTTAGCACACTCACAGGCGCCACACAAGAGGTGATCACACACAGCATTGGGCACGTTGTAAGTGCAAGGAAGAAAGTGCCCTTCTTGAAGAGGTACCAGATCATCGGGTGAACGAGGGGTGAGGCCGCAAGTTTGGCAGCAGAGATTGTGTACAGTCGATAGACTTGCATAAGACAGATGCTGATGTCAAACAAGGATTTCCTTTTGTGCCAGGGAAAGATTTTGGTTAGAAGTGGCAATGACGTTAGGTGCCCAGGCAGCAGAGTCTGAAGAGGAGAAGGCAAAGCACTGCTGCCAGAGACAATGCTTGTCCTGAGAGGTGGCTAAGGGCAGCGTCAGGAGATTAGCATGGCCGTAGGGAGCATCGAGAGTGATACCGTTTGCCAAGGAGAGACGAAATTTGTCAACTGTTTGATGACCCTCACCGCCAACGGCACGAAACAGAGACTGGGGACTAAGGAGCCAAACAGATGCCTGAGGGACATGGTATCCTGGGAGGAGAAGCTTGCACTTGCGTCCATTAACGTCACGAACCAGCCATTGAACCACGCCTTGACCAGCAACAGAGTTAAGACCCAATACATCTTTGATGCGAACTGAGCTGGGATGGTACTCAACGAAGTCATTCCGATGGGGACTGATGCAGCATGATGCCCTGCTATCCACAATGAGGGGAGACCCGTCAGGAGCAATGGTGTTGAAGACTGATTCAATAATGGCTGGAAGGCAAAACTCAGATAGAGTATGAGAACGAAGAGACTCCCAACAGTGCCGCAAATGGACTGAGACAGTACGCCAAGATTTCACATGACGGAATCGATGGCGATCATGGCGCTCCAAGGCAAGTTGCCAGTGCCCAGCTTTGGCCGGGTTCAAGGAGCGTAGAAAGTGAGCTATCTGGACAGCAGAAGAAGCTGCAGGAGAAGAAGGAGGGTTAGGAGGTACCACAACGTCCCGAGGTGTGTTCCCAGCCAGAGCCATCTGCTTGAGAAGCCACTCATAACATGTGTTGGCGTGGCAACAGACCCAACAAAACCTCCATGATGGTTTGCAGCAAAAGGAGTGAAATGTAGCCTCAACTGATGGATAAGGGAGCAAAGAGTCTTGATGGGCAGGTGCCAAGTCTGGGAAAGGCCAGGGAGGTATGGACGCCAGACCTGGAATCGCTGGGAAATAAGGATAATCATCAAACTGACAATGGGCACGATGAAGATCCGCTAAGGCCAACCCAAGATGAAACTCGGGGTCGCCAAGACACAAATCGCAGAGGAAGAGTCTTGTCCGGGAAGGGAGAGAGGAACCGTAGGAGAAATACTTGCGCCATGGCCTGGTGGCAAGAAACATGAGGGCCAGCGAAGGAAGGACAAGAATCATGGAATGCTCGGGATCTGGAAGACTCATAAGTACATTCAAAGCAAGGAGCCACCAAGGGAAAAGGAGCATCTGAAACTGTAGGAACCAGCAAAGGGCAAATGCAAAAAAACAGAGACCACGGTGGAGATAAAGCACCAAGGAATTGGGAGAGAAGGATAGTGCTTGAGGCGGAGACGCGTTCAAACATGCCGATTGGTGAAGAAGTAGAAGTCCACGTGTCGGGCAGCCTGAGCAATTTTAACCACACATGGAGCTGTGTCGATAGGGAGAACAATTGAAGGAAAATTGAGGCTTGCAAGCTGATAGGATGACACATCCAAAGAAGCAATGTGCACATGAGCACGAGCTGTAGGAGCCAAGGAATCTGGAACATTGTGCAAGAGGATAGGCGATTGTGGGGATTAGATGACCCACCACGTCATATTTTACCAGGTTCTGCAAGCCAGCCGCAACCAAAGCCGCCACACCGAAAGCATCATCTGGATCACCAGAGGAGTCATGCAAGGAATCAGTGGCGGTGGCTGGAGAAGCATCAGCATCAAGATCATTGGTAGTGACTGCATCATCCATAACATTAACAAACTCATCAGTGTTGTCAAGGTTACACGTGTCTAGCATAGCTTGATGGACGGCACGATTGAAACGGGAGCGAGCAGCCGAGTCCTTGAAGGTATAACAACGCCGTGTGCTGTTGACCCGTTTGCCACCACGCTCACGGGCTCCAGGATCATCATGAAACCGCGTAGGATGCTTACCACCACAGACATCACACGTCTGGGCGTCGAACCAAGCTTCATAAGAAGGATACTTGGGGGCTTTGGGTTGGGACGGGACAGCCGTTGGCGCAGAGGGTGGTTCAGGACAGGATTTGTGTGACGGAGGAACAAGAGCTGTCTTGAAGGCACTGGCTTTGCGGTCAACCCCAGACCATTTATTGACAGCACAAAGAGACTCGTACTTGGCCAAGAGAGTCCCAGCGAAGCTGTCGAACTCAAAAGCAATTGGGCGACGGTGAGCCCACTCCATGTACATTGGGTTATTTGATGGAGCCCCGGAGAGAGGAGCAGACTTCCTTGAACTCCTCACTGGATGCCTGAGCCATGCCTTGGAGGTAAAACTCAAGCACATTGGCAGGAACAGAACTGGCAGGAAGCACCATCATCACTGCCTTGAACCAAGAAGTGGCAATAGGCATGTTCTCACCGTCGAAGGACCAAAGGTCGAAGCCAGAAAGAAATGACACAAGTCCTTTTATGGACTCAAAGGAGCGGAGGTCAATGCGGTCCATGATGAGCTTGTAAAGAGAGAGACCGCCACGCTGCACCAAAGGCAGGCTGTCATAGGCTTGTTTGACTTGCTGGAGAAGAGACAGGGCCGTTGATTTCTCAAGGACTGACAGAAGCCACTCACAGCTTTCAGCATCCACACCACTACCGTGGAAGTTGATGAGGGCTTGATATTGGTGGACTTGGGCAGCAGGAACCGAGTTGTGAGTATCGAAGAGATCAACATACTCACTGGCGAGGGCAACTTGGTGGAGATAGGTGTAGTCAGAGACAAAAGGCATCTGGCCGACGTAGTGGATGTCATGCGCTGTGAGCCAGTCGAGCAAGGCACGATGGGCTGTCTGACGGTCAAGGGAGAAAGCGCCCATGTCATTGGAAGAGTGTGGTGAAAGAAGAGTGGCGTAGTCTGGTACCGAGATGGTACTGGTGAGTTTGACGCAGACTCGCTCGCGGAGCTTCTTGCGTTCATCAGGGGTACATCCTCGGTCGTGTCGGGAGGTAAGAACACGAGTGGATTGCACCTGGGAGTCCATACGAGGACCCGCGGAGCGAAGCACAAGGCCGGAACGCAAGGAGGTACCGGAGTCCGTATCAGGAGCCGACGATGTAATACCAAGGCCAAGACCAAGAGATTTCTTGATAGCAAGGGCAAGAGCATCGACAAAGGCGGTGTTCTCGAGAGTCTTGGCGGGATCCTTGGTGTTGCTAAAGTAAGAAGCGAAAGAGCCATCGCAACGAGCGGCGGCGGCGGAGGCGAACTCAGGACGGATGGTAGGCCGAGACACGGATGCTGGAGTGTCAATCGAAGAAGTGAAAGCGTGCGGTGAATTCATGACTGCTTGAGGAGAAGGGTAGAATGGTAGGAAGGTGTGAGCACACGAGCGAAAGGACGGCGTGACAATCACCCAACCAATGCAGAACCACAACACAGACGTCCAAACAGTATGGACGTAGCAGGCGCCAAAGGGGCCAAGAATCCAACGAAAAGGCGACTTGGGTGAGAGTCAGCCTCAATCAGGACAAAGCGAGTACCAAAGAGGTGAGGCGCTGATGCCGAAACACGAAGAAGCGAAGGATCAAAGAAGAGAGGATGTGGCAAATACAAAGATGCCAAAAAACGAAGAAGTCATGAAGCGAAGGCGTGATGAATGCTAGGAAAGTTGCAAGCAAGGACGAAGGGACCGCAGGCAAAGGTAGAAGCAAAGCGACGTGCACAAGCTACGACAAAGCGCGAAGGATACCGGAGCGAGGCGGACCACACGGAACCGTCGACTCAAGCAGCGGAGATGAATGAAAGGCTGATGGACAGGCGAGGTGGACCACAGGA
The DNA here is from genome assembly GCA_013187285.1 of Cyclotella cryptica. Taxonomy (NCBI): domain Eukaryota; phylum Bacillariophyta; class Thalassiosirophyceae; order Thalassiosirales; family Thalassiosiraceae; genus Cyclotella; species Cyclotella cryptica. The sequence continues at coordinate 106,906 of JABMIG010000274.1, forward strand.
AACCGTTGACTCAAGCGATGGCGACAAAGCGAGAGATGGCAAAGAAGCCAAAGAACAAGAAGCGCGGAGGCAAGCACGGCAGAGCCGGGCCACAAGGGACAGACGACACGGCCGGCGAAGGCGAAGAAGCGGAAGGAGGCGGTCGACAAGGAACCAGCAACTCGAGGATGAAAAAAGGTGCAAGGAGGTAGACCAAAGCGGACCAGCAACTCCTACAACGGCAAAGCGAAGAAGAGTTACTAACGAGGCTGTCGCCGAGGAAACAAAAGCTCCAATCGACCCAATTCAAGCGTGAAAGGGCTTCATAACCTGCGACGTGACAATCAGCCGAATCGGAGCGAAGACGTACCTGCGGATGCGGAAGTTTGATGTGGTAGATAACTAACTAATTGAAATGTTGAACGTGAAATTGTGACTAATCATGTTAGTTATCTGCATCTAACCAAGCAAGGCACAGTTTGCTAGAAAGCACAGCATTGACAGAATGCAATGCTGCGCTCGAAAGGAAACTGTGCTGCCACCACGTTGACATGTTCTTGACACCTCAGTCAAGATACCAAAAATTGAGTGGATGTCCAGCAACAGACTGGCAGGTCTACCAGTTCCAACTTACAGGATGGCCAGACCAAAGATAGCTGGAAAGAACATGTCAGAAAGCAGAACAAAACTTGTCACGGATCATGCAAATGCAGGAAGAAAGCAGGAAATGGAAATGAAAAGAACTGAAAGGAAGCCAAGAACAAATGAACCAGTGATCTCCCATCACAAAAGTGATCTTTATCTTTGCTTGCTTTCCACTAGTTTTCTCTCGATATGGCAAGGATTCGAGGGTGATGAACGAATTGTCGACATCCGAATTCTGTGGATCAGCAAGACAGGCATGCCTTCACTACGGGTCGTTAAAATGTCATCAGGTGTCGTCACTTTGGCCGTCACTGAGTCATCAGTGTCGTCACTTGGGTTGTCAAAAGGACTTCACAGTCGTCACTTGTGTCGTCAGTTTGTCTTCACTATGTTTTTGCTTAGGGTCGTCAGTCGTCTTTGTCGTCACTTTGTTCGTCACTATCGTCAGTAGGCAGTCGTATATATACCACGTAGGGGTCGTCAGTGTCGTCACGAAGTTCGTCAGTGTCGTCATGAAGGGTCATTGACATGTCGTTAACTGCCTTCAGTTCGGTCGTCATTTTGTCTTCAGTGTCATCACTTAGGGTCGTCATTTTGTCTTCAGTGTCGTCGCATGGTGCCTTCTTATGTTGTCACTTTGCAAGTCACATTAATGAGATAATGTAAAAGATGTCAGTTGTCTTCAGTTGTCGTCAACGTCAGTTATTCGCTCAAAAATCATCCACGTGGCAAACTTGCCTGTCTTGCAGATTTTGTTCTGATAGATTACTATTGATTCTTGTGTGTTTCGAAAGGTCCAACGCTTAATTTCGGTTGGATTGGAAAATATCGATTCCTATCTCTATTGTAGTCAGAAAGCAAGTAAGTGGTGTCAGATGGTCGAAAAGTATCATCAAGGTGAGCGTCCGAGTGTCACTGGATACTTAAGAATTCCCGCGTATTCTAGAAAGGTTATGACAGAAACAGAGGAATAGTATGTTACAACAAGTAGAAAAACATCTTTTTGTTTTAGCCCCACTGGGGTTAACCGAGGGTTAACCCATTTTAGGGCGAAATAGCGTGGCAAGCAATAACCCCTCAATAGCTTGCTACAGACGTACTACTATAATATATTACAAGCAGCCGCTGCAAGATTTTTTAGCAGCATTAGGAGCCCGCAAAAAGGAATTCGCCTTGTTTCATTAAAAGGAAGATACTATAACAGTGGCCCGTGCCCGTGCCCGTGCGCGCCGCGCTCTCTTCGCTCGCGCCACGAGCACGGGACGGGCACGACTTTTTTAGTGCTGTGCTTTACAATATATTAAAAACTAGTGCCGCGCGCACAGGGACGACTTTTTTAGAGAATTTTTGGCCATGCTACAAATTGCTTTTAGATAAGGGAGCGCGGCGCGCACGGGCACGGGCACGACTTTTTTAGTGCTGTGCTTTACAATATATTAAAAACTACCGTAATTACTGGTGTATAAGAACCGCCGGTGTAAAGGATCCACCACTGCAAAATGACCCATTTAGACGGACATTTTCCGTTTTCGGCCAGTTAACACACTCTGTTGACTATAAACCTTGGTCATTTAGATTCTCCTCATTGGGAGCAATACGCCCATATGTATTGGTCCACGTGGGTCCCATTATTCGCTGAGTTACAGTACGATGACTGAAAACTCACCACACATCACGCACACAACAACCACACACATCACACAACATCTCTCGCACACAACAATCGTCATACAGTACTTGTACCTTACATGACAAGTAAATAGGGGACTTACTTCAGATACATTTATTTTTTCATCGCGATAGGGACACTAGCTTGATTCGTATTATAGGAACCACTTATTGTATCTTTTGTAAATGACCCGACATTTTCCGGTTCTTATACACCAGTAATTACGGTAGTGCCGCGCGCCCGGGCACGACTTTTTTAGTGCTGTGCTTTACAATATATCCCCATCCTTTTGTTACGGTGCATCTAGTGCACCGTAACTAGCTTTCCCCATGATAATCCTTATGGTGCATCTAGTGCACCATAACTGGATGATTCCTACATACCCTCAGTAGAAATTCAAAAAGACACATTTGCCAATCAGAGGTAATCCGGCCTTGGCATCATTATTTTGCTAGAAATACATAAGCCTAATTTTTGGCCAATTAAGATGGAAATGTTAGGCATTTGTAATATTTTCGAAAGTTGTACCAGACAGCTGGGACGCCTTAAAACTCTGTCAGTGTGGTGTATTACTGGGGTTCTTGTTCGAAAATTAATATTTGAAATTATCTCTTTCTCAAAAATGGTTGTTGGTTTCCTCTGTACATATGTAGGAATAGTACAAAAGTTATGGTGCACTAGATGCACCATAAGAGATTTCAAGGATTTGGTCAAAGTGTGCGGTGCATCTAGTGCACCGCAGCTGGGGGTGGGGATATATTAAACACAAGAATTTTTGGCCATGCTACAAATTGCTTTTAGATATAATTTGAGAGGTAATCGCATATCAACAGTCATTGAATACCCATGCGTATAAACCAAAATACTTAGGCTTTTACGGGTATTTTGAGCAGAGTATATATGATTTCAACCATAAAGTGCAAAAGTGAAAAAAGCGTCTTATGGAGAAGGAGAAGAAAACGAAACGTGCTCAGTGATAAACTAAGATTTTTTAAAAAATCTTGATTCTAACATTAATTGATCATGGCTAAAGGACAACCATTGTTGCTTCCTCTTCCAAACGGCTCAACTGTACCACAGTTAGCCTTCGGTCTCTACAAAATTCCCGCAGACGAAGACGGCGTGTCAATTGTTTTGGAGGCAATCAAGGTGGGTACGATGCAGACTGATGCAGAATCATGACCGGCTTCATCCTTGTCGCCGCCACGTAAGATCTTTCTGTGAAATATTTTGTGTCCATCTCCTTTTAGGCTGGTTATCGTCACTTTGACACTGCATCGTACTACGGCAATGAGGAGATGTTAGGGACAGCCCTGAAACGCAGTGGTCTCCCTCGTCAAGATTTTTTCGTCGTCAGCAAAGTATGGAATGACGCCCAAAAGAGAGGGCGCGAGGCAGTAAGGCAGAGCGTACTCCGAAGCGTTGCCTTGCTGGATTTTGGAGGATACTATGATTTATTCCTTGTTCATTGGCCTGTCCCAGGCTGCTTCATCGATACATACAAAGAGCTTGAGATGTTACACAACGAAGGCTATCTCAAGAACTTGGGTCTTAGCAACTTCGCCCCAGAAGAGTATGATGAGTTGATGTCTACGGCGAACAATATATCGGTACCACCTGTGGTGAATCAATTTGAAGTATCTCCATTTATGTACCGTGCAGATCTTTTGTCATTTTTCGAAAACAAAGGATTGCTCGTGAGCTCATCTAAATCGTTACACAGAGGTGAAGGCTTTGACAATTCCATCATCAAGAATCTATCTCAGAAGTATCGTGATACGAAAAGAGGGTGCTTGCGTATTCGTCCAACTCCAGCGCAGATTATTCTCCGCTGGGGGGTTCAGGTAAATACTTTTTTCTGTTGTGCTCTGTTTACTTTTCTATCACATCTTCAGATAAATAAGTGTATTCTTAAATTCACGCAGAAAGGGATCATTGTTGTCGCCAAGACAGCAACCCCAAGTCGTATGATTGAAAATCAAGATATTCAAAAAATTTCACTGTCAGAAGAGGAAATGGCAATGCTAGATGGACTAACGAGTACAGATGATGTGGAGAAGCGAAAAAATCTCGAGAGAGAACGCAAGCTTCAGCTTTGACATTGAAAACTGCAGTACGATGACCTCAGGAATGTTAACAAGTATATAAAGGATGCATTCCAACTGTCTAAGGAAAACTAGTCTACATATCTATCTGCAGCTGCCATTCAGATCTCGTTCTATATTTCGACTGAAAGCACACCTGCCAAGTAACTGAATGTCGTGGTCTCATTTTTTTTAGCCTCGCAGCGCTGTCGTTTTGTGCGCTGAAGCTCGTCACCATGATCGACAGATCTTTTCTTCGTTTCTAACTCGAAGATAGGACCACTATCAGATGATCCGGAACCAATTGATTCGTTGAAAGACTCACGACACACCACTTCGTGATCCATCTTTCCTCTCCACAATGCCGCTAGCCGAGCGCTTCTCGAACATTTTGCTGACACCGCGGCCAACAGACGTTGAGCTGTACCATCCAAATTTACGTCACACTTTTGTGAAAGATTCAATGACTGCTCCTGCGAGGAAGTCAAAGTGTGTTGCGACCCATTTTTCAGCGTCATTGAGCGCATGCTTTTCTGCCAAGTCAGTACCATTGCTCGTGTCCATACACGATTTCTCTTGCGGAATCGTGAAAAATGATGACCCAACCCACGTTTGCAAAATTGATAGCCATCGATGCTGATTGTGTCATTGTATTCGTTCATGCATTTCGTGGGGACGTGGTGTAATCCGGTATCTTTCATATTGTGATTAGAAGTAGGCTGGACTCCTTGGTCGACAGCTGCGACGGTAGCAACTGACGAAGTTTCCTCGGCTTTTTCGTCAAAGTTTCCAATCATTACAAATTTGTGAGGATGTACTGTGGTGGTATTCGATCCCTGCCTATGGCACGCCTTGTGAGAAAGAGGAAAGTACTCAAATAATTGTACGCCTGCACTGCGAGCGGCGTCGAATTTGAATCCGTCGTATTCTTCTTGGCTGTACCACATGAGTCGCTTTTCGCTGTCAGTGGGAATGTGTTCTGGAGTGACCGCATCGACATATTCTTGGAAAGTTACCTTTTTCTTGGGTTCGATGTTGTTATTGATCATAATTATTTTGGACTGATCTGATGGCGATTTTATTTGAGAATGCGTCGTGGTTAACAAATTGTTATCTATTTCACTCCTCGGGCCGCAGCAAACCGTCTTGGTTGACGGCTTTACCTCGTCACTTGGTGAAGAAACGCTCGACAATCTTGAATGGGAATGGAACAAGTATGTTGATAGCTGTAAGGTTTGTGAAAATGACGGCAGTGGCGCAGGCGATGAGGTGTTGTATGATAGAGGCTCAAACTGTTGATTCATGTGTGCAAAAAAATGATTTAGTGACTGTTGATCTCGTCGATGTAGTATGTGCTACTATATCGTGAATATCTACGATGCTGTTATGTCGCCAGTTTAGCATAGTGGAACTCACAGCAACTATTACATCCATTCGCGTCTTGCGGAGCCTCCTAGAGTTCTTTTCCTCGTGTTATTAGTGGTCTCTGGCAATCCTCTTTTGTGAGCCGTGCAGCCGACATGGCCTCTTTCTCTGTGATCGTGGCTGGGTACCACACCAAGCAATCGTGTGGTACAAGGCGGGATTGGTCTAATCGGGTGGACTCTCTGTGGTAAGCATTTCTTTAGGACTCCTTCCGTCCGCGACATCCGCCAACCCAAGACCCCAGAATTGAATACTGCATTGATGAGATGACGTGTAATTCCACTTTCCTAGTGATTCCTATGAAGCTTTTATCTGTGACCATAAGATTAGGCAAGACTACAAGCAGCAAGACATTGGGATACGTTTGAAAAGTAAGACTATCAAACATCATATACCATATTATACAATATTATGACACCGCACTGTCTTTACGTAGTGGCCTTATTAATAACGTGAAAGACGGATGAGAAGCGAATATTATGTTGTACGACGAGTGTCAAAAGATACATTTGAATATTACTTAAGATACAGTTCTTCGCACCTCTATCGTACCGTAGGTATGTACCTCTCTCGAGGTAAAGACTAGTCCGGGTCGTGTTATTATGTACGTAAGACCCTCTGCAGCCATGGGGTTGATTTTTTTGTATTGGGTTATGATCCCCAATGTAGACCCCCGATCGGCAAAAATTGCGTGCAGCCCTGGGGTCCTATAAAAATATAGACCCCCACGTTTTTTTATCTGCTCGGGGTCTACCGTAAAACCCCGATTATGATATATCCCATCCTTTTCGTACAGTGCAATAATTGCACCATAACTAGCTTTCTCCATCTTAATCCTTATAGTGCAATTATTGCACCATAAGGAGGACCCTTCCTTTTCTCCCCCGAAAAAAAAAAAACAAACCCCCCCCCCCCAAAAAGGGGGGGGGGGCCCCCCAAAAATTTGGGGGGCAAAAAACCCCATTTTTTTAAAAAAAAAAACATGCGAAAGCAAAAATAAATATTATTGTGGTGGTATTGCACCACAAGAAAATCTGGAATTTGATCAAAGTGTATGGTGCAATGGAGCGTCCATCACTTGCTAAAATGTGCACGCACCCTAAAAAATGTAATAAATATGGGCGCGTTATTTTTTGTGCCACGATACAAATTTTCTCACAGTCCTCGCCACCACGAAGAAACAAAAGCACCACACCAAACCATCCAATCCCGTATGCACCATCAAGGGCCACATCCCCATTCGCATCGCCCTCCCACCGCCCATTCCCGGCGCCCCGTCCTTCACCACCTTCCTTTACGTCAAGGAACACATTGCCAAACACAAAGGCAGCAACGCAAGTGACGTCTCCTCCTCCACACTATTTGTGGCCAACGCACCCGCCAACGGACCCATTCGTAGAAACCTCTTTCTCCAATCCTTCTTTCAAAGGTACGGCAATGTAGTAGTCACGGTGGCGCAAGATCCGCAAAAGGCGGCTTCTCCCTCCTAGAATGGAGACGCTTCCTCCAACTTGGCGGCGGTGGAAATATTTTGTGATGCCTCTCTGTCGGTGGGGGAGATGAGATTCTCAATATGGAGAAGGGTGATGGGAAATTTGCACATGTTGTGTTTTCTTCTGGGAAGGAGAGGACGAGGGCCTGGAAGGCTATATGGGAGGATATTGCCGGGAATGAGGAGGGAATACTCCAGTTGGATGACGAGGTCACGGAGGCTCTCGTAGAGAAGACTGGGCTACTTCAACACCTGGAGCTATACAACAAGGCCATGTGGGCCTACGAAGATACCGAGGCAGAAGCTGAAAGACGTGCCAAACAATTAGCTGAACAACCGGATGAAGATGGTTTCATCACCATCACGCACGGATCATCCACCCCGTTGTTTGGTGCCGCCAATGATTTTAAACAGCAACAGCATCATGAGGTGGGCAAGCGTGGGAGGGATCCAAGAGGAACAGGAAACGAAAAGTGGACAATCGATCAGGTGCGGGGGAATTTAGGACTTTTAAAAATTTCAATGTAAGGAGTTGAAGAAGAAGGAGATGCAGGATTTGAAGGCTAGGTTTGAGGAAGATTTGGAGAAGGTGAAATCTTTATGAGGAAGAGTTAGAAACAGAGTTGAGTGTGTTGAGAGAAAGCGGGTTGAGCCCGCTCCAATTGTTGATGGTCTGTAGAGAATGGTTGTTTCTACTAATGTCAAAACTATTGTACCATACTCCTAGACAATAGTGCCAACTGCCATTGATCATTTATCATCCTGCACAAGTTATTGCATAGAAATAAGCAGAAATATAAGCCTAACATAACATGATAATGTGTTTTTAGATTCCTTGACATGACCTTACTCATGATCCAATTGTGCACTGGTTATGTTGACAACAAGTGCAGGAAAAACTAACAATTAACGGTAGAATTCAATACAGACTTAGACAACGTAGAATGTTGGTGGCAGCGACCTTGTATTTCGATTCAATCAGTACTTTTATCTCATTGACAAGTACTGGTTTTGAATAGTTTTTTGTTTTACCTGATAGGTTGTTATTTATTATATATGGGAGTTGTTTCAAGATTGTTTTGGATGGTCTCTGTTTTACAGGTGCTTCCAGATTGAAAACACCGATTTGCCTTTATTTATCCCTTGTCAACTATTTAGATTCTTGTAGATGGATGGTAAGTATTGTCTCCTCAATTTTTTCCACATGTCCTTGTATCAGAATTCTGACATTGTCATGTCATTCATTACTGAATCATTGCTCGTTCATTGCTCAATTCCCATTTAAGGGAGACCACACCCTGGAAAGTGAGTTTACTGTAATCCTTGTCAACCATGAGCAGATTTTTAAGGGTAAGATCCTCAATTAAGATGCTATACTTGTCAGTAGTGTCCTTCTTGGAGTAGAAGAAGGAAAACCTCAACTTGGCCTCATCAAATCCAAATGGATTGCGAAGATGGTATTGTGATGATTCAAAGGAACTAGTCCTAATAAAATATGTTTCATTGAATGACCTTGAAAGATTGTGTGCCTCTTTATCCATTAATATATATTATGGACACTATCATATGTTAGTACATGGAGAGGAAATTTTCCTGCTGTATATTTTGGGACACAAATTAATTTTGTATGGAGCCAATGACCATTCATCAAACATGAAGATAACGTTTATGGTTAAAATGTTGACAAGGAAACCCCACTTCATCATCAAAGCATCCTAGCAAACAGATTATTATCAATTATATTGGAATGTTGATCAAAGAATGATAAATAAGAAAGTCATGTAGTTTGAGTTTTAGACATGTCCTCTTCTTTTATTCTGAGACCACACGTTACAACAATCTGGTCGATTTGCTGTGCTCATCCCATGAGTAGCATTGATTCCTGCAGTTACCTTAACTTTAAAAACATCCTCTCACCATGTCCTCACTAAACTGCCTGATATCAGTCTCAAAAATTTGTAAAAGCTGATTGTCAATTTTAAGCCACAGCAGACGGCCAATGGAGCCTTCTTCTCCCCTCTGTTGTCCTGTGTCCTTGTAGTTTCAAATCCCAGGTCACAACAGAATGGCGGTCCATTCAATGGCAGTCCATTCATCATTCCCTTATGCACCATGATGACAAGTCCTTTTCTCCATATTTCCCTCATCAGTGAGCATGCATTACTGCTGGCTATCAGTCTCAAAAAATTGCAAAGGCTGATTGTCAATTTCAAGCCACAACAGACGGCCAACAAACCCTTCTTTTCCCCCCTCTGTCGTCCTAAGTTACAGAGTAAATTTGCAGCATCTTACTTTCAATCAACACTATTTGGAGATTTTTTAAGGTGGCACCCACACGCAACTCTCTTGTTGGCACGTCAAGGAATACCTATGGCTGGTAAGTGTTTCTGGTTAGAATAGACAGACTGATTATCTTGGCAAGCAAGTCCAGTCAAACTTCAATTTCAGTGACAACCAATACATAATAATTCATTCCGATCTTTGCATTCTTAATTCTTACCAATTATTAGTCTGTTAGGCCATCTATTTTGTTGCTCAGAGACCACTGCAGATTTGCACTTGGGTTCGGGGTGTGGATTAACATGTGAGCATGCTCTGCAACCTGACGTGATGTCACACCCTATCCTGCTCAACGAAAATTTGCAGATTCGCGCTTGTGTTTGGGGTGTAAATTAACATGCGGGCGTGCTCTTACTTCCTTCGTGGTTGGATTTTTCTGTATGTTGTCGTGTGATGTGACATGAAGTAATGCCATATCGTGCTCAACGAAAATTGTGTCAATTTATTTTTTTGCGCAGGGAAATTCAGGGTGCGTGCAATAATTTGACGTGATGGACGCTCCATTATTGCACCATAGCTGGGGGTGGGGATATCGAAATGTACAAAAGATACATTTACTGCTACTTATGCAGTGTCCCGTTGTTAGTGTTTTTAGCACGGTGAAAAAGAATTGGTATCCTGACAAAGTTACCCTAATACGTCAAGGTAAAGTTTCGTACTATGTTCCCCCCAGTTTTTGTTTTACCCAATATAGATCCAGGGTCTATTTTCTAATTTTTCTAGAGATGGTTCTTGGTCGAGAATTCGAGATTGAGACACGAGAATTTCTCGTTTGAGATGATGACTCACTCGAAACACTCCGATCCGAGATCCGAGATGAGATTTTTTACGTACACATACAATGCACGTACGTATATAAACACGTATCTATCCAGCTACATGCATGACATGGGTGATAAGTGCGTACACGCTCATTCGATCTGGAATGGAATCTCCTATCAATTCCAAGGATATCATCTCAAATGAGATCTCGATCTCGAAGGGTCAAATCTCGAACTATTCTTGATCTCAAAAAATTGTACGAGACAAGAATGAGAACCATCTCTAAATTTTTCGAAGGTCGGCGGGGGTCTATATTTTAGTATGAGTTCCTCCTTGAATAGCTCCACCAGCCCTTCTCCGATTTCGAAGAAACTTTGGTCGCATGACTCAGTTGGTAAATCATAAATCATAAAAACCGAAGTTCATGGGTTTGGTTCCCAGTTGTGTACTTCTCATCTTAATTTATTCGGACATGGTCTCGTTGAAATAGACCCTGCGATCAAAAAATATAGATCCTATGGCTGCGTGGCCATCATGGGGGTCTATTTTTTATACTCCGAGAAATGGGGTCATAACCCATCTGAAATATAGACCCCAAAAAATAGACCTGAGGGCTGCAAGCGGCCTAATAGGGGCACAACACTAAGTCTAAAACTCTATTATGAGTCACAAAAATGTCAGCAAAATTGCCCCACTTTGGCGCATTATTGTGTCCACTAGATAAGGATCCAATGACCAGGTGACACAGAAGAATCCTTCTACATGCTCTCAAGAGCTTAAGTCCAAGTCGCGAGGTCCTTCAACCCATCATAAGTTCCCAACACAACGGGACTTAGGGGTGACCTACGGTCAATAGGTGGATAAAACTAAATATGAATTGAAAATGATATTGTGAGCATTTAATTTAATTAGCTAACTTCTAGATGTTCATCGTGAGGCTGAGGAGGTATCTCCTCAGCAGCAGCATGTCCTCACCACAGCTCTCTCAGAGATGATGTTTTACCATTCATCGGAGTTGGACAGGAAAGTAGGATCAGTACCATAGGCTACTACTATGGGTACTGACTCAGGTACTGACGTACTCCTAATCCCATCAGTATCCGGACTGGTCCATGCTACTGATCAGTATGTAGTCTACTGCCAGACTACTGTAGGATCATACCCACACGTACTTCATCCAGGCCCTTCTGGTATCTTCAAGTACACTTCCTCCTTTACAACAAAAGGGGCCAATAGGCATGGGCAGGACACTCTTCCCCTCCATGGCGAGAATCTCTCTCTGCCATGAATTGAACAAATAGAGTATATGTTGAAACAACTCCACTTTCACTTCTTCCAGTGAAGAGGTGGAGAAAAACAACTTGAGGTAAAAAACTCGAAAAGACCTCGGACACAGCTCGTTCGTCTAAGCTGTCTTCACTGGGGTAAGTGGAAAGGATCAACGATACGGCAGCACCCTGCGTATGTTGATGCGTTCGGTGATCCCGTCACGCAATTGAATAGTTAAGTTTCCATTGACGTGAACACGTTCAATGGTGTAAGGACCTTCGGTTCTTACTCCCAACTTAGTTGGGTTGTGCACTTTCTTCAGAACCTGTTGTCCTGGAGCATAGTCATAGTGACATCGCTTCCTATTGGCACGTCGCAAATTCTCATTAACATGATGTTCGCGAACACGTGCAATGGCCTGCCAATCAGCAATCAGCGGCACGTTCAAAAACATATCCCTTGAAAAGGCAAGAGCTCCTGGAGCACTTCCTAGGGTAGTGGCAACAGTGGTGCGCATGGCGTGCATAGCTGTCGCTAGTGCATCATCAATTATGTCTCGTGCCTGAGTCATATTTTGTGGAGGATTGGAATGCACTAAGGTTCGTAGCACATTGCCTACTGTCTGATGCATTCTTTCGCAGACTGCATTTGACTGAGGATTCTTGCTGGTTGAGCAAACATCCTTGATGCTGAACAATTCCAATAACCATTGGAATGAACTGCCAATGAATTCACCCCCTTTGTCATGGACACAACGCATTGGTCGGGGATAACGGCAAAGCCAACATTGCGTGAACTTGTCGCGAATGTGTTTGGCTGTCTTATTATCGATTCTGATAAGTTCGACTAGATTAGAAGCCGTGTCAATGCATGTTAGTGCATTGAACTCAACCTTTCGGCCATTGACCTTGACTTCCCAAGGTCCAATGAGGTCGATGGCAACTTCTTCCCAAGGTGCAATTCGCACTTCTCTCTCGGGCAACAATCCATATCCACGGCTTGTTATTTTGTACTTCTGGCAGTCGGTACACTTGAGCTGTTCAATGTGTCGACGCAAGCCAGGGTTATGATATCGCTGTCTCAACGATTCAGTTAACCTTTTCTCTCCAGGATGTCCCATTACTTGGTGGAACCACTTAACAGTGTCTTCGACCATTGAGTCCGGCAAGGCAATTTTCCAATTGTCTTGGGTGGGATCCTTCTTGTAACAGATGATGTCATCGACATCTGGATCTAGTTTCAAGTTGACGTAGTTGTCAGGGCTCTGTGTTTGTAGAGCTAGCAGTTTTGCGTCTTGCTGCTGCTGTTCGCGTATGTGAGCATAATTCAGCGGATTACGCTCAGGATGCGGAATTTCAGGGAGGTTGAGGTAACACTCTAACAACTCCGTTAGTTCATCATCATTGAACCCGGCGTACTCTTGCTCCAAGAAGTACCCGTCGTCGTCATCGTCTGAAACCACTGCTGGGTCTACAAGACTCTTCCCCTCCGCGATCTGAGCCGGTGTCACCAGGCGATGGAGCCGAGATAAATTATCAGCTAAGATATTGCGGGGTCCTTCAATATAATGCAATGTAGGTGAAAACTCTTCAACCTTATTGCGCCAACGTAAGACCCTTTGTGTCTTTAAGGTATCGAACGTGAGGTTTTTATGATCGGTGAAAACATGAATGTCAGCACCTAACAGCATACCCCGAAATTCGTCGAGGGTTGCAACAATAGAAAGCATTTCTTTTTCCATTACTGTGTAATTTTGCTGTGATTTCGACAGCTTACGAGAGAAGTAGGCAACCGGCCTTCCTTCCTGTACGATGCAGGCTCCAAGCTGGAAGTCTGAGGCATCGGTGTATATATCAAACCGTTTGTTATGGTCCGGGTAAGCTGCGAGAGCATCGGCAGCCATAAGGGCACGCATTTTATCAAATGCTTGTTGCATTGCGTCGGTCCATTTTATTGGAGCACGCTTTTTCAACCCGGACTGATCAGTCAAAGGTTTAAGTATATGGGCACGACTAGGCCACATATCTCTGTAATAATTAACACAACCAATGAACATTCGCAGTTCAGTGGCGTTGCGTGGCCGATCCATATGTAGGATGGCCTCTATTTTCTTTTTCCATGGCTTTAAGCCGCGGGGCGTAAGCCAATAGCCGAGCCAGTCAGTTTCCTGTACTGCCCATTCACATTTAAGCGGATTAATAGTGAATCCATTCTCCCGCAATCTTCTCAAGATTGTGCCAAGGAGTTCTACATGGTGATCCCAATCATGGGAAAAGGCACCAATGTCATCAATGTATACGTCTGCATCCTCGATGCCAGACAGAACATTTTCCATTATGGATTGTGCTATATCGGGAGAGCACTTTAGGCCCATAGGGAGTCTTGCGTACTTATATTTGCCAAACGGCGTAATAATAGTACAGAGATCTTGACTTTCTTCGTCAAGCTCAAAGGTGTAGTATTGCATACTTACATCCAGTTTGGTAAAAAACTTATACCCAGAGCGTTTGCGCAGAATATCCGAAATGATCGGCAGCGGATACTGGCGTCGCTTGATTACCTTGTTCAGTTGGCGTAAATCACTAATCCAACGTACTCGACCATCCTTTTTAGGGATGATGAAGGTAGGAGAGGCCCACTCACTTTCCTGAGTTGGGACGAGTACTCCGAGTGAAACGAGGTGATCTAGTTCTCGTTTGAATGTACTCAAGTGTATGCGCGGTACCGGATATGGACGGGCATGCACTGGTTTTGCATCGGGTAACAATTCTATGTGTACTTTGCGATGTGGATACAAACCAAGAGTTCCGTCGAACATCTTGTTGTTGTTTTGTAGCACCTGAAGTAGATCTTTCTTCTGGTGTACATTGAGATGTGTTTGCTTGTCAACGACATCAGCAACATCTGTCATCTCGTATTTGGCATCCAAGATGTCGGTGGCGTAACAGCTTAACCAATCTTCACCGAAGAGTTCATCTTCAGTTTGGATGAAAAACATATCCTCCATAGCATCAAAGTCTTTGGAGTCTAGGCCACCTGGGGGCCGCAAAGGAAGGGAACAATCAAACCATTCCATTTTGCCTTCTGAGTAATTGAGTTTAATTCCTGCTTTCGACAGGAAATTAGTACCCAGGATTACATCGTACCTGACTTGGTCATTGTCAAATACGAGAGCCTTTTGCTGGCTAATGCGCCGGTTTTTATCAAACTCTGGCAACCTCAGATCTCTGAGTGTTACAACCTCTTGCGCTTGGAGTTTTCCAGCTAGCGTAGAGATGTTTTTGGTGTCGCTAATTTCTTTAGTGACAACCTTTGGCGGTAAAGCTGATCTCTTGATCAGAGAAACAGTTGAGCCGGAATCAAGCAGTACTCGCAAGAGTCTTCTGCTTTTGACTGCTCCAATTGTATCTGCGGTACAAATAGTAACTGGGCATTCATGACGGGGTACAATTATCTTTGGCCCGTGGTAGTTGTATCTGGGTTCATCGAACTCCAGGTCAAAACAATCATAAGGTGAGAAGTCAGCGTTCCCAGCAGAAAAAAAGGAATCATCACTGGAGGAGTCATCTACTTCCTCTAAACTCGGAGGTATACTACCCGAGTCGTCGTCATACTTTAAAAACAATCTATTTTTAAAGAAAGAATCATTGTTGTCGATAACTAGACTTAGTTTATCGACACTATCGTTATCTAACTCGACTTCCATTCCGGAGACGTCGATACTTGGCGGGATGACAGAGACGATTTCTGCTGGCGCAGTTTCCTAGGCGGTCTTGCGCCTGGACGTCTTGGACTTCTTGCTGGGTGCAGCAAAAGTGGCGTAGATGCTGCCACCTTCCTGAGGTACGTGACGGTTGACTTCGTCATCGTCCTCGGAGTAGGAGTGAGTCCTTTTGGGATGGCGTGGGCTGGCCGTTCCCTGTTCGTCCATGTGGTGGTTGACCACCGACCTGGAGGAGGAGGCGGAGCGTGACCTGACGGAGGAACCACGAGAGGAAGTGGAACGTCCGCGAGAGGTGGACACGGAGCGAGAGCGCTTCGACGCATCGTCATTGTGCATGACGTGATGCTTGTCCTTGTCGTGGCGACGACGGTCGTCGTTCTTGCCTTCGTGGCCACGGTGCTTGCCATCGCGATCATTGCGATGATCGTGCTTGTACGAGGCTTTGTCGCGGTTGCGATCGCTGCGGTCGTAGCGATGTCCTCGATCGCTGCGTTCGTGGCGATCGTGGCGGCGGTAGCCGTGACGATCGTGACGATCGTGACGATCGTTTCGATCGTACGAGCGAGCTCGACGTCGATCACGACGAGACGTCTTCGAGCCGCGTTCACGCGGTTTCTTGGAGCTCGTTTTCTTGGCGGCCTTCTCGGTTTTCTCCTTTTGGAGTTGATCGAGTACGCCGTTTGCTCGATCGGCGTTCTGGCACTGCTCGAAGAAGCAAACGAGGACGACGTGATCGTCGGGCAGAGTTTTATGCGTCTCCGCATACTTCTGCTGATGCTTCCTCGGCATCGAGAAGAAGATCTGCTCGATCTTCTCGGTCTTCGTGGGCAACTCCATCGTTGCACGAAGGAGCCCCTTCTCGAGGTACCCCACGAGCTGCACTCGGCGTCGCATGTAGTCATGCATCGGCATGAGCGCGGGCTTTCGAGCCGTACGAAACCAGCGGATCAGCTGGTCGCCGATGTTCGGAAACCCGGCGAGTGCTTCGAGATAGTCTCGTTGACACTCGACGAAGTTTTCGTACGTTTTGCTCGCGTCGTCCGGGCATCGCGCGGAAACGACGTTCGACCATTCGGTCAAACCGACCTCTTGGAAGCATTGCTCCAAGAGCGGGAACAACGTAGGCCCGTCGCGCTGCTTGTTCGCAGGCAATCGCGAAACGACCTTCGACTCGAAGTCGGGAAGCGTTTGCGCGAGGAAGAACTCGGGGCCGAAGCGAGCCTGGTCGGGCGCGACGCTTCCGGTCAACTCTTTCCCGTTCACGGTGAAAGAGATCTTGATGCGGTCAGGCTGTTTCAAGCCGTCCGCGATCGCTCGATCTGGAAGCCCATCCGGGCCCAGAGAAGTCCACTTGTTGTACCACGTAAACTGTGGTGTCGAGAGGGCCTTGAGGAGGTCGGACATGGTGGTAACCGTGTTTCGGACTATAATTATAGTGACCTACGGTCAATAGGTGGATAAAACTAAATATGAATTGAAAATGATATTGTGAGCATTTAATTTAATTAGCTAACTTCTAGATGTTCATCGTGAGGCTGAGGAGGTATCTCCTCAGCAGCAGCATGTCCTCACCACAGCTCTCTCAGAGATGATGTTTTACCATTCATCGGAGTTGGACAGGAAAGTAGGATCAGTACCATAGGCTACTACTATGGGTACTGACTCAGGTACTGACGTACTCCTAATCCCATCAGTATCCGGACTGGTCCATGCTACTGATCAGTATGTAGTCTACTGCCAGACTACTGTAGGATCATACCCACACGTACTTCATCCAGGCCCTTCTGGTATCTTCAAGTACACTTCCTCCTTTACAACAAAAGGGGCCAATAGGCATGGGTAGGACAAGGGGAAATTTGCATGAAAATCAAGAACAATCAAACATTCTCTAGTATCGATGATGTTTTATTGCAAAATGAGAATTAGAGTGGCACTGATTGTAATCAATTTCATATCATGTCAATCAACAGGCAAGGACAACCGCCACCACTTTTACAAAAGAACCACACAATGATCAAGACCCACAGAAACAAGACACCTTTTTACGAGTATTATTTGATGCTATGGTGTTAATAAGACTGTTAATAGGACTCATACGGATCACGCAACAGCACTGCCAACACTATAGCACGATGTCGACTGCATGGATGGGTTGATGGATGATGATGGGTCGATGGATGATGGATCCAGTTTGCCACATTTTTCAGTGGCTGGGAAGTTGCCCCAAACAAGAAAAAGGGAAAATTCCTCTGTTTAATTGCAGAGTAGTATTATTTTACTTTAAATAATATTGTATTAGTTGGGTTTGTAATTAAGGACGGTACGATATACATCGTAAAATAAATATATTTCTTTGTCAACAAAAATAAATTTATTTTAAAATTTATTTTAAATAAGGATCAGCCTAAGGATTCAACGACCAGGTGACACAGCAGAATCCTTCTACGTGCTCTCAAGAGCTTAAGAACCCATCAAAAGTTCCCAACATAATGAAAATACGATCATCAAATTTTTGATCTGTGATTCAAAATAGTACGCCGTAGATCTTGGTATGTATTTTATGTAAAACAAAATGTCAGCGAAAAATTGATTGTCATGTAGAAATTAGCCAAACTTACAAAGGAATAAGTACAAAACTGAATTTGTGGTTCAGAATAGTAATTGCGCTTCATAATAGTTTTATACTGGTACCATACTCAAGAAATATTATATCCAATCGTATTTTACCTTGAACAATAACTAGCTTCCCCCATGTTAATAATTTAAAGTGCAAATATTGAACCACACATGTGTTGCTACCGTACTGTACCATTTTGTTGTAACTACCATGCTGATCACATGTAAAATGACGTGATTTTTAACTCAACGAATATTGAATATATCCAAAATCCACTGCAGGCAGGTGCTCCTCATTTAAAACCAGAAGCATCTGTCTGGAGTGGATTTTGGATATATTCAATATTCTTTGAGTTAAAAATCATGTCATTTTGGCATTTTCCTTCATGTTTTTCTAACAAAAAAGATCCATCAGTCATTACCTATATTGGCAAGTAGTAGTTTTTGATGACACACATCACTGTGCGTGCAAATCAGAGATTCACATATCACCGCATGCAAATTGGAGATCACACTTTTCTCGCTCTGCCCACATTATATCTGGAGGCTTGTTGGAACACAGAAGGCGCGTACAAGCGTTGCGCAGTCAGAATAGTATGCAACGCGAAACCGCGCCTGCACTAGGGAGTAACAAAGATGATGTCACACTCGCATTGCCTGCAGACGAGGTTCAGAAAAGTGAGGTTGTCCCAAGAGATCCTTCAACTTTTCAAAAGCTACAGCTCCCACAAAACCTCCCCATGTACCTACCAAAACCATGAAGACGAAGCAAAACAATGAAGACATGATACCCAAGAGGATCAACTGCTACATATCCTCCATGCCTCAGTAGATCACGAATCCATGAGGCTAGACCCAAGCGCGACCCCAAGACACAAAATTTGTATGAAGCAAAACCCAGTACCCCAATTCGTCAGGGTCCATCTCACAATTGGCAGCAGGACAAGCGTGCATTAAGAGCTGGATATGTTGTTTTGAAGGAACGATCCGACTTTTACCAGAAACAACTTGAGAAAGAATGGATCAAAGATATCTTTCAACAAGATAGACCACTTATATCCCCCTTCGTTGTTGCTAGACCCCAAGATTCATACAGCACGGACAAAGTAAAAAGTACAACAAGAAAGTTTATGCATGAGCATCCTGAACATGAGCTCACTCATGTTCTCCGATCAATTGGTCTTGATACCAATAATTTCAAGAATAAATAAGTGGACAAATCCTTGTTGTAGCAGGGAGTCCGTGTACTGTTGGACTTCCTCCTGAAGGGCTATCAGTCTGAGGAAAGAGCAGACATTACGGTGAACTTCTTTTCAATGGTGATCTTTTCCCTCCCAAGTCCTCTAATCATCTTGCTGTAACAGTAACCCACTCAGTTACATCCAATATTTTTTCAGCAGTTGCTTTGTTGCGCTCCATTGATTTGAATGCTGGAGCTTTAAATGATGCTGCATGCCAACAGTATGCCTTTCTTGAATACATGCATCCTTCACCTCAAACAGTTTGAGATCAAGGAATGCTTCACAAGAGGTGGAAGCTAGTTCATGCACGGAAAATTGCCAACCAATTCACCCAGGAGTTGCTAAAGATCTCATGTGAAACTTTCTCTGAGGATGGTGATCTTGTGACAATGGACATGGAGCGTGGCTTCAGAGTTTCACTTGAAGCTTTGGGTCTGACTACCAAAGCCCAGAACAGTGGTGTAGAGATTGCTATCACTGGAGGTGGAGCCACCATCATGACATTGACACATAATGTCGGTCAATGCTGCATTGGTTTTAAGGTCTTGGACCTAGACATGATTGACCCTTCCACCGGACAACCGTGTTTCTACACTGACGAGAAGACAGCACAGAGTACAAACACATGCATGCCCAGGAATATACCTGCAACGTGAGTCAAAGAATGTGCCACAGGGTGCGTTTGGTAAATTCTTCTGTTGGTGTAAGACAGCAGAGCATGAAGGATACCTGCCATTGGAGACCAACCTCATCTTAAGACAATCAAGATGGTTGGGATGAGCGACATGAGTTTTGAGTCAAAACTTCTTGGTACTGGTGGTGCTTGTAAAGTAATGTACAATTTTTGTCCATGGTGTGAGGTTAATGGCGATCAAAACATGTGGTTTACTTGGTACGGATTGGATGTCTGTGAGTTATATGTGCACAATGCGAAAGACTCGTGTACGCATCATGCTGTGTTATCCCATGCATACTGCACGACAACAACAGAACTACTGAAAAGATATTAAAGCTGTTACTCAAAATTGCATTACAACAGAACTCTGATCGATGAAAGAGATGATAAGAGAAATAGAAGATGTTGCTAATCGCCATGTGATTGGCCGAAGCAAAATCCATGAGAAAGATGATGGAGGCTGACATGTTCCAATGGAGGAAGATTGGAAAAGTTTAGGGAATGTGAATCTATCAAATTCTGCAGCCCGACTCTTTGTCAAGAGTTTTGAAGTTGTTGTGGAGGTGTGTTTGTTCCACAAAACTTCAGAGTTCATAAAGAGTGAATGGATGAAAATTGTTCATGAGTTTTGACAGGTTGCACAGTGGCTTGACTCACGCAAGCACTTCAACTTTGACAAGGTTGCAGCATTCCAGTTGGACGTAGACAACTTCTGCCAAAGCTACTTCAACATCGTAGGTCATGAAGGTATGACTAACTACTTTCATCTGTTATATGCAGGACATTATTTGTACTTCCTTTTGAACTATGGAAATCTATATCCTTACTCACAACAAGGATGGGAGAACCTCAATTCTGTTTTAAAAAGGTCTTTTCACAATAATACCCAAAAAGGTGGAGGACAAGGAGGTGGTAGTAGTAAATTGACCCCAGTGTTCTTGAGGATATCCAGGGTTATGCTATGGAGGTATGGATATCTTGATGGTTTATTTGAAAGCCTAAGGTACAGAGATGATTTAGAAATTCACTATGGGAAAGTAGTACAATAATGCAAGGATTGGTGAAATTGAGAAATACAGCAACACATTGTTCAAATTCTTATCTCAGGAAGTTCATGAGAAATTGCTTGAGGCTATAGATGAGGAGGAGGTAGACTTATCGACGGAATTTATCTCAATAGA
The DNA here is from genome assembly GCA_013187285.1 of Cyclotella cryptica. Classification (NCBI taxonomy): domain Eukaryota; phylum Bacillariophyta; class Thalassiosirophyceae; order Thalassiosirales; family Thalassiosiraceae; genus Cyclotella; species Cyclotella cryptica. The sequence continues at coordinate 128,009 of JABMIG010000274.1, forward strand.
AATATAGTTTACCTTTAGGTTAATTTATAATACTTTGTTCCGCCCCGTCAATACTAATTACAGCTGTCTCATTGTCAAAACGATTATAAATGATGGCCTGGTTGTTTGAAGTATCAACACTCCTCATCACCCAAAGATCATTGCACCAGTTTAAATTGGTTCCAGAGTTGACAAGATCGATGCAGTAAGGGACAGCATTGTGCTCATGGTAGTCAATAAGCGCCTGAGCTTGACAGGCCCCAAATTTCAAAGCCAGGCAGCGCATGCTCATTGTACACTCGCGTAGCCTGAAATCATTAACCCATCGGATCATATTGTTGTATGAGGAGTTGTATTTTGAAACGTCAACAGCATCACTGTCAAACCAGTCTCCATGTCATCAACATTGTTATTCAGGATGTCTCCAGACATGTTGATTGTGTCATCTATTTGCAGCATCACCAGATTAAGTCCTATGTCACCAATGGCCAACAAAGGAGGGTGCCTTTTCCTGACACCACTGCCAAGGAGTTTTCTCAACCCGATGCACAGCATCTATACCTTCTTGTGTATCTGCTACAATAAACGATTTGGTTGTTGGGACCCGAACAGACTCCAAAGACAAATTTGGATGATTGATGCATTGCTTCGTCTGAGTTTTGCGAGATGAGAACAAAACTGCTTCTGACAATGTTGAGAGCGAATTTGAGATGTACTCAAAAGACTCTCAAGGTAAAAAGAACTTGCTGTCTACCCTCAATGGCATCTTTGCAGTACGTGTGAGAAGCTTGGTGTTCTGGCGTGTGATGACATAAAGCAACTCAGGGATGCGCTCGGTGAAAGTAGATGGTGGCTTCTCCTGTGGAAAACCGTGAGTAATGGAGTACTGGTTGGTAGGAAGATTTGCGAAGAAGTATTGATCAGTGTTTTCACCAAAAAGAAGGATGGTTTGGATGAAGTGGCACCCAAATTTGGTTCTTACATTCATCCAGATGAGGGACAAACACAATGCAATCAACTTGGGCTGCAGAAATCCAGACAACCAGGTTTGTTGTGGCAATTTCATCAAGCCCTGCACATGCACTTGGGCAGGTCAGTTCACCAGGAAAATCACATGAGTTTGTGACATGCAAAGGGTTATCTTTTTGGATATAGAGTTGAATTTTCAAGAATCCATTGGAAGGGCATCGCAGAGATGTCATGAAGGGGTGAGTTGTTGCGTCAAGAGAGGAAATCGTCACATCAGGGTGATTGACTGCAATAATTCTCCCCACGATACCAGCGATGCACAAGAATCCACGAACTGAAATCGTGCCACCAGCACATAAGTATTAAGTGGTCAAGCTGCAATAAACAGTGATATTTGAAGGGGAGATGACAGATGGTACAGCTTCAAGAATCGCAAAGTTGCACTGCCCAATCGACAGGGATTGCAATTGCGATCGCGATCGCTCTGACATGATTATTGGGTCAAAATGTGAAAGCTGTGGCAGTGGAGCCAGAGTTCTGGTGTGGAGGTGAGGCGATCTTTGATGGTCAGGTTTCCTGAAATTTTGTGGTTTGCAGGTTCGTATAATTTCTACAAATGTAGATATTAAAGTTTAGTAGCAATGGGGGGCGTTTAGTGGTACATTAAATAGTCATCACAGGAGTCATAAAGCTAAGCAACAGATGTGATATGGTATAGGAATCCTACGTCAATCCTCTAGAAATGAAAGATCGCATTCAACAGCCATCAATATCATAAAAATTCCTGCAATTTCAGCATGGTCATCATAAAAACTTTTTGTGATATTGGCGAATTGGAATTTCGTACACGCTATGTGAAATGTGTGGTTATTTGACACTGTTCAAAAAGATGATGTCATTATCATAAAACATTTTTATGATTTTCCTTGTCCTGCCCCCACCCCGAAATACCCTCTATATGCCCATTTAAATGGCAAGGGCCATCATGTCTCTCCATGTGTGCTGTAGTTGCCAAAATTATTCTGATCACAACAACTACTTCATAAAACAACACAGCAACAGAATTAATTGTTGACACCACACTACCATCCTCGTCCTGTTCTCTGCAATCGTACACTTTGCCCTTTGTTCCTGTCCATCCTTCCACCTTCCTCCTTCCCCATATCTAGCAATGGCAGGTGGTTGTGGTTGTGTGGGCGGGTGCATCCAGGTGCACCAAAGAACAACGGACGACACAACTCCTATGATCACCCCTGCCACAGAACTCTCTGAAGCTCATCAATGTGCTGTCTTCATGACATCAGACCAGGGTATTACAGCGAAGGTCCGAAAAGACTATTGTGCATGACTTAGGTGGTTTATTGATTTTCTTTTTTCTGACTATCCAGACATCTCTGAGGATGGCACTGTTTTCATCTTGCAGGAACAACTCGATGATTCCGCAATGTATTACTATCCTCAGGACCTTTGTGACCACATTCTCACGTTACTACCAGAGATGAAGAAGAAGGACAATTGCAATATTGCATCCTATTCTCACATCTCCAAGGTTTATGATTCAATTAAGTATGGCTCAAAGGTTGTGGGTCGTCATCTTTCTTCGGAGTTTTATTCCAAGACTGACACATTTTTGTTTTGCTTCAAGAAAGAGTTTGCACAGGCCAAGAAGCAGGGAAACACAGATGAGAGGAAGTCCAATGCTGTTAGTAGCAGTCTCCTTTCACTGCTATTAATCTAGGCAGTTGAGGACCGGAATGTATTTGTTTGGGTGTTTTGTTTGTGCATGTGGCACCTCATGGCTCGATCTTGTAATGTTCGTTGTCTTTCCTTCCACAACATCAAGCATGGTATTTCAGATTCCATTGTATTCAAGTATGATGAAATGAAGATGGACAAAACTGGTGAGTTTGTCCAAGAAAAAATGTATACTCCAATCCTTTTCAGGGTCACCTTTGTTTCTTTACTGCCTTGGGGGTTTATCTCTCCCTTCATCAGGAACATATGGCTGAGACAGAGAAGCTGTGTTTGACCCCTGGAGCTGAGTTGGGGAATGCCGCTGAGACTTTTGCAAGGCAAGTTGGTGAGATTGGAAAGAGAAATTTCAAGACGGTAAGAAATTATTGTTTCAACATTCACGGCCTGCATAAGGGGGTATTCAGGCCGCTTCAGCCACTACTCTTCCTTCCCAGCTCACTACTGTTGCATGCCGTGGGGAGTAGTCTATGGAAAATATTTTGGATATTTATTTTCAGTTTGCTGCTGGTGGTGATTACTATCTTGGACAGTTGTTATCTCTCAAGGATCCAAACTCGCTGGAATTTGATAGCCCCTGTCCATACTGGAAGGACCCAAATGCCAAGATTGTCATGGATGCTCTTGATTTGACCTTTGGTTGGTTTTATGAGGCCCACAGTGATTCCTCCCGTGACCCTCATGGAGCTTTATCCATACTTCTTGCATCCATTGTTCATCATTCTGACTGGATGCTATGTTTCCTGGACAATGACCCAAGCCATCCTTTCAGCCATGTGCCCATTCTCTCTTCTCCTTTGTTACAGGAACTGAAGTTAAATCGTGTCACTTCAGATTTAAATGCCCATGTGCCCCAGGTGACAGGTATTCCACCGCACATTGCACACATGAGGCAGATCAATGATGTGAAGGAAGTTTGTGAGGAAATCAAGACTGAAGTGACAAGCATGCGAGAGGACTTGAAGTCAATAGTTCATGAGGCAATTGATGAGAAGGTTGAGGCAAGTGGTGGTATTAATACATCTCTCTTGGACAAAAGGTTGGGTGCAATGGAGAAGAGGCTGACAGAGAAGATGGATAGTCTTGATGTGATGCGCAGGCTGAACCAACCCGTGTTTTCCATCCTAACCCTAACCTTGTTGATGCTTCAGAGGATCCAGTTGTTGCAACAAGTTATCAATTTTGTTATCATGGAAGGTATTGGTGTGTGCCTGCAGAGTCATTTAGTTTGCCACCCGAGAAAGGTCATTGAGTGGATGGCATATGTGGATGCAAGGTACGGTGACTGTATCAAATAATGTTGCTTACTGCATTAAGCCCTTTCGATTGTTTCAGGGAGTCGATTTTCCAAGCAAGGCTGTGATGTTTGATTTTGCTAACAAATGGAAGCCAATATTTGGTATGATGGAACAATATGATGGCATTGCAGTACCAAATGTTATTGATGATGATTTTGTACTCTCCTCATTCAATTTGGCAACAGAGTACCTGAAGACTCAGGCATCGCATGTTTGGCGGAAGGCTAAAGATCGAAGGGCAGTGAATGATTACAGTATTGGTAAGTGGAGCCGGTATGTTCAGAGGAGTCCAATTGAGAAGTGGGGTACTCCCAAAGACAAGGCATCTCTTCTAGCTCCAACTGCATGTAATAAAGCACAGAAAAGTAAGAGAACCTTTGTTATTCATGGGGATGCTTGGGTGGATAGGAGGATTAGGGTGAATAAGGTACCTCGGAGGCTGACTATAAGGCAGGTTGTGCAAGAGGAAGTTGCTGCAGAATTTGAGGATGCATTTGGCGGTGTAGTGTAATTTCATTTTGCTTTGTTTGTCTACTTTGTTTCCTGGGCATGGGACTGGTCGTAGGAAGGGTGGTAGGGGACCAGTTATAAATAATATTGATATGTTATTTTTTGGACTCGGTGATTTTTTAGACTTAGAGATTTTTTTGAGCTAGATACTTTTACTAGTAGACAAGCTAGATCTTGTGCTAGCAAATATTTGTAGAGTGTAACGCAATGAAAAAGAAAGGTATACGCATAGTTAGACCTATCTTCCTGATTGTGATACCATTGTGCATATATGTCTTAAGGTATTATACTACAGGTGAATCCATCATAAAAACATTTTATGATATTATCTAGCATATATCACCCTGAAAAGGTAATGGAGGTTTGGCATCAATTTTTGGAAAGAAGGTACATAAGCCATTATTTGCCAATAACACGTGAATGCTTGGCATATATAAGGCTTCTGGTGGAAATATTGCATCACAAGAAAATCAGGATTTTGATCAAAGTGTAAGGTGCAAACATTGCACCATAGCTGGGGATGGGGATGGGGATATAAAATTATCTCTTGTCATGCAGCCTGGTGGCTATGTGAAGGCCCCTCCATGATGACTGCCATGCCCATGCCTATTGGTCCCTTTTTGAGTGAAGGAGGAAGTATAACTCGAGATACCAAAAGGGTCTTAGATAAAGTAGATGTAGGTATGTACCTACAGTACTTCAAGGTAGGCTACATACTTATCAGTAGCATGGCCTGATCCAGATACCTCAGGGGTACAACTACGTCAGTATTTCCAGCTGTAGCTGGTGGTACTAATCCTACTTTCTTGTTCCTCTCCTAGAATTGGTAAACCACATTTCTGAGAGAGTTGTGGTGCGGAGATGCTGCTGCTGAGGAGATGTCTTCCCAGCCATTGCGAGAACAAGTAGAAACTATTCCAATTAAAATAATGCTCACTTTTTCATTCCACTTCATTTTTGCTTCGTTTAACCACTTACACTGTTTGGTCACTATAATTATAGTCCAACAACGGTTTTCACCATGTCAGACCTCCTCAAGGCACTCTCCCTGCAACAGTTTTCATGCTACAACAAGTGAACCTCTATGGGCCAGTTTGGTCTTCCAGATTGAGCGATCCAGGACGGCTTGAAACAGCCCAATCAAATGAAGATCTCCTTCACTGTGAATGGGAAGGAGTTGTCAAGAAGTGTTGTGCCTAACCAGGCTTGCTTCGGCCCCAAGTTCTTCCTTGTGCAAACTCTTTCCAACTTTGAGTTGAAGATAGTTTCGCGCTAGCCTCCGAACAAGCAGCTTGACGGACCTACGCTGTTTCTGCTCGGAGGTTGGTTCGACCAAATGGATGAAAGTTGTCTCTTTGCATTGTCCGGCAGAGGAGAACAAGATGTTCTACAATCTCTTCCAATGTCAGTGAGATTATCTCAAGGCACTAGCGGGGTTTCTGAACATCAGCAACCAGATGATCCACTGGTTCTGTATCACCCCAAAGCCAGCGCTCATGCCCATGCATGACTACATGTGTTGTCAAGCAGCTCATCAGCTACCTCGAAAAGGGGCTCCTTTGTGTGACAATGGAGTTGCCCACCAAGCAGGAACAGATCTAGCAGATCTTTTTCTCGATGCCAAGGAAGAATCAGCAGAAATATGCAGAGATGCATAAAACTCTTCCAGACAATCACGTTCCTCTCATCTGCTTCTTCGAGCAGTGCCAGAACATTGATCAAGTAAACAGTGTCCTTGACCAGCTCCAAATGGAGAAGAAGGACAAGGCCTTGACAAAATCAAGTGCCAAGCTCCTGTGTGAATGCGGCTCCAAGACGAATCATAGAGAGAGACGCCTCACCCAGTCGCTCGATTGAAATGATTGTCATGGCTATTGAAATCACCATGATTGGCACAATTGCCATGATTGGCACAATTGTCACAAGCAAAATGATCAAAGCATTTGTTACAACTGTTGCAGCTGTGCTTGTGACTTGTGACAAACAGTTGCACAAGCATGACCGTCAAGGTGAACGTGATGGCAAGTATCATGGTCACACCAAGAAAAGTGACAACCGCCGTTGCCACAAGACCCATCACCACGCAATGCACTATGAAGATGGTTCTGGACGCTCTGCATCCACCTCTCAAGGATGCTACAGCTCCGCCTCTTGTAGCTCCGTGGTTGGTGGAGAACCACCGCATGGAAGAGCAAGGGAAGACCACTCCTCGCCACCCCAAGAGGACTCATTCCTACTGGATGATGATGATTGTCATCAGCACCTACCGGTACAAGATAGCAGAAGCATCTATACCACCTTTGCTGCTCCCAGCAAAAAATCCAAGAAGGTGAGGCGCAAGACCGCCTAGGATACTGTGTCAGCAGAAAATGTTTTCCTTGTACCAGGATGCATCAACATTCCTAGCATGAAAGTCAAGCAGTAGCTGGCCAATGCTCCTTTATGCAATAGTGTCAATAAATTAGAAACATTTGCTGACACCAATGATGTCTGTTTCAAAAATAGAATATTTTTAGACTATGACGATGATTCCCTTAGCCTACTTCCAATCTTAGAAGAAGTAGATGACTCTTCCATTGACGGTTCGTTTTTTTCTGCTGGGAATGCCACCTTTCTCCCAAAACATGAACGTTTTGAACTGGAGTTTGAGGAACCCAGGTGCAATTATCATGGGCCCAAAATTGTTTTGCCCAAACATGAATGCCCAGTCACCATCTGCATGGCAGATGTGATTGGTGCAGTCGAGAGCAGACGACTCCTGCCAGTACTGCTTGATTCAGGTTCGATTGTCTCTATGATCAAGAGATCAGGCTTACCACCAAAAGTCGCCACAAAGACAATTAGTGAGACCAGAAATCTCCACGCTTGCAGGAAAACTCCAAGCACAGGAAGTAGTAACCCTCCGAGACTAAAGATTGCCAGAGTTTGATAAAAACCGGCAAATTAGCCAACAGAAGGCCTTGGTGTTTGACACTGATCAAGTCAAATACAATATTATCCTGGGTACAAATTTCCTGGCAAAGACAGGAATACAGCTCAACTACTCAGAAGGCAAAATGGAATGGTTCAATTGCTCCATTCCTTTGCATCCTCCAGGAGGACTGGATGCCAAAGACTTTGATTTGATGGAAAACATCATTTTCATCTAGGCAGGTTATGAACTATTTGGCAACAATTGATTGAGTGTGGTTATGCCACCGACATTCCGGATGCCTAATACAAGTGGACAGAAGTAGCTAAGGTATTGTAGACAAGCTAACACATCTCAATGCAAACCAGAAAATGGAATTACTTCAGGTGCTGCAAGAGAACATCAAGATGTTTGATGGAACACTTGGTCTCTACCCACATTGCAAGGTACACATAGAATTGGTACCTGGCACCAAGCCTGTACACGCTCGGTCTTATCTGGTTCCTCGTGTGCACATGAACACATTCAAGCAAGAGTTAGATCACCTTGTTGAAATAGGACTTCTTATCCCAACACGAGAAAGTGAGTGGGCCTCCCCTACCTTCATCGTCCCAAAAAAGGATGGTCGGGTACGTTGGGTCAGTGATTTTCTAAGAGGACTACTGAGCCTCAGATGAGATGGACATGGACATGGCAATTGTGAGACTACTAGTTAGTCGAACTACTAGCTACGATCATGTACATCTCCTTGCTGATGTCACTAACTAACCGAACAAGGAGTGGCACAGCAGGGAACGTGACAGCTGCCATCAGGGCAGCTGTTAGTGGGCCACCAAAAGGGTGGGCGTGCCAACTAGAGTGGGCCACCATCTGTCATTGGAGAGACCTGCTCAGGTCTCTTATATCACCCAAAAAACTTTGACGATAGTCACGCTCAAATGACAAGATGGTGCGTAGCGCGAAGCGCAGCCCAGCCCGGTGTACAAATCACAAATTGCTTGCTGGGTCATGTCCTTCATGCCAGCAATAACCTTTTCATGCCGAAACGTCGAGATACAGAAAAAAAGAAAAAAGTGGGGGGTCGCGCGCCCAAAACCTTTTGTCGTGGGAACAGGCGCTCATGTGCATGAGAGCAACATTGTGCCATGGAGAGCAGGAGCTCTACCGCTCGCCCCTCTGTCAGGGCGAGATGGATGCCACGATCGGCATGAATCGAGTAAGTAGGCAACTCCAAACCCGGTGGGAGGTTGCTATACATGTCCTTCTGCTGTGCGAGAGCAGTCCAGCGGGCGGCATCCACGCGGTCACGAGACTTGCGCCCGCTGATAGAAGCAAAGTTGAAGGGGCCATGAATGTACACGGCCTCGTGTGTAAGAGTAACCCACTGACGGAGTGGGGACAAGTTATGCCTCAGGGCGAGCTGTTCAGAGGAATCCGAAGGGCGTATAAGATGAGTCTCAGAGGTAGCTGAGGGGTCGATAAGGTCGCCCTTCAAATGGTATTGCAACCAGTAACGCTGGTTCGCCGCGTTAAAACGCAAGTCGGATGGGTGTACCATATAGAATTCGACAAGATACCGCCCGTCGGTGAGGCAAGTGAGGTGCAGGGCCATGGAGTCCGCCAAATGGACCCGAACGAGGCGCCATTCACGTCGCCCTGAGTTAGATAGCTCATGTGAAATGAAGAAAAGCCTGTCGTCACTCTTGACGAGCATGGCAGCGAGGGCGGACGGGGAAGGGAGTTTAGGCGGATGCACAACGGGCATCGTGGGAGGTGGACCGTGATACAAAGAAGCATGTACAATATCATCATCGGACATGGTCGCAACCTGTTCGCGCTCGCCGGTCGTCCAAGGAAACGGTGACATCTCATCGTTGAGTTCACTAAGCGACGGCCAGTGGAACGTGCGGTATGCAGAAGCAGATGCAAAGTCCACAGACGGCGGCAGCTTAAAAGGTTGCAGTGGTTCAAAGCCGTCCAGCCCAGCCTGCAAATACGGTTTGAGGCCGATGGGTCGATTAATCTGGCTGTATCGATTGTCGGGCCATCGACGGGCTCAAAGGGTACAAGCGGGAGCGGAAGGGGCTTAGGTGGCTAGCGTGCCGCTTCAACCGCCGCTCAGAATTGATGCAGTGCTGAAGGTCGCACGGCACCATCGAAGTTTTGACACGACTCGCCACGGGTCGGTGTGAGCGTACTGGAGCTTCTCAACAATCCCACGGCCTTTGTGGGATCGAGTCTGCCGTCGGGCAAACACAATGTCGCCGACCTGCCACTGACGGGGGTCGGGTCGGCTTGCGTTAACGAGCTCCTGGTGCCACTTACGGTGCTCGTCTAATAACACTTTGGCCACATCATGGCATGCAGCCATCAGGGTGGCCTGATTCTTCGCATAGGACTGCACTGCCGACGGGGTGGAGGTGAGCTCCAATTGTTTCGTAACGGAAAAATCAATGGGAAAGGAAAATTCACGTCCCATGGCAACCAGGCTTCGAGAGAGGTCAGTTCCGGCCACAGGGGCTGAGTTCCAAGCATATGCCAAGAGGTCAATAGCTTCATCTGAGACGCCGCACCAATTCACGTTCATTTGTAAGCACGCGAAGGCCTCGATTCAGGTAGCGATTAAATCGCCGACGAGCATGCCTTTGTGGTTGTCGCCGGACAACGTGTGAACGTTCATTTGTAAGAGGTTGCACGCTCTCGAACGCGCCATAAAATTTGCTATCCTTATCGAGCACAAGCGTGCAGCGGGATGCCATGGGTGAGGATGATCTTCATCAAGGCTTTGGCGAAGGATGTGCTGTTCGCCTTTGAACGGACTGGTTGCAGGCGTAGCTTGTCATGCCATCCAAAGCAATGACGTGCACTTTGCGACCTTTGAAACTGGAGAGGTCACCAGCCTGGTACCCGCCGACATGCAACACTCGAAAGGGGGCAGTGACGGGGAAGCTATAGATCAGTTCGCTGGAAGCTCGTGACGACACCGCTTTGCGAGTGCACATCCGGGCACTTCTTGCACATCGTTTGGCAATACTTGTACATCCCGGCCAGTAATATCGAGCCTCAGTCGCGCATACGCCCGATAAGGGTTGAAGTGGCCGCCAATGGGGTTCGCATGAAATGCAATAAATAAGATTTCGCGAAGACTCAAAGGTACTAACAGTAGTTTGATGTAAGACGGGCCTGCGTTCAGCTGCTCTTGCAAGATCAACAGGTCTTGCTCCAGAACAATCCGTCCCTGCCGCAGGGCAGAGCGATACGTAGGCTCCAAGAGGGCCAGGTTTTCCTTAACCACTAACGCGGGGTTTGAGATCATATCCCTGATCTTTGAGGTCTGGGGATCATCAGCGCACGCGGTGATCCATTGATCCCGACTGGGAGGCGAGTGCCTCACGGCGCCATTAACAAATGCCTGGCAGCAAGCGGCTGGGGCGGCGTGGCGTGAGGGGTCAAACAACTCGATGTTTGCATTTCGAATCTGAACCAGGCGCCGTGAATCTGATCGAAAATCCACGCCGACGTATGAGCCGGTATACCATCCTGAAGTAAGAATACATTGTCAGGCTGTGAGAGGGCATGGGTGATGTCGCCGGACAAGCAAAAACATCGGGCAAATTCGAAAGGGGAAAAAGGTCGAACGAAAATGTGATCATCGCGGCGAATTCTATGCCGAACGAGTTCTGGAACAGGTTTAGGTTCGGTTGAGGTTGGAAGGGCGGGCATAGCCCGCCCAAGGACAGGACCTGAGCTCCCACTGCTACGGAGGCATCTGCGCTCATGCTGTGGAGAAGGTATTTGGTTTTCGCGGATCCGCTGACTTCGGCACTATCCCCGGTTTAGGCTCGCTAACCTGTAGTGTAACCGTGGTCTCAGCATCGGCTGCAGTGCCGCCGACGGATCCCTTGTTAAAGAGTTTGTCGTCGCGGCCATATGAGACCGCATACTGACGAGTATTGAACTGAGGCCAGACGTAGGAGGCCAGCGTTGGTGGTTGGCTGGCGGGTGGGGTCACAAACCGCAGTACGGTGGCGTTTTCCTCCGTATTGGAGTGGACAAAACTTAATACCTTTGCACTGGATGCTATGGAGTCGCCGTAGTTCGGGAAGTATAAATCGATGGATGAGCCTAGCCAACCGTCGCGCTTCATCCCACTGGCGAATTGGTTGGCCGCCCGAGAGTCATGAGTCGGTGGTAAGAACGCTACCACGATAGCGAGAGAGCGTAGCTTTCGTAACTGCACTATCAGTGAGAGTTGTAACTGCCAAAAGTCGTGTGTGAGCTTCGGAGTTGCGAAGGCTTGAGGGTGAATGAGGTATCCATCCAGTTTAGTCGTATCCCCGCTGGAACGGACATGGCTGAACATAGCAGCAATGCCGTTGAAGATGAGTTGGCACGTGGTGACTTCGTGCAATTGGGCCCGTCCTTGGGGCGTGGGGTCGGATGCGAGGACGACGTCAAAGGGGAGTGATTGCGACTGGATGGATGACATAAAGTGACCACAGTTGTAGCCATGTATCGCCCACGTGGATCGGGCGATCTGATATGCCGCGACAGGCAGGTCGCTGTTGTAGAGGGGAGCAGCACCTGTGGGACAGGTCGGCTTTGTATCCTGTGACCAATAACCAAACTTAACAGGTATATTTTCGAGGCAATCGTGCCCATTACTATCATCGAATAATATCGTAGACAGCAACGCCGTCGCAGCATAGTCAACTGACGTGTTGCCCCCGTCAGCGGGTGGGTAGCTAGCATCGGGCCGCTTTATCCTGGGGCCGCGATACCCTGGCATATTCTCCGGTCTCATGGGCAAGCTATGGGCTACCGGGTGAGACTGCCGGAGAGTTTGGATGTGACGTGCATACGCCAATAGTAGTGGGTCGAAGCAGAGATCTTTCCCAAGATAGGAGAAGTAATCAGCGTCGACATTCCAACATCGGTTACGGTGAATAACGCCACAGTCGCCGCACATGATTCGCATCTGGACCCGCTGGATTGCTGGATTTGGTCCGTCGTGAAGTAAGGATGAAACGGATACCGTAACAGTCCGTAATCCAAGTATATCGCTGACCAAAACACATATGGCGGCACTTATTCCGCGCCCAGTCCCCAGCAAATGCCTCACCAAGGTAGGAGTGCAGTTTACCCTCGCGTCCGCGGGCCTTTCGGGCACCTAATGCGATGGGGTGTAATGTTAGGTGTTTATTCTCTTCTTTGAGAAATTCGCACTCCCCACCAGCCATCTCACGCATCATCGCGTCAAGCGACGGTTGATCGGAGCCTGGTTGGCACGCAGCGTATCCGAAACCTAATGCACAAAAGTCTGTCCGAAGATACAGTCGTTTTTTGTAGTCGAACCTGCGAAGGCAAGGGTCGGAGAGGATGGCTTGCTTGATATCTTCCCATTCATCCGCTGCGTCTCCATCGAAGAGTGTGGCAACAGAGGCCGCCGACTCCTCCCGCGTGATCTGGCGGAGTCGCAGTACTCGCAGTTCGAAAAGTGGAATAAAAGACCAATAGAACACTGCGAATCCAAGAAAGCTGGATACGTCACGGACGATCTTTGGCAGCGCCAAGATTTCAGCAGGTCATGCTTTGACATCGCCGGGTGGTTTCCGTCCACCGTGACGTCTATCCCGACGAATTCAATCCGGGGCGGGAAAAAATGACATTTCTTTAGGCTCAACGATAGTCGCTGGGCCTTGCAGACCATGAACTGGCATTCCATATACGCCAGAGCTTTGTCAAAGCTGACGGAATGGCTCCAAATATCATCGACGATGATTTTTGTGTTGGTGTCCTCGTCGATCGTGATGCCACGACTGTTGGCAAGCTCTTTCCAAGTAGCGTCCATATCATGGATGAAGGCGATGAATATTACGGGTCCCTTGACAGGACCGAATGGCATCACATTGTATTGCCATTTTATCGCTCCTGGGCCGGCAAATGCCAACTTTTCGCGAGAGGAGTCCTCGACACGCAACTGATTGGAGCCCGAGGGCGCATCTTTTAACCAAAACCATTTGGCTTTTCCAAATGCCAGCATAACGGCAGAGTCGCATCGCGGTATCGGATAGGCGATGACTTGCGTCACCTGATTAAGTGCGATAAAGTTCACACAGAAGCGCCAAACGAAGTCGTCAATGTCGGTGATATGTTCCTGGTGGGGTTTCGGGGCTAACAGAGCCTTGAATAGCCACTGACCATGATGAGTCTGGCTGATGTGGCCTAACTTTTCGAGTGCGGCGATGCACTTATTCATGATAGGCGTTTCGCGAGGGCCATAGTTAATATTTTTGACACAAATGGGGCGTGCAGATCCGGCATCGATGACACATTCGTAGTCTTTGACGGTGACAAATAATCCGTGTCGTCGAATACTGCCCAATACTTCTGGATCAACGCGACCAGCTGATCCTGCTGGGTGGGTGTGAGGTGGTCGATTTTCAACTCTCGACGCAGCTTTTCGCCGTGCTTCGTCTCGTCGTATTGCACGTGAAACTGCTCGTCGACCTCGTCGATCCGTGGCGATGGGTGGAGGCGCTTTGCGGATGACTCGCCCTCCCCAGTACGGTGGAGGAGGTAATCAAATTCGTTGGAGACATCCGGGAAGCCGCGATCGTCAAAGAATACGTTATCGCGCTTGCGCCCTTTCTTTCCCTTAGGCGCGACACGGATAGGGTCGCCAGTCTTCTTGGCGTCAACTTTTACACTATAAGATGGGGCCATGACTTCGTGGCCATGCGGTGTCGGTGCGTAAGCTGCTCTGCGAGTGTACGTTCTTTTCGTTGTGTGTACCAGATCGAACAGACAGAGTGGACATTTAATTTTAAGACATAGGTACTACGTGGCAATGACAAGAAACACGAAAGGTGGCCAAACAGTGGCACTCACTCGCCCTCGGTTTCGTCCCCAGTCCCTAGTTCTGGGCCAACGTAGTTGTCCATGAAACGGGATGCATTCGGGAACGAAGGGGCGGTTCCTGCACCGACAACATAAGCATCATTCAAGCCAGCAGTCGGCTGCATACAATCAGTCGGGTCCACGGCCCTTTTCTTCACAGATTGTGTCGCTCCAGTGGAAGGGTCAATGGCATACACACCTGCCCAATGACTCTCCAATGCCTCCAAATCCTGGAGGAGACTACCACATTCCTTCTTCACCGTCTCTGATAGACATGCGCCGGCCTTGGGAATCTCAAGTCGTGCACGTTTTGATTCGATAGGGAATGGCTCGCAGTCAAGGAGACGGCATTCTACCACGTTTTCAGTGGCGTCAATGACCATCCGCGTGGCTTTGATGAATGGTAGCCCGAGAATTAGGTTGACGGAGACGTCTGGCCCGCAGGCGATCGTGAGTTTCGTAGGAGTCCCGCCAGTCATTTCGTAGGGTAGGTGGAAGGTGAATGCGGCGGGAGTTTGGTCGCCGTCTTCCGCCCTCGGCGTCGCGAACGGACAATACCCGTCAGGGTAATGGGAGAATAATCCTCTTGCATATGGACTTCCACCACGCAGCTAGGAAACATCTTTGCCAACCGGGTAATGAAAACAAATTCCCTGTAGTAAGTGCTGCGGCCGTGTCGACGACACTCATGATCGTGGGGTTGTTGGCGGAATCCAATGACGGTCCAAATTGCAAAGGGATGTGAGGCAGGTTTGTGTCAATACTCATGGGGAGGTTTGGTCGCCGGGAGGTGGTGGCCAATACCGGAGGGTCCTCGATGTCAAAGAGGAAGGTGTGTGCAGTCTTGATGGTTACACTCTTCTTTGCCTTTTTGGGTGGACTCTCTGGCCCATCGCTGTCGGAGCCACCATCTTTGTCGGAAATAAACTGCATAACCTGTTTGGCAACCTTTTTCTTGTTGGCGTCGTCCAATTTGTCGAAGTCCAGCTGCGGAGATGCTTTCTTCTTCGCAGCTCTAGCGGCATCATAAGCGGCGTGACGGGCGGTACGCGCCTTCATGGCTGCTTCCATGACGCCCTTTTCGTTCTTGTTGGGACAAACGATCACACCGTTCTCGATGAACCGGTGATTCCCCTTGCAGCCATCGCATTGGAAGTCTTTAGGCACAGGACCGTATCCGCGCCAGCGGTTGCCCCTACCGCCGCGCCCACCGCGTCCCCCTCGGCCGCCCGCCCACCGCCACGATCCTGGTATGTGGAGAGGGTGCGCTCGCCTGGCTGGGGAAGGCCGCTGTGACAAACGATTGTCCTGTCACGGAGCTGACTAGGCGTTCGACGGTCTTAACTTTGGCTTCAGCAATGACTGCTTTCTTAAAGATCTCGGCTAGCTTAGCATGCTGGTATCGACCAGAGCGATCATGCGGTTCGGCGTGAGCAGGGTAGAGCTCATCAAACTGGGCTTTCGTGTCGCGATGGAGCCCGTGAATAAACAGGGAGCAGATGTCGACAGGCATAGTCTTAACCTGAGCAAAAGGGCGGGCTGCTAAACTGAACCGAGTGTAGTACTCTCGTACGGTCTGAATCTTGACCGTGCCCTCTTTATCTGTGCTCCACTGCTTGATGCTTTCGAGCACCACATGGGGTTTACTGGTGTAGTTGGGGCACAGGGCCGCAAAGATCTCCCGTTCGATAGTGGGGATGGATAGTTTTAAGACCTTGGTCATCAACTTGTCCTTGACCGTCAAAGGGTCTATGGTGGCCGTGGTCACGTTGAAGGCGGCCGGGAGTAGGTCGACGGGGTCGGCGTAGGACACCTTGCTGAGAATTTTGGAGTGAACCTGCTCGATAGTGAGAGCAGACAAGTCGGCCGGCCCGTGAAACGTGGTCCAAACAACAACGGCGCCTGTGTTATCTTCAATTTCAACTGTATCCTGTGGAAGTTGCATATAAAAAGAATGTTCCACCATGTGGTTTTGCTGTTCGGCATTCATCATAGGCTGTAAGTCAAGGTTTAATTTTAGTCTGACAAAACAGACATCCTCGGGGCGGCGTCCGGCCACAGCCATTCCATCCACAGGTTTCAAAACTTTCGAATTAGCAAGAGTGGCATTATTCAAAACACGCCCGGCACTGTTGTGGAAAGAGAGTATCGTGAGGTTCGAAAAATCGCACCAATTCTCTTCCAAAAACTGAAGCCAATCATACTTAAACCCGTCCACTGTGAGGCTAACGTTGAGGCGGTTCCCCATCGTG
This sequence comes from Cyclotella cryptica, assembly GCA_013187285.1. Classification (NCBI taxonomy): domain Eukaryota; phylum Bacillariophyta; class Thalassiosirophyceae; order Thalassiosirales; family Thalassiosiraceae; genus Cyclotella; species Cyclotella cryptica. The sequence continues at coordinate 144,580 of JABMIG010000274.1, forward strand.
TCCAAATACTGGGCAGGGGTGATCGGGAGGAGGCTCAACGCGGCTTTCGTGCAATGGAATGCGTGGGCACACTCGTAGTCAGGGCTGCCAGGGGTGAGGCGAGGATAAACGCTCGCAGTATGCCGTCCAACGGTGATTTCCACCGGTTCTTTTGGAGAGAATAACTCCACGGCGTCGTCGGACATCGTCTCAGTACGCTAACGATTTGAGAATGGTGAGCGTATAATTGGTTCGGCGCGGCGGCGTGAAAACCTTGTCGATTCTCGTGGAAGATCGTCAATGTCGATACCGCCGGTGGCTTTACGCGAGTGCCGACGAACGGGCGAGCTCGATACTGGAGTTGCGGAAGCTGCGGCGGCGAAACGAACGTGGCCGCACCGTCGACGGAGGCAGAGGAAACGCGAAGGCGTTGGTGAGCTGTCGAAGCTCGTCACGGGCCGAATCTCGTCGAAACGACAGTAATTTCCATGCGGGAAGTTTGCGATGAAGGCGAGAACGTCGTCGATTCGTCGACGATGCGAAGATACGGCGTTAAGGACGCTGCCGAGCTCAAATCGGAAGGAGAAGAGCGCGGATTTCGGCGTCGAAGAGACGGATCAGCCCGAATCTTCCGTCGATGGGGCTGATTCGATGGCTCGCACGGGGAGGTCGTCCGCGCGATCGATGGCAGCGATGTCGTCGCTGGTAGAGGTTGATTCGGGGGACGTAACAATCAATTAGTTCGTTGATAGTCGTTCACAGGAGGCACCATCTAAGAGGACTACTGAGCCTCAGATGAGATGGACATGGACATGGCAATTGTGAGACTACTAGTTAGTCGAACTACTAGCTACGATCATGTACATCTCCTTGCTGATGTCACTAACTAACCGAACAAGGAGTGGCACAGCAGGGAACGTGACAGCTGCCATCAGGGCAGCTGTTAGTGGGCCACCAAAAGGGTGGGCGTGCCAACTAGAGTGGGCCACCATCTGTCATTGGAGAGACCTGCCCAGGTCTCTTATAATTTACACCAACTAAATCGGGTGATCAAGTGCCACCAGTATCTGCTACTGACCATATTGGATATTGGATAACCTGCAAGAGCATTCAGGGTATAAGTTTTTTACCAAACTAGATGTTAATATGCAATACTACACCTTTGGCCTTGACAAGGAAAGCCAAGACTTATGCCATTTGGCAAGTATAAGTACACTCGACCCCCCATGGGACTTATGTGCTCAACCGACATTACACAGTCACACATGGAAAATGTGTTGCCCAGCATCAAAGGTGCAGACGTCTACATCATTGACATTGGTGCATTTTCCCATGATTGGGATCAACTACTCTCCACAATCCTGAGGCGATTGCATGAGAATGGGTTCACCATTAACCCCTTAAAATGTGAATGCGCTGTTCAGGCAGACTGACTAAACTATTGGCTTACATCCCAAGGTCTTAAGCCATGGAAAAAGAAGATAGATGCTATCCTGCACATGGATAGCCGCCGCAACCCCACAGACTGTGTGTGTTCATTGGCTCCAATAATGATAATATGTGGCCCAGCCGTGCTCATATTCTAAAACCTTTGACTGATCAGTCAGGTTTGAAGAAACATGATCCAATCAAATGGACGGACAACAAGGATTTGACAAAATTAGTGCCCTCATGGCTGCCAACGCTCTCATGCCCTAACCAGACCATAACAAATGATTTGATATTTATACAGATGCCTCCAACTTCCAGTTGGAAGCCTGCATTGTTCAAGAAGGAAGGTCGGTTGCCTACTTCTCTTGTACGCTGTCTAAGTTGCAGCAAAACTATACCATAATGGAGAAGGACATGCTTTCTATTGTTGCTACCCTTGAAGAATTTTGGGGAATTCTCTTAGGTGCTGGCGTTCATGTCTTCACGGACCATAAAAATCTCACTTTTGACACCTTAAAAATGCAGCGTGTGCTACATTGGCGCAACAAGGTCAAGGGGTTCTCACCTACATTGCATTATGTTGAAGGCCTCTGCAATATTCTTCCTGATAATTTGTCTTAGCACCATAGCCTTGTTACACTGGCTCAGACCGCTGTGGGGAAGAGTCTTGTAGACCCAGCAGTGGTTTCAGACAACAACAAATTGTACTTCTTGGATAAAGAGTACGCAAGGTTTGATGACAATGAACTGAAGGAGACTTTGAAGTGTTACCTAAATCTTCTGGAAATCCCTCATCCCGAGCATAATCCGTTGAATTACACCCACATACAGGAACAGCAGCAGCAGGATGACAAACTGCTGGCTCTACAAACAAAGTACCCTGACAATTACGTCTACTTGCCACACTAGATCCCGATGTTGAAGACATCATCCGTTACAAGAAGGATCCAACTCAAGACAATTGGAAGATTGCCTTGCCAGACTCAATTGTGGATGACTATGGTCAAATGGTTAATGGTTCCACCAAGTCATGGGACACCCTGGAGAAAAAAGGCTGACCAAATTGTTGAGACAGCAAACAACCCAGCCCTGCCTCAACACATTGAGCAGCTCAAGTGTTCTGACTGTCAAAAATACAAAATACCAGGCCATGGATATGGTCTGCTACCCAAACAAGAAGTGCAAGTTGCACCCTGAGAGGAAGTTGCCATCAATCTTATTGGACCTTAGAAAGTCAAGGTCAATTGCCAAAAAGTGGAGTTCAATGCCCTAACCTGCACTGACATTGCTTCCAACTTTGTCAAACTTACTGGAATTGATAACAAGACAGCCAGACATATCCGTGATAAGCTCATGCAGTGTTGGCTTTGCCCCTATCCCCGACCTATGTGTTGTGTTCACAACATAGGAGGCGAGTTCATAGGCAGTTCATTCCAATGGTTATTGGAATTGTTCAGCATCAAGGATGTCTGCTCACCGGCAAGAATACTCAATCGAATGCAATCTGTTAGAGGATGCATCAGACAGTAGGTAATGTGCTACGAACCTTAGTGCATGCCAATCCTCCACAAAATATGACTCAGGCACAAGACATAATTGACGATGCCCTAGCGACCACTATTGCGCACCACCGTTGCCACTACCTTAGGAAGTGTTCCAGAAGCTCTTGACTTTTCAAGGGATATGTTTTTGAATGTGCCACTAATTGCTGATTGGCAGGTCATTGTGCATGTATCCTAACATCATGTCAACGAGAATTTGTGACGTGCTAATAGGATGTCTCCATGACTATGCTCCAGGGCAACATGTTCTGAAGAAAGTGCACAACCCAACTAAATTGGGAGTAAGAACCGAGGGCCCTTACACCATTGAATGTGTCCACGTCAATAGAAACTTAATCATTCAACTACACGGGATCACCAAACGTATCAACATACCCAGGGTTCTGCTGCATCATTGAGCCTTTCTTCATATGCCAGTGAAGAGAGCTCTGCTCAGTTGGCTGTGTCTGAGGTCTTTCTGAGTTTTTACCTCAGGTTGCTTTTCTCCACCTCTTCATTGGAAGAAATGAAAGTGGAGTTGTTTTGCCATTTCTTCTATTTGTTTGATTCATGGGGGGGAGAGACTCATGCCATGGAGGGGAAGAGTGTCATGCCCATGCCTATTGGCCCCTTTTCGAGTGAAGGAGGAAGTATAACTTGAGATTCCAAAAGGATCTTAGATAAAGTAGGTGTAGTTATGTACCTACAGTAGCTTCAAGGTAGGCTACATACTTATCAGTAGCATGGCCTGATCCAGATACCTCAGGGGTACAACTACGTCAGTATTTCCAGCTGTAGCTGGTGGTACTAATCCTACTTTCTTGTCCCTGTTGGAGAATCGGTAAACCACATTTCTGAGAGAGTTGTGGTGCGGAGATGCTGCTGCTGAGGAGATATCTTCCCAGCCATCACAAGAACAAGTAGAAACTATTCCAATTAAAATAATGCTCACTTTTTCATTCTACTTCATTTTTACTTCATTTAACCGCCTAGGCCATTAGGTTGATGACTTGCCAACATATAAGATAAGAAAAATGACCTCTGAGAGGCATTGTGTAATGTGCCATGAAACAATCAATAGAAACAGCAGGGAAAAACTCACAGAATACTATGTATAGTTCAGCACAGCATGCCTTGGATCACCCCGGTTGAGAACGCCCTCAAGAGAAAGGAACAAACATACCAGAATCATCTAGAACTGGCTCAGATTAAACTTGATGTTGTTCTGTCATCGTCATGGGCAGGCCTTTTCACAGAGATGATTGATTACCGTAGTTTACATACTAATTGGCTCACAAATGTAAGTGGCTCTGGCCTCCGAGTCGGAATCATTCACAAATTGAAGTGGCTCTTAGAAAATGTCTTCACTAATAAAGCATGTGACAGCGATCTTGTGTCAGGTGGTAGAGAGAGCTCCACACAAAAGCGCTAGAAGATCTCTTCCACTTTTCACTGCTCTTCCATTGACCAGAAGCAATCAAGAATACTTTGAACTTGGTGCAGTAAACTTTATAGGTATTTTTATTCATATACTTCAATACGCATGCAAAGCTTCCTAGGTTTGATTTCCCAAATTGAATGTGGCTGTAGCACTAGCAGCCTTGCAAGTTAAATAATTGTTTTGGGGCTCTGGCCAAAATCGAGAGCCAATTAGTAGGTAAACTACGGTAAATGTTGTGAACTGTGATGACCAAGGATCATGTGCATCTTTCCAACCAAGTCCAAAGCAACAAATCAAAATTTGTTCCTTCACTGCATTGAGCCTTGCTGTCTTGATTTTAATTGGTGATGCACCAAGATTGCCATACTAGTAGTAGTCCAATACAAATGAGAAGCATACTGACACCACAACTCCATTCCAAAAATGTACTCATCTTTTGTGGTGTCAATGTTTCTCCAGTACAAAAACTCTTCTTCTTCAACAAGCTCTGTTTTGTTGCCATTGTGTATCATGCAATATTTTTGTCTTTGATCTGTCTGTCTTGACATTGGTTATGATTGATTCCTGTCATTCTGTAGACAAAGAGTGAAATGTACCAAGGACACGTTCCAACTTTATGTATCTACTAGACCTTCCAGTAACCAATGCTGCATGCTCCCCCCCAACTAATGTATGCATGAGTCTTCCCCTCACCTGCTGCAGTGTCCATCCGAATGGTGCCAGTTGTTTTCAGTGAGTGTGTAAATGATGCATGATTGGATTCTGAGATCCTGTTGCTCACATCTTTGTTCAGTCCCTACTTTCTGTTGGCATCTGTCATTTAAGATACGCTGAATTTGCCGTCAATAATTGAAAGATATACTGCAGCATCCTTTGAAGTTTCTCAAGAAAAATGCAGTGGCACCATTCATATAATTTGCTGTAAGGCCGACATCCTTATCAATTCATCAAAGTAGGTCCTCAGTTTCAGATTACACCAGGGAGATTGTGGTCTTTTGGCAAATCATCCTCCAACAAGTCAGAGAGTGTCTTGCCAAGTTGTTTTGTGACAGCTCTAAACCAAATACTGTTTAGATATTGCCAGAAATCACCTTCAAGATGTTGATCTCTTCTGGTGACCAGCCCACTTTCATCAAAGATCTGACACTTTGTTAACCAGCAATCATAGGGATTTTTGGGCTGTCTTGCAAGTGTTTGTCATTATCATTCCTTGTTTGGTAAGCATTTAGGGTTGTGGCCTCTTGGAATCACATCTACCAAATTTACATTTGCAGGAGACATATCTACAGTGACATCTCAGTATGCCTCTAATGACTCAACACACTCCCCTTGAATGCTTGCATAATTAACTTGCTTGGGGGCCCTGTAGCCTCATCTTCTGTAATGAAGATGTGGACAGTGATATGGTCTTGCCCTCACCATATGATAAGAATCAAACAATCACATTTTAAATAGAGTATGATGTCAACAACTTCCATCAAGAACAGGTGATCATATAAGAGTCAGTTTTCAACTTTTGGTATGACACAAGAGTTTTGGTGACATGAAGAGGACACTGCAACAACCACACACAAAGTCTTGACTGGGCAGCTCATGGAGAATACTTTGATTAGGAAGTAACAATTCTGCAGCCACAAATATGCTTGGCACAACACACAATGGAGGGGTACAATGGACAATCATCTCAAGAAGTGGCTGAGTAATTCTTGTATTCCATGTATAATTCTTTGCACTTTTCTGAACAATAGTTGAAGTCAAAAGCTGGTGATAATTTAGAAAGGAAAAAAGACGAGGTCACATTCAAAGACCATTGATATTGTATTGATTGCATGAATTTTCTCCACAGCACTATCTAAGTCAAACTCCATTGCCTCAATACTGTTTTCTTTTTCAGCAAGTTAACAGGTCACTTCTTCAGTGCATCTCTCTTTGTCTTGGGGTATCTCATCAAATACTTTTCTCTGGTGATCAAATTCTTCCTTGGTATAATTCAAATTTCTTTTCAACTCTTTCATCTTGTCCCAACATTGATTGAGCAGGTATCTGTTTGCTGTCCTCTGGGTATCCATAAACTCATCAATAAGCTCAAAGTATGCATCCTGGTAATCTTTTTTCTTGGTAAGAGTAATGTGCTGGTTCTTTTTAGGTGGCGATGAGCATAGAGCTTTGACTTATCCGTTTAATGATGTCTATGATTGACGTCTTTGATGCCATTGATGGTTAGATGTATGGCCTTAACTTCAGACTTCATGATGCAAAAGAAATTAAGAGTGTGATGACATCATTGTTTGTTAGTAAAATAAGCTTTATTGAAGTGTAATTATTAAATTATATATGAACTCACAGTAATTTTATTTTTCATTATTAAAAGTTCTTTGAGCCATAATGTTGAGCAATCTTTCAAATTACATGTTTGAGTTTCCTTGTCATGGAGAGCTTTTGCACATATGTATATGACCTATCAGTTATCTGATGTAAAGGCAGGTACAAAATACACAGAAGAGAACTGTAATTTAGAACAAGTATGAAGAAATACATTGAGACAAGGAACACATAACTTAACCTCAGCCTTGGATATTCTATGTAGTAACCCCAAAATAAATGACGCCGCTTCTAATTTTGTTTCAAAAACTTTTGCCTCGGTCAGTGCTGACCTTTTCTTATGGGTGTGTATTGTCAGTTGTGCAATTCAATCCCAAGGCACATTTCTTCTGACTATCAGCCATCTTTTGGATCCACCTACTTTCATCTTGGACTTGTCAGCATCAGACTTTGCTCTTCTCAGGGCACTTTCAAGTTCTGTCTTGACATGCTTTGTAGCAGCTGCTTTGGAAGCTACTTCCAACAATCATTTGGTCAATTTCTTCTGAATCGGCCTGAATGGAATCCGAATCATAATCTTCAGGAGTTTTGATGACCCTCTTGTTCACTCCCCTTATTGCACTTAAATCCTGCATTTTTTGTTGACCAGGAGCCTATTATCCTTCGATTCTATTCATTTGTGCAGTAACATGTCAAAACATGTTCTATTATTGCAGAAGAATATTAAAACATGTATAAACTCACCTTGTTTTTCAATACAAAGCACACACCCTGTCTGTTAGCTCGGCTATTGAATGAAGGAATAGTGACCAGGTATTGGCACAGGAAAAATCACCTTGGCTGCTTTGGTTGTGTGTTGATTACTTGGTAATATCTGCAAAACATTAATCTGCCTGAAAATCTGTGTATTCAGAAAAAGGAGAAAGCTCATTGTTGCATGATGGTCTTGTTCTGTTGAATCAGTCTTAAGAATGGGGGAGTTTGGAAATTCCTGTGAAGTGATGCTTTATTGTTGTTGTTGCATTTGTGAGATGCATGATTCTAACTTTTCAGCACAACATGGGGAGAAAAAACGGACACTTCAGCGCATTTTCTAATGTTCCCCACCCCAATCCCAATGCATTGCTAGAATCATGGAGAATGTATTTTGCAGGGAAAACAATTGATGACTCTAATGCTGATATTCGGGTTTAAAATTTTCAATTTTGTCAATGATGTAAAAATTGAGTTCAGCAACCAGGATCAAAATGCTTCTGATGGTTCTGTTGGAGTCCAGTGAAAAATGTGGCACTTGCATGTAAAAGGAATACCTACGTAATAGATATAGAAGTACACCCTATAATTTAATCACGGAAATAAGAAAACCAATATCTCACAATTTATCAACACCAACAAGTACGACCCATTTGTCTAAAAACTATTATTTAATATTTTTACCTCCAAATGGCTTAGGGTACTATCCATAATGAGTAAGCTAGATCCACTTGGAAAAAGATCTTGGATGAACAGATTGCCATGTTGTCTGTGCACCCTGGACAGATCTTTATGGGGAAGATCATCCCAAGAAGCGCAATCAATCCTGGGGAACATACATGGATTGCATCAACTTTCACCTGTTTACCACGTTCTGTAATGTTGCAGCACATACTGAACATTTCGTTATCAGTTTGAAAAAGCTCATCAGGATGCAAGTTCTTCAGTTTATAAGGACCCAGCATCTGAGTGCCCACTTGGACCTATTGTCCTGCATTACTGCTCCAATTGTAGGAAAAAATCACTAATACAGTGAAGCCTTCAATGGTGTGGACCGAGTTAGCCCTTGCCTCAATCTTTGAATGATCGCTGGGAACTGGCAATGCCAGTATGAGCTCAGGGGTGTGGTTGTACCATGGAGTGTTTGGAAGCTTTCAGAAGCCCCTGGATACATTAAAATACCCACTGATTAGGATCATGAAGGGCACAAAAATTCTGCAAAATGGGGCGAATCCATACCAAAATGATGAAGGTTTCATTTAATGAACAAATTCCAAAGATACACATGACAAATACAAAGCACTGCACATTATTCAAAAATATGGTGTGGGCACACAGCCTACAGTATCCAGGAGTGCTGCACATATGAGAAGGATGGTACTCCAAAGAAAAGTTTCAACAGAAGGAGTGTGCATGGAAGTTTGCATGGCTCTGAGACTTCTCCTTTCATTTGCAATACCATTGTGCAAAAGTTCTGCAAGAATCAAGAAACTCAAGAAGTCTAACAAGAAACTCAAGAACATACAGATGAAATGTAGTGCCATCACAAAAGTGATAGCAATGACTCCAATTCTTCCGGAAGATTTGGGTACGATTGCATCCAGGGATGTGTGTCATAAAAGAAGAAACATTTGAGTAACACAAAATTAATACTTACCCCATTCCAAATAAAACTGCCGCTTGTAAGCGTTGAAAAATCTATTCAAATTTAAATGACAGCAATATTTTAAGTGCTATGAGTATGTCAGATTTGAAAATTTTGATGAATAACCTAAATATTAAACATCAAACAAACAAATTGTTTCTGATACCATGCTGGAATACAATCAAGAAAACCTTGCAGCAAAATCAAAAATGATGCACAGAGTGAGATGATTGCCAAACTGTCAGGTGTGAAACCTTCTTGACAAGTCAAACAGAAGGAGGAGTCACTGCTCTAGTTGCATAATCAAGATGCCATTCCCTGACCAAAAATCAGATTCTGAAGAGGAATGAATACTCTGATGGAAGTCGCTCCAGTTACAATGCCATCAAGATCGTACTAGATAGTGATCTAGTGGTAGTGGTAACCTGATGCTCCATAAAAAGAGAACATCCATGTGTTTCCCCCCTACTTGACTAGGATGATCCCAACATCTTGGCACACATCAAATGGGAGCTTCTTCACTAAGGGAAGGAGTGAAGGTGACTTATGCCATTGCTCCAATAGCAAGAAGTATATGATGAAACCAGGAATTGTGCAGTGTGATAAGAAAAAATGATTAAGCCAATTTATGGCCTCATTTTTGGTTGTGACACTATGAAAGAAATAAGTAGTGTTCTGGGGAGGTGAGGGATTTGACCAAAATATGACATATATATATATATATATATATATATATATATATATATATATATATATATATATATATATATATATATATATATATATATATATATATATATATATATATATATATATATATATATATATATATATATATATATATATATATATATATATATATATATATATATATATATATATATATATATATATATATATATATATATATATATATATATATATATATATATATATATATATATATATATATATATATATATATATATATATAATTCCTCATATTTCAGTTCACCGAGTTAGCAGTCGCATCATTGGGATCCAGCCTGGCACCGCCATGTTGCAAACCACAATTGGCAGTGGTGGGTATATATATAGGGTGAGTTCTGATGAACTCAACAATTTCTACCAAGTTATACTCACCACACGTCAATTTTTTTCAATTAAATATTTATAGGTGTACCCCAGGAAAGTCTGAAACTCAAGACACAAACTGAGTTAGCCCTCCCGCCTGGCACGACCGAGGAGCCAAGAACAATTGGCAGCAGCGGGTATAATTTCGGGGTGAGTTATGATGAACTCACCCTATTTCACTGTATTTTACACAGCACATGTCAGCTTTTTTCAATTCATTTACTACAGGCCTGCTGGAAAAATGGCGGACACTCAGCCCACAGACTGAGTTCGGCGTCCCGCCTTGCATGGCCGTTTAGCCAACAACAATTGGCAGTGGCAGCGGCAGGTATACTTTCAGGGTGAGTTGAGGTGAACACAAATATTTTTACACTTGTTTAATTTTCAATTTATTTATTTTCAGGCCAGCCACGGGAACAGCCGAAACTCAGCCCACAGACAGAGTTTGGCACCCCGCCTGGCACCGCTGTGTAGCCAACAACAATTGGCAGCGGCATGTAAATTATTCAGGTGAGTCATGATTAAATCAAATTATTTTACAATTGTTTTGATTTCATCTTAGTTTCAATTAAATAATTATCTTCTACGTTGGTGTATGGACCTCAGTATCGTTTTTTAGCTTGGGGCTGAAATTGTGGCATGTGTGGCATTTTGGTGGGCTCAGGGTGGTGGGCGATGTGTGGGGCGGGCCCAGAATTTATATGATGATTTAGTATGTTTAATTTTATTAGTTAAGATAAATTGCACATACTCTGCTCAATATTACTGTAGTCCAACAGTGTAATATCAGACCTGGTAGCCCTCCTGTATGCTCCGGTAGCCCTCCCGCATGCTCCTGTAACCCTCCCGTACACTTCCGGTAACCTTCCCATCCACTCCGGTAACCCTCCCGGACACTTCCACTAACTCACCTGTACACTTCCTGTGTGCCACCGGTAAACGTTTTTTAGCCAGTAAATAATGCTGCTATAGCGACTAATTAGATTGATATCGATTCTAAGACTTACGTCTGTTTTCCTGTAAATATTACCAATTCCTATCATATGTAGAAATAAATCGGCAGACTGGTTTGGGTCTCAAATTTCCGGTAACCCACTGGTAGACTCCGGTAACCCTCCTGTACACTAGTGTGCCAGAGTTTTACAGAAGTGTACAGGGAGGTTACCAGAAGATGCCATTCCGGGGGGCTCCGGTAACCTCCCTGTACACTCAAGTGTACCAGGAGGTTACCGGTGTTTTTCATTTGCGGTGTACAACTTGCACTACACGCTGTTGTTTTCCAGTTTGTGGGAACACACGACAAGAAGATGACATTGACCTGAAGTCGGCTTGACATCTGGTATTAAACGAGAAGAAGGTTTTCTCATTTTTGAAGTTGTGGGACTGAAACAGCAAGAAGAATTGCAGTTTGACAAATGAATAACAGTTTGACAAATAAATAACAGTTTGACAAATAAATAACAGTTTGACAATTAAATAACAGAATTTCACGTGGGAATAGCATCCGTTACAAATAAATAACAGTTTGACAAATTAATAACAGATTGACAGAATAATAACAGATTGACAGAATAATAACAGATTGACAGAATAATAACAGATTGACAGAAAAATAACAGATTGACAGAATAATAAAAGATTTCCCAAAGGGTCCGATTGTGGATGCATTGAATCGCTCAAAATCACATTTTTTACATGAAAGTCCATGTATCTAAATATCTCAAACATGAGCTAAACACATCAACAATTTTTCTGGCAAGCACTCTGTGAATGAAGTCCTAATAAATTTTACCGGTACGCGTGGCCATTGCCTCTTGTTTGCACGAATTCTACCCGGAAATGAAATCTTATTTCCAAAGGTATGGTATGGTATCGAATCCTATTGTACTGTAGGTACAACAATTCTACCACTTGAGTGACGTCATCTCCAAGCCATCAAAAAGTGAAAAAGCACGGATCTACTATGTTGCCCTTTAAACGCCCCATTCCGTTATTTGCAAGGTACGGGAAATTTAAGTAAGATCTTGTGGCCTTGTGGTGGTCTGGTAAATTGAGAACGAAACAAACAACTTCAAATAATATAGCTAATGAATGGGAAAAGATAAAGACAATAAAAGAATAGCTACAATCTCTCGCCTCCTGGATTTTTGAACAAAAGAAATAACTATTGACAAGATCATAAAAATAGCATCAGTGGCTTGACCAAGTCAAAAATGGAGAAAGCCTGGGCTGTGAAAATTAGCATTGCATGAAATCTTGCAGTACATAAGAAGCAACACAGCAAGCAGTTCATATCCTAGATGCTACATATGAAAAGGAAGACCTTCAATCATTGTTTACACCAATTGTATCAACATCAGCTCCAAAATCAACATAAGTTACTAGAATTACTCACAGCATATGATCAACTCTTTGATGGACACTAGGTGATTCAAATACTGTGTCCACCTTCTTTAAATTAAACCATGGTATAAAGACATACCAAGGCAGGTCACAGTGGCCATAATCAAAGAATTGAATAGGCTCTCTGAACTGGAGGTATTATAGTTTCAGTGTGCATCAGAATGAGCACCACCCACATTAATAACACCAAAGAATGATAAACCTGTCTGCTTCATGACCAATTTAGAGAACTAAACAGTCAACTAGTTAGGAAGCTATTTCTATTACCAAAAATCAGGACAGTTTTGCAAGAGTTAAAAGGATTTATATTGCTAAAACATCATTTAAATGGATCCTTATGAATCCAAAATCTGCATCATAATTGTTTCAGGGAGCAAAGTCTTCTTACCTCGGGTTACTTAGGACATATCCTCACTAGACTGGTGTTGAGCCACAACCAAATAAAGACACGTCAAAGACCTCTGTTGATCCCTGGGCATGACCAAGTATGTTAGAGATCTTCGTGCAAGAGGGAATGAATTGATTCCTCAGCTCACCTCATTGGTAGAAGAATGTTGCCATACCAAAATCACCAAAGCCATACAAACCAAAAAGCATCCTTGGTACTGGTATGAGGTACATCAAAAAGTGTTTGGCAACGTAGAAGCTACAATTGCTATTGCTAAGGATGCAGTGTTTGCATATCTTGATTACTAATAGAAGTTTTAGATTGCACTGACATCTTGTCTAAACAACTTGGTTTGGTGACTACTCAGTGTAATCAGCTGCATGCATTCTTTGGCAGAAAATTGTCTGTAATCCAACAAAAATACAGTGTGACTGAAATTGAACTACTGGCTGTAGTACACTAAAAGAGTGAAAAGGCTTTCAGTCAGGTCTAATAGACAACAAAACTTAATTGAAGATGTCCGTGGGTGAACCTTTGATTGTGTCAATCGGTGGCGTTTACTACTTGAGACTTGAGGAGTATGGTCCAAATTGTGCAACTTAAAGGCATCCATAATACTGCTGCTGGTGGCATCCCTCCATTAGATCTGGGCCAAATCAATGATTCATTTGACATACCTTTCTTTGCTGGTTGGAAGAAAATTGGAAAACATTGACAGCACCAAACTGACCTCAAGACAAGAAAGGAAAATAGCTCACAGCGTGCTTAGTATTATGAAGATGTTGAACCAGTGCTTCTTTAAAAATATGTATCCTTCACAAAGAGAAAGTTGGTATGAAGTGATCCGTGGACTATCACGCCACTATACAAATAGGACAATCAGAGTTCAATGCAGAAAAATCATAAAGATGAAATACAAGAACGGCATTGCATTTTTACAGTTAGACTCAAACCGTCATAGATGGCAATTTATCTCCCTCTACTATACTATGCATGTGCTGCAATACACAAGTGACAAAATGTTCTGTTTGTTACACATCTCACACACATTGGTTTATGGAGGCAAGTGGTATATGCCAAGAATCAGCCTTTTTGTACTCCTAAGTACAAAATAAAGATTATCTTTTACTCGATGTAAACGCAAAACTTCAAAGAATCCTTGTAAAGACAAAAGATCCAGAGAAGATCCTTAATATCCATATCTATGGATCTAGGTATAAATTACCCCGCTCCTGGAGAGAACACCCTCAAGAGAAGGGTATGAACATAGCCTACACCACTTCTGGAAGAACAGGAAAATATTCTTTTCAAAACAGAGGAAGAATATATTCTGACCTTATAAGTATCTTAACAGATGATAGTCACATAAAAATGTCTTCGGCTTCTTATGGTAAGAATGATTCCATAGGCCTAATGAAAGAAGCAATCTTTTGTGGCAATTGACGCCAATATGATAGATGCGACTCAGACCGATTTCTCTTCAAATTCTCGAGAAATATTGGGCAGACTTTGGCAGCCCTGCAAAAGTCTGCCATAGTCTACCAAAGTCTGTCAAAGTCTCAAGAAGTTAGTCCAATGAAGTCAGTTTCATTCGCAATTACGTAGGAATTAGTGAAATTATTTCTTATTTGTGATGTCAGTGGGCTGTACTGGGGCCTCTTAAAATAATACGATATCCGATTACTATTCCTACGTTCATTTTAACAAATCTGATTGTAAAGGGGGCAGTTATATGGAACCCCGTGACTTTGTCAGACAAAACAACCTACTTTCGTCAGACTGAAAACAAATTCAAATTTTACACGGCAAAAACTCATTTCGTCAGACGAAATCACCAAAAAGTCTAAAAGTAAATAAAAATTATTAACGTGCGTAACACCAGTAGTCCAGATTTCATAAAACAAAACCATACAAGTGCAACTGACAAAAAAGGGAATCAAACCCTGAACCATAGAGCCTTAGCACAGCTCAGCAATAGGCGATTTTTAAATCTATATAAATAGGAAACGTTAATTCGTAAGTTGAGTTTAAACGATATCCAGTCTGATTGGAAGCAAAATGGGATACCTTTTATCTTATATTCACATCTGTATTTGAACATATCCTTGATCTGTTTCGTCAGACAAAACACCTAACTAATTTGGTTTTGTCTGACAAAGTCACGGGGTTCCGTATAACTGCCCCCTTCCGGGGATCGCTAGATTTTTTGCAGACTTTGGCAGGTCTGCCAAAGCCTGCCGAATTCTGCCGGTTTTCAGCAAGAACTAGTGATAAGGTAAGAAAGCAAGAATGTGTACCTTTCTCAGCAGCTGAATGGCGCAAAGTTTTGAAGTGACTCAATCTTGGATACCACAACGAGCGCAACAAAGAAATACATCCTTTGTTTTACAAAATACATTTTGCTGGTTCTTCCTGGAATAGTCAAGTTCTTTAAAAAAGCACATCTTCCAAATACGGCAAAAGTGAAATCATGTCAATGACTTAGAAGGAAGGTTAAGAGTTTATAAAGATAAATACGTCCTCAAGCGTGACTGTATCACCACTCCTCCCACAAAGTCACCTCTGTTCTCTCAATGCTCACATCATGGCAATACATCACATCCTACTCAAATTCAAAGAGCTGCAGGAGCAGTCAACCCAGGAACACTAGTTTTCTTTGCAGTGCCACTTGTTGTGGTGTAAGGTCCCCACGAGCTCACTACCTTAGCCTCATTTTCATCCTCTAGTCCCAACAACTCCGCCGCCCACAATTTGGCAGCCTTGATGCGGCGAACTTCCTTCATGCGGACCATCTTGTTGCGCACAATCTTGCGCCAGTAGGAACCCTATGTGTGTGATGGATTGAGAATCTGATTAGGTGGGGGAAAAAAGTAAGTTGGAGATAGCACAAATCATGCGGAGGGACTTACATCCTCATTCGGCTGAACAACAGTGACTTGATTTGTCTTCTTATCAAGAAGCACCACTGCCTGCTCACGCAAATCTCCTGCCAAAGCCGCACAATCAGCACCCTCCATGCCTTCTTCATCAAATAGCAATTGGCATGTATCAGCATCAAGACCAGAGTTGATTACTCCAATCTTCTTCCCGACAAGTTCGTCAGCACCAACAACAAGGCCTAGCGGGGCTAGAGTGGACGAGTCGTATTCAATGAGATTGCCGTTGAGCATGCCTAAGGCACGGCCACAGGACATGTACCACCAGGCAACAGTGTCCATTTCAATATCGAATGCTAACGATGATAGAAGTTTAGAGCAGATGAGATCAGACTCAATACAAGATGCAATGGCAAAGCCAAAAACACTTATACTCACGCTCAATGTTTCCGTCAGTATTGTACCTCCTGAAACCATCGTCGGGGGGATGCAATGCATCGCCCGCACTTGGGGCATAGACCTTGAAGTACTTATCATGATCATATGCTTCATCATCGTGAGCATAAACACCTACCTCATTGGTGTCGCCCCTGTAAGTAATGGTGGCATCCAAACGAACTTTTCCCTCTTTTTGGTGATCAACGGTGCAGATTTCAAACCCGTCCTTGTTACCACGGATGAGACGGGATTGTTGGCGTCCATCACGGGAGGTTCCGGAGCGCATCACTGAGGTTTGAGCAAAGACACATGACCCGCGGTTGGGGTAGGGACCATCTTTCGGGTCAATGGTTGGGAACTGTGTAGAACAAATGAATAGGTGAACGCGGAAGGAAAATCTGTTAGCCAGCTGCATCTTCATCGTTTATTACACGCTGCTTGGGCATGCTGCGAAAACAAAGAATCTCTCAAATCACCTCAACTTACAGTAATACTGTCCTGGTAATCCTGACCCAAATGGAAATGGCCACTAAACCAAGCCTTAATGCACCTGTGTTCCCTGACCAACTCAATAAACTTTTTACACTGTTTCTCGTTGGAATGATTCAACCAACAGCATCCATTTACAACATGATTCTCCTGCAAAACCCTAAGCCCGCTTCCATTGGGAGGGGCGTGCGTAAAGACGAATACCTTCCACCCCTCCTCAGCAGGATGGTTGACGACAAGGTTCTCAAACCAATCGATCTGTGCTTGGTCAATGGTGACTTCGTGAGATGTGTAAACTGCATCGCGGAAGACAGTAGATCCAAGTCCAACAAGGAGGGTTTTGTCAGCAATTTGGCGGCAGAATTGTGGGGTTTCTTTGTTATGAACGCGGAGGTACATTTCGAGGTTTTCCTGGTCCGTTTCGAACTGGTTGAGATTACGGTACGAAAAAAGAAGTGCATGAGATGAGGCACGTAAACCAAATTGAAGGGAGGAGGGTTACACAAATAACAAATGAGCATCCTATACGTGGAGTCGCACATTCAGATAGCCAGGGCTCTCCCATCGTTGTAAAACAATAAAAGTTATCCGCAACGACAGTACGAGCAAACAGTCATTGTGTCGACATACCTCATCCAATCCCTCCAAGTCATGGTTCCCGCCCACGACTTCATATGGCACCCCAAAGCTCCCCAGGAATTCCGCAGCCATCTCGTGACACTCCGTGGTTCCAGCAAACAGCTCACTCGTCTCCTCTGGTCTCACGCTCTTGCTTTCGCCCAAATCACCGAGGGAAACGAGCGCGACATTTCCGTGCTTCTTTTTGCCCTCCTCGAAAATGGGCAAAAAGTGGGAGCGGCCAACGCCGTAATCCTCCATTTTGCGGGGATCAATGTGCAAATCTCCCAAGATGCCCACCACGAATTCATCGGACATGGTAGATCCGTTGGCGGAGGAAGACGCCGTGGCCGAGGTGGCTCGTCCGCCGAGACGACGGGCAAGAAGCGAACGTTGGAAGGTTTCCGTCGCGTGTAGTTGGGTGGAGGCATCATGGCGGGAGTTGACGGGGGAAAAGGCTGAGGCCGTACTGGCCATGGCCAGGATGGCTATGAAGAGCTTCATTGTTCACGATGGAAATCCGACGAGAAAGTATAAGACGCTCTATGGTTCCCTGAATGCAGACGACCGGGCTTTTCGTTGACGTCGGTCGATGAGAGAAAGAGGCATCAAAGATAACATGTACGCAGATATACAAACAAAAATAAAGGCATATACATTGTTGTTTTGGTCTCAAATAATCGCAAAAGCCATTCGACAAACTTACATGTCATTCATGAAACAAAACTCACAAGGATTTAAATATTCTGCCTTTATTTAAGAAGTGTTCGTCGTCATGTTGTGAAGGAACAACGTTCAATGAACACGTCAGTCAAAGCCGATTGCCATTAATCCCACAAGGCAGATACAGATTGAATCTAATGGTTTGCTCTTCGTGTTTTCTTTGTACAATTTTGTCTGATATGAAAATGTGGGAAAAATACTGGTAGTTTTAAAGTTTGTAAATCAAGCAAATCATCTATTTTTATAGTACAAATTCTAGCAATGATATAAGATATTGCACTCTAGAGTAATGAAACTTTGTCAACAATCAAGGCTGGATCATCTGGCTATCGTCAGAGTCCGAAGACTCCTCGGTGTCATCTAGCACAGCCTCATGCACTCTTTCACGAGCAACAACAAACGTGTGGACTGAGTCTAACTTGATGCAAAAGATGTTGAGGAACTGCTTGTGGTCACGGTTTCTGTACGTGACAATCTTGTCCGTGGCCCAGGCAACCCAGCAAAGATTGGTCCCAGGCACTTCTCCTTCAACACACGTGAAGGGCAGGGTTAACACTTGAGGATCCCCATCAATCATGGTGGGATGATCAGCATGGTTGGACTCCACAAAGTGAGTTACCTGAGTAGAACGGGCCATAGGGGGGGCAGCTTGAGCCGCAGCCTCGAAGCAGTCAGGAGGATCCATACTTGAGGTGTGACGAGAGGAGGTACAGTGTTGATGTGCCAGTGGTTGGGGTTCTCTTGGAGTTCGTGTTGTGTACGTAGTTGTGCAGCAGTCGAGCACATGAAATGAATTGAGTGGTGATAAGAAACAATATCACTTGTGCCTATTTGGGGCACTGTAAAATAATATTCTAACAGCACTGTATTGGTTTCAATTTCACTCTGGGGCACTGCATTCTGGAACTGTACCATAACGCACGCATCTTCGGTGAAGTTCTATGCAGAATTTCAGACGTCAGCAGAATTTCGGACAAAAGTCTGAGATTTCGTAAATTTCTGAAATCCCAGAATTTCAGAAATTTTCAGGATCTTATACTTGCAACATAGGAATTTTTACAAAATGTACAGGGAAAACAACATCTAAGACAGTAGCAAAATTTCTGACATGTCTCGAATCGTTCAAAAGTCTTAAAAAATGAACATCAAATATATTTCAAAACCTCAGACTATCACAAATTTATTATGCCTTTACATTCAAACATGCCCGGCTTTCTGACACGTGGTGTCCCAGTGGGACTTGAACCAATGGTCATTGACCTAACCGGCACTACCAATGGTCTCAAACTAACTGGCACATCTCGCGAGCCTCATAATCCTGCGGACGCGCCAACATTGGTGAACCATGCCAAAGACAGGCTATTGGTGCGGTGCTGATGACAAAAAGCTTGAAGGCCTTATCCATCAAAGAGGCAATGGCATCACCACGGAAACCAGTAAGGACAACATGGCATGCATTGCCAAGCACTGGCCCCATCGCACTGGTAAAAACTTCAACACCCTCCTCCGCAGGAAGCTCGAGAAGTTCGAGATCCTCAGAGCCGTAACTGGAAGGAGAGCTGGTGAATTGTCATTTGTGGATTGTTTTCCTGGCATGGATTAATCATCTCACACACGATCACAGCTGCTGCTGCCGCTGCCGCTGAAGAAGAAGAAGACGATGACGACGATGAGTCCTACATTGGATCCAACCAGTCAGACATCTCCCTTGGTTCCAGCAACACCAAGATTGAAGAAAAAGAATTAGCAGACTCTACCATGACATCCACTCCCAAGAAACCTGCCAGCTCTGCCAAGAAGGCGGCATCCACCAAGAAGCAGAAGGATCCAGTCCTTGAGCTTGCCACAAAGTTGGCCAAGCAAAAGCTTGATTCCAACTGTGATTTCTAGTTTCAGTGTCCAAAGCTCATGTTTACCTGCAGGGACAGAAAATGGAGTGCCTGTGTTTTTGAGATACTCAGTGCTCTCCCCAGTGATTGGCTCAAGCACTGCAAGGTCAAGCCTGGTGGGAATGAACTCTCTATCCTATTTGGGTACCCTCGTGTCTTGGCAAGTGAAAGGTGCCACAGGAAGTTGGTCACGCAGAGTCGAACTGTTTTTGATGAGCATTCTGCTCAAGACCAGCCCAGTCCTGGCCCATCCACCAAACGGGCTCGCAACATGGCACCAACTGAGGGAGACTTCCTCGCGATTGGCCGAGAGATCCAGAACGGCTCTAACCATAGAGTGGTAACTGATCTCTCCAAGAATGCAAGATTCCGCTCTTTCTTTGGTTGTTCTGCAGGAGTGGCTCTAATCACATGGGCCACAATGATTGCACATTCACTCCTCCCCGACGGAGGACAAATTGTCCACATGCTATGGGCGCTGTACTTTATGCAAGTCTACCCAGGGGGGAATGTTGGGAGTTCGCAAGTTAGCAGTGATGGAGGGGCTGTTGACCCCTAAACTTGGCGACTGTACCTGTGGCCATTTATCAGAGGCATTGCTGGTTTAAAAATGCATCTGGTGAGTACTGTAAGATTGCTAAAAATTATTGTTTGTTATTCTAACTGCTTTTTAGATTAAACTCGACAACAGATACAAGGGTGACACTGGCAATGATTGCCTGATGTCGGTTGATGGAACTGATGTTCCTATCCCCAAGAGAGGCCCCAATTGGTACTCGTACAAGTTCAGAGGGTCCGGTCTTTGTTATGAAGTTGCCTTGGGGATAAAGACTGGGGACATCTGCTGGATGAGTGGGCCCCACCAGCCTGGGAAGTTGAACGATCTTGGGATCTTCCGCGAATCCCTCAGGTCTATGAGTTGAGGCTGATGATGGGTACATTGGCAAATCACCTGCCAAGGTCATTTGCCCCAAGTGTATTACCTGCCCCAATGAGAGGAAGAAGATGATGTCAATTGTGAGGATAAGGCAGGAGACAGTCAACAAGAGGCTCAAACAATGGAGCATCGTTCGCCAAACGTACCGGCATGACCTTGTTGATCACCTAGATGTATATGCTGCCATTGTTGTGATCACACAAATTGAAATTACCAATGGGGAGCCTTTGTTTCCGTGGAATATAATGACTTAAATTAGTTATTTCTGTTGCTGCAACTTAGTTTATTATCAGTGCTTTGTATTGAACCAGGTTACTTAAACTCTTATAGTCTTATTTTATGTACTATCAGCTTTTTTCCCACATTTTCAATGAAGTTTTCTCTCTCTTTTCTGTCTTCCATAAGATCAACAGTCACAGCTGTTTCTATCTTTTCTGTCCTATTCCTCTGTTAAGTCTTAGGTAGTAAGGAGTGAGAAAATGGGTAGTTAGACTTGTGGCTACTTGTGGAATCATTATAGTTGTGTTCTGAGATGTCTTTCCTTGATCAGGATTGTTCTGGGCTGGGATCCATAAAGATCAGAATCAGGATTGTCACCTGATTGTCACCGCATTTGGTGGTGTTTAACCTCAAGAATCATCCAGCATGATCCCGGGATGGAATAGGGATGACACCAAGATTGTACAGAAAGTATATAGTTGCTTATGTTACATTGCTATTACAATCAGATGTAAAAAATATTTTTAAGATATTTTCATGTTTATAATTTCTATTTTTCATCTCATGATACATATGACTTGTAACACTCACTGAATTCATATGATGTCATTGTCCTGCCCTTGCCTATTGGCCCCCTTTTTGTGTAAAGGAGGAAGTATAACTTGAGATACCAATAAGGGGCCTAGATGAAGTATTTGTGGGTATGTACCTACAGTAGCCTCAAGGTGGGCTACATGCTTCTCAGTAGCATGGTCCGTTCCAGGTACCTTTTTGGACTACAAGTACGTCAGTACCCCTGGCTGTAGCCAGTGGTACAGAGCATCCCTCTCCGAGAGTGTGTACACCACAAACTCTGAGAGAGCTGTGGTGTGGATATGCTGCTGCTGAGGAGATGTCTCCTCAGCCATCACGTGAACATCTAGAAATTAGTTAGATAAATCAATGCTCACTTTTTTAATTTCCAATTCATTTTTACATTTTAATTGCCATAGACCCTTAGGTCACTATAATTATAGTCCAACGACAGTTTCCACCATATCCGACCTCCTCAATTCCCTATCGAAACCACAGTTTGCATGCTACACCAAGTGGACCTCTCTGGGACCGGATGGGATGCCAGATTGAGCAATTGTGGACGGCTTGAAGCATCCCAATCGAATCAAGATCTGTGAAAGAGTTATCCGGAAGCATCGTGCCATACTAGGCTTGCTTTGGCCCCAAGTTCTTCCTTGCACAAATGCTTCCCGACTTTGAGTCAAAGATCGTTTTGTGCCTGCTTGTAAACAAGCAGTGCAATGGGCCTACATTGTTCCTGCTCTTGGAGCAATGCTTCCAAGAGGTCGGTTTGACCAAATGGTTGAACGTCTTCTCCGTGCATTGTCCGGACGACGAGAGCAAGACGTTCAAAAACTTCATCGAATGCCAACAAGATCACTGGTTTTACAAACATCACAACCAACTGATCCGCTGGTACCATACCGCTCGAAAGCCGGCCCTCGTGCCCATGCATGACTACATGCGCCGTTGAGTACAGCTAGTGGGCTACCTTCAGAATAGGCTCCTTTGTGCGACAATGGAGCTTCCCACCAAGCAGGAGATGATCGAGCAGATCTTTTTCTTGATGCCGAGGAAGCATCAGAAGTATGCTGAGATGCATGATCACAGCGATCAAAGCCATGTAACAAGCTGTCACACAAGCACGAACATCAAGGGGACCGCGATGGCAAACATTGTGGCCACAACGGCAAGAGTGATATTTGTCACTGCCATGACGAGAACCAACACCACGTCATTCACAATGACAATGGTTCCAAACATTCCGCAGCTACCTCCCGCCGACATTCTAGGTTGGCATCTTGCAGTTCCTCTGTCAGGTCCTGCTCCGTGTCCTCATCCAGGTCGGTTGCCAACCATCACATGGAAGAGCAGGGAATGGCCAGGCCATGCCATACCGAAAGGACTCATTCCTACTCTGACGAGATGATGATGGTCATCACCACCTACCCATGCCAGATGGCAGAAGCATCTACGCCACTTTTGCTGCTCCCACCAACAAGCCCAAGAAGGCCAGGCGCAAGATGGCCTAGGACACTGCGTCAGCAGGAAATTGCTGTACCATACCAGAATGCATCGACATTCTAAGCATGGAAATCAATCAGGAGCTGGATAATGCTCCTCTAGAAAATAGTGTCCGTAAACTAGAATTAGTTACGGACACCAACGACTTCTGTTTTAAAAATAGAATATTTTAAGCTATGACGATGAGTCAGTTATTATAGCACCTAGCTTAGAGGAAGTGGACGACTCCTCCACTGACAGTTCAGTTTTTTCTGCTGGGAACGCCCATTTTTTCCAAACCATGAATGTTTTGAACTGGAGTTCAAGGAACCCAGATACAATTATCATGGGCCAAAGATTGTTGTGCCCAGACGTGAATGCCCAGTCACCATCTGTATCACAGACTCAATTGGGGCAGTCAAAAGCAGACGACTCTTGCAAGTGCTGCTTATTCTGGCTCGACTGTATTGATGATCAAGAGATCAGTCTTACCACCAAAGGTTGTCACTAAGACAATTAGTGAAACCAAAAACATCTCCACGCTTGCAGGGAAACTTCAAGCGCAGGAAGTAGTAACACTAAGAGATCTGAGATTGCCAGAGTTTGATAAAAACCGGAGAATCAGCCAGCGAAAGGCTTAGTATTTGACAATGATCATGTCAAGCACGACATCATCCTGGGTACAAATTTCCTGTCAAAAACAGGAATCAAACTCAATTACTCGGAAGGCAAGATGGAATGGTTTGATTGCTCCATCCCTTTGTGGCATCCAGGTGGCCTGGACTCCAAAGCCTTTGATGCAATGAAGGATATGTTTTTCATCCAAGCAGGAGATGAGCTCTTCAGCAAAGATTGGTTGAGTTGCTATGCCACCGACATTCTTGATGCCAAATATGAATGATCAGATGTAGCTGAAGTTGTAGACAAGCAAACACATCTCAATGCACACCAGAGAAGGAATTGCTTCAGGTGTTACAAGACAACAGCAAGATGCTCGACAGAACTCTTGGGCTGTACCCACATTGCAAGGTAAACATAAAATTAGTACCCAATGCTAAGCCTGTACACGCATGGCCTTATCCAGTCCCTCATGTACACATGAGCACTTTCAAATGAGAGCTGGATCACCTCATTGAAATTGGAGTACTTATCCCAACACAAGAAAGTGAATGCCCCCCCCTACCCTCATCATCCCGAAGAAGGATGGTCAAGTTCATTGGGTCAGTCATTTACGCCAACTGAATAAGGTAATAAAGTGATGTCAGTATCTGCTAAAGATCATATTGGATTTTCTATGCAAGCGCTCCAGATATAGGTTTTTCACCAAACTAGATGCAAGTGTGCGATAATGCACCTTTGAACTTGATGAGGAAAGTTGAGACCTCTGTACCATTATTATGCCGTTTGGCAGTACAAGTACGCCCGGCTCCCTGTGGGACTCAAGTGCTCACCTGATATTGCACAGTTTATCATGGAAAGTGTACTGTCTGGCATTGATGATGCAGATGTGTACATAGATGACACTGTGGTCAATGATTGGGATCACCATGTTCAACTCCTTGCCACAATCTTGAGAAGATTGTAAGGATGGATTTACCATTAATCCCTTAAAATGCAAATGGGCAGTTCAGGAAACTGACTGGCTTGGCTATTGGCTTACAGCCTGAGGTCTTCAGCCATCGAAAATGAAAATTGAGGATACCGTACACATGGATCGCCCCAGCAATGCCACAGAACTGTGCATGTTCATTGGCTGTGTTAATTACTACCATGATATGTGGCCTAGTCATGCCCGTATTCTCAAACCCTCCAAGTGGTGGGACATCCTGGAGAAAAAAGGCTAACTGAATTGTTGCAACAGCGATATCACAACTCAGCCTTGTGTCAGCACATTGAGCAGCTCAAGTGTTCTGACTGTCAAAAATACAAAATATCAGGCCGTGGATATGGATTGTTACCCAAGCGAGAAGTGCAGATAGCACCTTGGGAAGAAGTAACCATTGATCGTATTGGACCTTGGGAAGTCAAGGTCAATGGGTGAAAAGTGGAGTTCAATGCACTGACCTGCATTGACACTGCTTCGAATTTCGAACTTATCAGGATTGATAACAAGACGGCCAGATACCTTCGTGAAAAGTTCATGGAATGTTGGCTTTGCCGCTATCCCAGCCCTATGTGTTGTGTTCACAACAAAGGGGGTGAATTCATAGGCAGTTCATTCCAATTGCTCTTGGAATTGTTCAACATCAAGGATGTCTGCTCAACCAGCAAGAGTCCTCAATCGAATGCAGTCTGTGAAAGAATCCATCAAACAGTAAGCAATATGCTACGAACCCTAGTACATGCCGATCCTCCACAAAATATGACTCAGGCACAAGACATAATGTGACGATGCCCTAGCAACTGCTATGGGTGCCATGCACACCAATGTTGCCACTACCCTAGGAATCGCTCCAGGAGCTCTTGACTTTTCAAGGGATATGTTTTTGAACTCGCTGCTAATTGCTGATTGGCAGGTCATTGTGTATGTATCCTAACATCATGTCAATGAGAATTTGTGACATGCTAATAGGAAGCGATGTCACTATGACTATGCTCCAGGGCAACAGGTTCTGAAGAAAGTGCACAACCCAACTAAATTGGGAGTAAGAACCAAAGGCCCTTATGCCCTTGAACGTGTTCACGTCAATGGAAACTTGACCATTCAATTGCGTGATGGGATCACCAAATGCATCAACATAGGCAGAGTGCTACCGTATTGTTGAACCTTTTTCACTTACCCCAGTGAAGACAGCTCTGATCCATGAGCTGTATCCAAGGTCTTTTCGAGTCCACCTCTTCATTGGAAGAAATGAAAGTCGAGTTATTTCACAATTTATTCTAGTTGTTCGATTCATGGCAGAGAGAGATTCTTGCCATGGAGGGGAAGGGTGTGCTCCCCATGCCTATTCGCCCTTTTTGTGTAAAGGAGGAAGTATAACTTGAGATACCAATAAGGGGCCTAGATGAAGTATTTGTGGGTATGTACCTAAAGTAGCCTCGAGGTAGGCTACATGCTTCTCAGTAGCATGGTCCATTCCAGATACCTTTTTGGAATACAAGTACGTCAGTACCCCTGGCTGTAGCCAGTGGTACAGAGCATCCCTCTCCAAGAGTCTGTCAACCACAAACTCAGAGAGAGAGCTGTGGTGTGGATATGTTGCTGCTGAGGAGATGTCTCCTCAGCTATCACGTGAACATCTAGAAATTAGTTAGATAAATCAATGCTCACTTTTTTCATTTCTAATTCATTTTTACATTTTAATTGCCATAGACAATTAGGTCAGCCATCATCTTAGGATCTCCAGGATCAAGGGTGGCATGATAGGATGACCATCTCAGCTGGAATGTCCAGTCATCCCGGACAAGATACAACTCTAAGAATGTCCAATCATTTTGAACTTAATTTTTCACAATGCCATTGGCTGTTGAGTAGTCTCATGCTCCCCATGAGAAAGAAGTCCACACAAAGCTACTACTCCTGCACAGTACCACATGAAAGCAAACAAAACATTTAAAATCACAAATATATATCCAGCAACACCACTGATGTATGGCATGGTTATTTTTACGAATACTTGTCTTGTGTAGATGTTTTTATCATTTTACAAGTCATATAAATGATGAAATGAAAAAGAATGAGATCACATCATTGTGGAGTTGTAATGAACCCAACACACATTACTAGGGCTTCTCGTGCCATGTGCGGTGTCAAAAACAAAACCAAGCTATCAGTATTGATGGTTGGTTCATTTATAATCATGTCTGTAATGCCATAACCAACAATGCAAATAGTTCTGTACTGACCATGTAACAGAGTGAAATCATTGAAGTTGAAATAAAATTTTCAGGAAATAAAAGACTGATGCCATAGTGACTCCACCCATAAGAAACTTTCTGCTTGGATATCCCTGTCTTATTGGTTGGTTTCAGATGAATATCATTTCAGGCAATTACTGAAGAAATCCTAAGGAGTGCAATAGAGACAAATGATGCAGCTACATTGGAAGGCAGTCCTCTTTTTCTTGAGATTCAATGATGCGGTCCAAAATTGTTACTGTTCAATGAGAAATGAGGAGTGCACACAGACTATGTATGCACATGATGTAAAGTAGTTCATTTTCCATGAAGCACTATTCGAATCACAAACTAATTACAATAGTCAATGCAAAAAATGCCCCAAGCACCAGTTCTCCTTTTCAGAGGCCTCAATAAAGATAATGAGGTAACTATTATCACTCTGTCTATCAATTTTATTGTTGGTATACATACAATAATACAACCATGTCTCCAACTCAATATGCAATGTTGTGTGGGTTTGTTTACAGTGGAAGAAAGCCTTCACATTACTGATGAACATCATTGTGACATTTTTTTAGAATCTGAATGGATTGGACAAGATGCTGCCAGTCTGTCCAATATTTCTGATTAACAATTACTTTGATGTCTACTTCCAGGTTAGGGTTGGTATATGAGAAAACAGAATTCAACTGCTGAGCATTAGTGAAATGAAACTTAAATCATTTCATGTTTTCTTACTTTGTATGACAGAAATGACATTGAGACCACATGGTTGAAAGATCCCACAGACAATGATAAAATCACAAGCATAGAGGTACAAGATGCATCAAGATGCATCAAGAACAAATGTTTAGAATCAAGGACAAGAAATTTTTCTTGTCATGATAGAATGAACAACAAACTCAGAGCAATATTGACTTTTGAACCATGTCTAATGTACAGCCCCTCTTTAAAAATTAATACAAAGATCTTTATTCCATAGTGTGCAATATGTCCTATTTGAGTATCAATACAGAAGACTATTGAAGACAAGCATGGAATAATTTGCACATGACATAGAGGTTTAAATTATTGCAGAGATTGCATGCAAATGCAAGGGATACCTTAAAATAGCGTTGCAGTGGTTGGAAAGGCTTTTTACAAAAGGAGAAAACAAAATACCAAGTAGAACACTACAAAGACAAATACATATGGAGTGCAACTAGTAAATTTGAAACTAAATTATGATAACTACACAAATAATTAGTCTTGATTACACACAAAGTCACGTTATTGATGGCTCAGATTTGATGCCTCAGATTTGATGACATGGGCAAGACAAAGGACTCAAACAAACAATCTAACATCCTGAACATTGATCTTGTCTTCCCCACAAACAAAGGCCTTATTTTATGTGTGCAGACATTTCCAGAACATTGCCCACATCATACTTGATGATGCAAGGCTTCTTTTGTATACATTCTTTGAGGAAAATATCTAGCAACAAGATTTCTTGACCAATGCTATGCTTTTTTGGATGGCTTTTTATGGCTGTTGCAATTGAAACTTTGAGCTTTTTTGTAATCTCATACATTTTGTGTGATATGACACCATGAGTGGTTGGTTGGAATGTTTTGTTGTGCAATATACTTCATTTTTACTGTATAGATGTATGTCATAGTAATTTCCAACGTTACTGTTACAAAAATTATTACCCTACACAAATTGAATCAATAGAAAACATCAACACACTGCTCTATGTGACTTCTCACATGATTTTTGGAAGCATCACTTATAGGTCAATACTGTAGAATATTTTTATGTGAACAGCTTAAAATTTGGAAATACCTTTTCCCTATCAGGTCAAGTAAACTTGCATCATGGCAGTGATAAAAATCACAATAAACACAAGAAGCACTCTTAAACATACCACACCATTATGTAGCTTTCATTTTTATCAATAGTAGAACAAATTGGATGATATACAACACAAGTGATTTGTATTATGTTAGCCAAAAATTCGTTTGATTTGAACCTGTTTGATGATTCTTGTTTTAAGAAAAGTCATGTTTTAAGTTATGAACAAAGAAATATGCAATCCTCCTTTCACAAGAGCCAGAGATATATTGTTGAAATTGAATTCAAAACTACAATGAAAAATGTTTTCATCACCCAAGTTATAGTTATTGATTTCAGTATGTGTCCTGATTTGATGTAAGATCTGGTACTACTTTGGCATCAGATAAATGTGATCAGAGCAAATACTCAACATTGATATACTTTGTCCTTATAATACAAAACACAGAATGATACCTTGTTGCTATTATATTTGATGTATTGGTGAAGGCATGATGGATTGTTTTCATCAAATCAGGCCACCGCACCTTTGCTGAAATATAACACCAATATTACTTGCAGTGACAGGAGCGAGACATGGCGGGTTACATAGAAGGAAGATATTTAGTCTCTCAAAGATCAAGAAGACAAAAAATCCATGGTAGAAAAAGAATTGAAATGCAGGAAAATGGGAGGTCAAGATAACTAGCGCTGAGTTCACTTTGCAGTTATTTCATTGTTAAACAACAATGTGAAAACATTATTTGGTAAATGATGTTTCAGTTAGATCTGGATTTGATTCAGTTTTGAGTGTGCCATTCATGTGGGCTTCCTCTATGGTGCATGTTCTTACTCTCAACTTGGGTGGGTTGTGCACTTTCTTCAGACCTCACCAACCTTGAGAATAGTACAGCAAAGTTTGTCATTGAAATAGTTTTGTAATCCAGTCCAAATCCACCAGACATTTGCCGGCATGTTTTGGCTGAATGTGCACGCTCCTCGTGTGTCACCGCATGTGAGGTTACCACTAGAACTTGCATGGAATGCATTGCTGCTGCCAAAGTCTGGTAGATAAAATTTTTTGGGCTTCAGTGTGAAACTATAAAGATAAAGTGATATGCCCTGCTATTTGATGCGTGTGTTTGTAAATAGAATTTAACTGTGTATCCTGTTAGTGGGATGGACATCTCTGATGTCAAAACAATTGAGGAGCGATTGGAATCTGTCTCTGATAAATTCTCAGTCTGATTGGGTATGCCACACACTGGGCAAGGGTAACATGACACTCAGTGTTGGAAAATTAGTCTTGTAATGGTGTGAGGTTTGTATCAACACAATGCAGAGACAATGCATGTCAGTGCACTGGATTCAACATTGATAGTTTGATAGTCCATGGGGCAACCAAATAAATTGCCATTTCTTCCAAGGTGCTTATTTGCATGTTCCATTCATGAAATATCCTTTATAGGTCAGCTTGCATTGATGACAATGCTCTCCCTGACATTGCTGAAGTGTTAAACAAATATTTTCACCTGGGTGGCCCATGACTTGGCGTTACAACTTGACTTCCTGTTTGAATAGTTGTTGTGTGTGCTATCATTCCTCATGGCTCTCTAAGAGAAGCATATTAAAGAAGGTGTTGTCCAGATCTTTGCCTAAAGATTAAGTTTAAGATTCTTTGTTTGTGAACCAGATGTTGTTGATCGTGCTGCTGCTGCCACTGTCCACATAAAAAAGGCAAAGGTCAAAGGGTTTGCATAGGATCAGAGATTGGTAGTAAGTCAAGAAGGTACTCAAGCATAGCATTGATATCACCATCAATAATGCCCCAAGTCATCACTTTCTACTGGGAATGATTCATCATCATCATATTCAAACACAAAGGTGGGTTGTACAAAAACAGTCAATAGAGCTCAGAAAGTTTATCTGCCATAATGTCTCAGGGATCGGCAATGTTTGGATGATTCTAAAATTCAAAATTCCTCAATTTCATTGTGCCAAGCATGAGTCCTGTTGTGTCTTGAGGCAATCAAATGTTAATTTTTGCCATTTGTAAACTTGTGTATGTTTGCACAGAGTCGCATGGACCTGAATGATCCAAAGTGGCCAGCATAGATAACATTTGTTTTTTTCTGTCTATGTTTAATTCTTCTAGGTACAATGAAGTTATTTTAACTATAATAGACAACCGAGAGCCGTCAGGAGGCATCTGTATATACATCAAAACATTCACATTCATTATGATCCCGGAAGGCAGATGCCATGAACATTTGCATTTTGATTGCAGTTAGCATTGTGTCAGTTCATTGGTTGCTAATTACATATTTACTGCAATCATTTTTCTAAATGGTGCTTAGTGGCATTATGGGCTAGCACTGATACCTTTTCAACATGTTAAAGTGAGGAACTGTTTCTGTCGCAATTTTTGTCAGCCCTCAGTGCCATTTTTTTATCGAAGAAGTTGGGCAGGGGCATGTTCACACAGGGGGGAGGGGGGTATGTCTACTGCAATGTGGGGTCATTTAGTGGGAGGTCTACAAATTGCTACAAACATATGTACTGTTTGAACCTAATTATATTTTTCAAACCCTATGCTGACTAAATAGCAGAGGGAATGCATGGAAGCACTAAAATGCATGTGAAGAGTTCTTATCTGACCTGGATGTATGAGTTTTTATAATGAGTGTTTGGGTAACATGGGGTATGTACTCTCAGCCTTTCTCACATCTGAGCAGTGATCTTAAATATTGCTGCTTCTTGTCTTGGTCATTTCCCAATGCATCCCACTCCCAATAGGGCACGCATACAAGTTGAATCTTATCAATCATTGCAACTTGCCTGTATTTCAACATTGTACTGCCATTGACATTCCGGCCAATGAAATGATGAGGCCCTTCAACTTCGAGACCAACCTTTTCCCCATTCACTTCAACCAAAGCATCTAGCCTATAACCACTCGGAGAGAGAAATTCTTCTTCTGGATCGAGACCAATTGAAATCAACTCTCCTACAACGTCTTTTTGTAGAGCAGATGATGTTACATCACTTTCTCCGACGAAAGCTTGAAAGCAGCGATCATGTAGTGTTTGAGGTAGACCTTCACCTGATATCTCTTTGGTCCGCCAAAGATGCCATTGATAAAGTTGGACTAACGCTTTCACACAGAGTTCAGAACTTTTTTTGGAAAGGGCTTTGGTAAAAGCTTCGTTGAATAAGAAGGGAACATCGACATTTGCCACAGTGTATGTCCATGCAGTGTTCGCAAAGTCCTGGGCATTAAACATGGTGTAATTGCCAGGGTTGGCTATAAAATTTCCGATCTTTGCAAACAAGTCCGGAAGCAACTGATTTGCAGCTGCATAGGCCCAGATTATATTGACAAGATTTTGAGGTGCGAACGATTTCAAATCATCTAATGCAAGGATTGTTTCTCCAATTTTCTTGAACAATTCGGGTTGTGGTTCATTGTTAGCAGCATATGCCCAGACGATGTTAGAGAGATTTTGGGGTTTGAACGATCTCAAATCATCTAACGCAACAATAGTCATGCCAATTTTCAGGAACAGCTCAGGTTGCTGTATATTGGCAGCAGCGTACGCCCAGACGATATTTGAGAGGTTCTGAGGTTTGAATGCACTCAAGTCGTTTCGTGCAACAACAGCCTCTGCAACCTTCTTGAATAAAAGCAAGTGGGATTCATTGAGAGTGGCATATGACCAAACCGTGTTTGAAAGTTCTTGTGGATTGAAGAATCTCAATTTGTCTTTAGTGACAATAACATCTCCGACCTTCTGGAACAAACCGTGGTGATGTTCATTGGCAGTCGCGTAGGCCCAAACTGAATTCGAAAAAGTCTGAGGGGCAAACGAATTCAAATCATGGAGAGCAACAATGTCATCTCCAACTTTCCTGAATAATCCTGGATGGGACTCATTTAGAGTGGCATACGCCCAAACTATGTTTGAAAGCGCTTGAGGAGCAAACGATTTCAAGTTGCGACGAGAGACAATGTCATGCCCAACTTTTTTGAACAAGGAAGGATGAGATTCTTTGATTGTTGCAAACGCCCAAACTGCATTCGCCAATTCTTGCGGTTTGAACTCATTCAAGTCACGCAACCCCACCACAGCATCCCCGATGGTTTGAAAAAGAATTGAATGGTACAAATTTAAAGTAGCGTACGACCACAAAAGATTGGATATACCTTGTGGTTCAAAACTATTCTGCTGTTCAAGCAGCTCAAGTGTCAATGATGTGATATTCGTGAACAAAGTGCTACCATCATCGAATGTAGGATCGTTTCCCAGAATTGCATATGCGTAAGCGAAGTTGGATAAACATCGAGAGTCGTATTGTGGTAAGATCTGATTTGCTGCTTTTGCAAAGGGAAGAAAAACTTGTTCATCATGATGTGAATCGTCATCGAGGAAAACTTGAGCAAAGGCTTGCTGGTTAATGCCCATTTGCGTCTTCCATTTCACCTCGCGAACATGTCTTGTAATTTTAGCCATCGCGAGGGTGATTGTTGTGAGTGCTTTCGGCCTAAATCTGTTCAATATGTTTGTGGTATGCTGCAGGAGAGATAATATTTGCAGCTTGCGCTGGGCAACCTCCTCTCGGTTGGGAGCAGGACATTTTTTGTTGTGGAATCGTTTGTTATCATTCAACAAAAGCCGTGCAAGATGCGACCATACTGCTGCAATAGTGGAAAAGGATAATTCATCCCCTAACTTGGCGGCTGTATGCAAAACCTCTTCGATGGATTTACAGTCTTTCACGACCCATGTTTTTGTGGTATATGATCTAGTTGAGATCCATGACGGCTTCCAGTGGGTGATTCTGTGTCTCGCCCTGACGGTTGATTTGCTGATGCAGCCACGCCCGATAAGACACGAACATGCCTTAGGTTGAAGGAAAGATTGCGACAAATTCACTGATGGCTTGTGTGAAAAAGATGGGATCCTCTTGATGTTGTTTCGTGATATGTTTACGGAACAAACTCGAGATGTCGAAGATGGTTGGTTGATGCGTAATTGTTGCATCCACGCCTGAATTCGGTGAAGGCGCGGTGTGACAGCCATACTTCATTTGAAATATGATGTGGTCTGCAGTAAGAGCTGCAAATAGAGTGCTCCCTCCTATATAATATATTTGCTTTTTCCAATCATTGAAATGAAGTAGGTGCACTGAATCGCGTGGTTGACCCCGACAAAACGAGGCGACACAGGAGAGCGCAAGATACAAGCTGACTCTTGTACGCAGAAGGAAAGTCAGTGCCTATAATAATCTCTCGTGTCCGAACTTTGCCTGTGTATACAAGCACTGTTCAGAGGAAGGACGAAGCACAAACTAAGCGCAAAGCTCAGGATGGAGACTCCTGCGACATGTGATCTATGATGGGTTTACGGACGCTGGATCGCGCCGTACTAGCGCCGTATTGTATGGGACAATCTTGTCTCGATCTCTTGTACAATAATACAATATCAATCTTGTACGACCTCTTGTATATCTGATGTTGTACGATATGTTAGGCCAAAAGCTCGGGAAAATTCGATTCCTTAGGAATGGAAAATTTTTTAGCGATGAGCACTTCGAATCCTGAGGAATTCCGACTTTGACTACTTTTTGCACTTTTTCAGGGAATACGCAGAACAATTCTTTGGGAACAGCCTCGTTAAATTTAAAATGTGTTAAGTTGCGTGAAATATGCTATGTCGGTGGCAGATTTAACGAAATATGGCGGCAAAACGCATGCACTCGTCAGTGTTGGTAGCACATTCTTTCAATTATGGCGGCGAAACGCATGCCACCGCCAATTGAAGTTGTACGTACTAATCCCTACGTAATTTCAAATCTTTTGACGCCAGTGTTCTTATCAATACGTGACGTCATAACATTCCCATGAATTAGCACTCCAATTACGATTCCCAGGAATCGTACTTGCGGCTATCTACGACCAACGATGATTCCCGAGGAATTGTAAAGTGCATTTCATGATATGCACGATACAATTCCTCAGGAATTGAAATTGACACAGTTCTTAATAGTGAACTGACGAGTCATTCTATTCTAATGCCAAATCGTCAAGGTGCTGTGCGAAAGTGATGCCAACCTAGTGATGTGAACGGAAAGGGCATTGAAACATGATGCCAAACTGTCATGATTCACTGAATACCCAGGCTCCATCTGTTAAAACCACAGTTCACGAGGAATTGGCCACCAAAAATAGCAAAAGATAGTCAAAGTCTGCATTCCCAGGAGTTGAAATCGCTAAAAAAATTTTTTATACAATTCCTAAGGAATCGAATTTTCCCGAGCTTTTGGCCTAACAGATACACCCAAGTAAGAGACCAGGCCAGACGAGATGGGCTATCAAAAGATACGAAAGGTGGCAAAACACACCATTTACAAATTTCAAGGTGGCAATGAAACACTAGACATGATAATAATAGGTTAATGATGCTACTCCCTACTAATATCTTACCCCCCGCCCCCCTTTGAATCTGTGCAGAACCCGAGCAAGACTGAAAAAACATCATGAATGATGTCTTGCCTTGTCTCCTGCAGCTTCTGGATGTTTGGCGCCACGATCTCCATACAATACCGCTCCAGCCGGCCAGTAAGTCTCCATCCGTCACGAATGAAAATGTCTCAAGATTCATGTGATTTCTTCACGCTGTCGTGAAGGTTTCGTTGTTATCGGGCAGCTGAATCAAGCTGAATCTCACCATGACTAACATTTTGAGCCCTCAATCGTTTCTCTGTACGACGTTACACTACCCAACCAAAACACCATAAGTTGCCACTACTGAGCGGAAGCATTACGGTCGTAAATCCATCGTTGTCAAAGATTGTCACTTATCGGCATGCCAGCTTGACTACCAAGGGTTGTCTGCCGTGTTTTGATCTTGGAAAAATAATGATGGTCCTCCGTCAAACTGCTCGACTACTCTCTTCATCACAATTGGCCGCTACACGACGACGTGCCTCTCTCCGCTGTCATCCTGTTCCCCTGCGACACACCGCGACACCTCTTCGCGTCCAACCGCACCAACGCCCGTCTCACTCCTCCGCACGGCGAGATTCGTCGCGGAGCCCTCCCGGCAATGATTTCGAATCGGCCTTTGCGCTCCTCCCCATGTCCATCGGCGGTTCCATCATCGCCACGCTGCTCGTCTCGGCCGTGCAGGGTTTGTCGCAGTTGTATCGATATCGCAATGATGTACGTGGAAAGTTGAGATATCCCTTGGGTTTGACGTGGGGCGTGGAGCACTGCCAAATCCATGAATCCGAGGAAGTGGATCAACAGGATAACCAACACGAAATGGAGATGATTCGTTGTCAGGACGATACGGACCGAGAGGAGGGGACAATCTTCTCGTCCTTCGTAGATGCTTTTCTCGCCGTGGCGCTAAAGAATATCGATGAGCCTGAACTATTAAGTAAGTTCAAACGTGTCCCGACTATACCATCATTGATTGAAAAGATACGGCGCAATCGTCAAGTGGTTCCCGAGACATCCCAAGAAGAACATACTTCTATAGCCGTCCGCCTTGTAGCTTTGTTTCAACGAATATCGAAGCGTCGACAACAACCAGAAGAAAAAACAAACGAATCACTCCGTGTCCTCGTTATAGGGGATTCACTAGCCATTGGCATCGGATGCAGTGAAGTATTCGACACTTCACAAGACGCCTCCTCTTCTGCCTTGGCCTTGATTGAAAATACCAATATAACCGACACCTCGTCATTGTCGACCGAGGGACCGGTCTTTCCACGTGCACTGGCACAAAGTTTGTCGAGGCACTTCCGCCTGCCTGTTCGATGGCGCAGTGCCGGTGTTGATGGGGGAGATGTGCATGACATTCGCTCACTGTGCATGGATGTCGTGAAGCAAGAATGTAGTCGTACAGACAGACCGGTAGATATTATTGTGGTATTGTTCGGTATGAACGATCTCAAGCGACTGCTTTCCAATTACGAAGGAGGGATCAATCATTTTCGTTTAGGAATTGATAATCTTTTGCATGAGATACGATCGCATGCCCCGGGGGCATTGGTAGTATTTCCCGAAATACCATTTCATTCGAATGTCTTCCCATTAGGGCTTGTTTTGGATAGCGCCATGGGTGTATGGGAGCGACTTAAGAGGTTAGTGGCGAATAATCGAAGCAATGCCATGTACTTGGGACTGAACGCCCAAGAAATTTTGATTCTCCACCGTAATGGTGACACAATTTTGTCGGAGAAAGATACAGAGTCACAGAAGCTGGTCGACGAACACGGAGACAGTATCTACGATGACCTTGATGGGATGAGCAAGTGCAGTGGTAGTGAATTGTTGTCACCAGACCACGTTCATCCTAATAAGACCTTGTACAGGAAGTGGGCCGAGTTGGTTGGATCAAAATTGTACAAAAAGATTACGACCGAAGTTGAGCTCAAACAATACTAGAAATTTAAACTTGTACGTAACATCTTGTGTATCAAAGAGAAACCTGTGCGTAACATTTTGTGAATCATGTAAGCCAACAAAAGTATATAGGTCTTCATTCATTCTAAACCCATCAGGAACATTGCTCGAAACTGCTATT
This sequence comes from Cyclotella cryptica, assembly GCA_013187285.1. NCBI lineage: Eukaryota > Bacillariophyta > Thalassiosirophyceae > Thalassiosirales > Thalassiosiraceae > Cyclotella > Cyclotella cryptica. The sequence continues at coordinate 182,092 of JABMIG010000274.1, forward strand.
GTGGTCCTGTAGTGCTCTAGGAATAGAGGGTGTTGAAGCACAACAGATGAGATGTGAATACTCATATATTTGATTCCAGCCCTCTAGGTCTCAACACCTCCTGTCGTCTATTATTCATAGTTTTACTTGCAACTGCCTGCAACTCTGTCTAGTAAACCTGACGCAAGTTCTACTGCACCCTACTTGGTGGATGTATTGCAAGGCTGGGCGGCTGTTACTCAGCTGCTGCACACACCTTCAGCACAAAAATCTCCATTACATGACAACCATTTCTAAAATGATATATTCATGCTTCACATCCAAGCCAACAATAAGTGGGATGCTTATCACTATTATTACCATATATGATGTGCACACTAACAAATAATCCACAGGAGATCCAAACTCATGCGAACATGATCTGACTGCACTACACGACGATGCCACAGAAATGCGAATCCATAATAGTTTAAACAAAATACTATCTCTCATCTTTCTAAAGCTCTACCGTATTATCCACAGTGTAGTGCCTTCGATTCTCCATCTTCCTCCCCAACCCACTGGGATTATCAAATGTAGGCTTTGAGATATTACTATTTTGCGTATATATTGATCGATTAGGATCATACAAATGCTCAACACTCTCTCCTGCAATGCTGTTTTCATCGTACGCCGAAAGGAAGATAGGTCGTTTCGGCGATAACGATCTGTCATCACCAATACCATGAGCGGCCGCTGCGGCTTCACTGGCATGTAATTCTTTGATGATGGTAGAAGTGTTGCAGTCAGTATATATCGAATCTTCTTCATGATAGACTCTTGCCATGGGTTCCGCATTGGGACTACCGACTGATGACGACGATTCCATCGTCCCTCCATGAGAGACATCATCGTCTTCATTTGTATCCCACTGCTTATCCAAATCATTGTCATCATCAAAAAACTCCGCATACGTCTCTTGTCCCTCTCCTCCTCTCTTATTCCTCGTCGTTGCCACCAGGAGCAACGTAAGAAGCAACACACTCCCCACGCTCACCAAGGCTATTCCAAGACCACTCAAATTCTTGACCTCTTGCGCTTGATTCTCCGTTTCCTCCGTTGCTCCCCCGGCATTAAGAGTATCCCCGTTCCCGTTGTTATCAATGTAGATTTGTTGATCGGGCGTTCCAGAAATGTACCGTATCCCTAGTACTCCATCCACGCTGTACTGGTCATTTTGGCTCGCGGCCAAAAACGGGGAATTTTCCATATTCAAGTTTTGCATCAATATTTTGAGAGCCCGCGACGAACTCTCCAAGGCCGAGGACTCTGCCGAGTTTTGTCTCAGATAGAGTGTCATTTGTCCTTGAATCGTGGTACAGGACATCGACGCATCTGTGGAATTAAAGTACGTGCATGATGCATCGGTGGGTACATCGAGCGGCAACGGATCGATGCCATCGACGTTGGATTCCAGTCGTCGTTGGTTCCGTCGTGCTCTCGTTCGAAGTAGTTCGCAGTGGATCAAATCGCTGCCCACCAATCGGGCCGTCTTTTGATCCAATTGATTGACAATACTCGAGACATTGTAGGTGGAATCGGTGGATATTTCGTAGACGAAGGACACTCGCGCCGACAGCGAAGTGACGTACACTTGGTTGGAATCAAAGGCACTGCATCCCGGACTGTTGGTTCGGGAGGTATCGTCGTCGTCGTCCGCGTCGCTGTCGTCCGATTGGAAGGCCAATCCAGATCCAATGGGTGACGAGGTGGGAACACCGCCGTCGTCGTCCATGCTTGTGGGGGGAGAAACCGTGGGAGCGCCAGTCTCGACGGTGTCCACAATATCCGCCGCGGCAGTTCCCTCCCCGCCCGGCGAAACGGTGGGCCAGAAGGTGTTGGGCGGGATGAGGTTCCCATTCTCGTCGCATATGTCTTGGCGCACCAGCTCAAAATCCACGTTGGTTGCGTCGTCGCTCCCCTTCGTCTTCCCGCGTGTCTGTGGCTGCACGCCGGAGATGCCCTCGGTCGCCCCGAAAGACGTCACGGTGGACGATGTGGACGTGGTAGCCCCAACGGCGGCGGCGGTCCCCGCAACGGGCACCTTGACCATCTTGGCCTTGCACTTGACCGCGTTGTTTGTCGAGCTCGGCGTCGCACCGTTGACGGATCCCGAAGAGCCGGCGGAGAGTTTGTCGTTTCCCGATCCCGGTGGAGACAGCTTGCTCGTGTCGATGTCATCGTCGGACTTTTTGCTCTTGGGGCCCTTGCGGAACAAACGGGTGGGATCCAGGTGGAGGGAGCGCTGGCCTCGTAGGACTCGGGTTTGTACCGCGGCGGCGGCGGCGGAGGAGGCGGTGAGATGGAGCGCCACGAAGAGGAGTGGCAGTGGTATGATGGCTTTATTCTTCATTGCTGTATGAATCAACTAGGAAATAATGTTGTATACGTCAATAATAATTGTTGGTTTGACTCGTTTCCTGGGAGGATGCCGTCGGCCATGGACCGCAACAGAGACACAACAGAGCGAGAGAGACGGAGCAAGACCTCTCCTGATGCAACCACAGGCGGCGGGTACCGTATCGATGGATGTTTTACAAGCAAGCCACTATTGTACAAGATCAGCACCATACCAAACCATGTACCATACCATACCATACTCAACAACGTAACGTATCGTGGTCGATCAAACTCACCATTTCGGCTTCAGTTGATCAATTGGCGGCAAACTCATCCACACTCTCATTAAAATCATCTCAAATTCAAATGGATCCATTCAACGGTTGATGCTTCGGTTCTGGCTGTGCTTCCTACGTACCATCTCAGTAGTAGTGCACGAGGACTGGAAAAGCCCGGGAGGGTGCTTTCTCGTTCAAGATTTTGAATTTTGAATGTTAGGCTAGAAATCGTTACGGAATTCATAAAGGCGCGAGTATTTCTGTATTCAAGAAATAGTTCGTGTTTGTCATTGTCGGAAGGTTGAGGATTTTGTATTTTGTACTTCCTCTCTATACGAAAAATAGTCGGCATGTAAAAAATGTGGTACAACATCATTGGGTCCAGTTTCCAAGAAAAAAAGTCCCCTAATCATGTAGGCCAACACCTTTGTGAGGGATTGTGAAAAATCATCATGACTTTTTTTATTGGGTAAACTTTAACTTGATAGGATGACACATCACATTGGTGAGCTTTCTGGAGTGCCACGTCCGTTCCGTCCAAAAAGCTTAGTTAAGAGGTTTGTTTTTCGACCACTTCCCTAAAACAGGGGCACAGTGAAGAAAAAGATGAGATTTCAATTGAATCTGCATATTTTTGCAAAGCATAAAGCTAATAGCACTACTTTTCTTGTAGTTGTGCCTGTCGTAATGCTTGCACCTACCAGACTATCTCCTACCATTCAACCAACCCCTTGTCTCAACAATTTCCCCAAGGTGTGCTGCATTGAAAGACATGGAGAGTTTTTGGCTGAAAATGCTTGTTTTCATCATGCATACTGATGTTTATAAATCACTTATTAATTGCAACTGTTTTGCTTGCCATGGTGTTTAACACACACCTCACAGACCATTTGTAACCATATGACCAACTAGGTAACGGAAACAATGAGTTTTTAATGAAGAAATAAATGCGTGTGGTGTGGAATTGTTTTTTAATGCCAGCTTTGGAGAGTTGAAAGTTGTCTCAGACTCAGTTGCATAGGCAACATGACACACTGCTAAGATGCTGTTTTTAAGGGGCCCAGACCTATCAAAAAATAAGAAGAACATTTGACCTACTCTGGTGAACTCACAGCTGTGGATCTATGACATTGAGCTTATGTGAACGATGATTCAGCACCAGGGACTGAGGAGGAGGATCCTACTGTCCCTGATAAGCCAGACAGCGATTCTGGTGTTCCTGAGTGCACCATGTAGGCATGTGTGGCATGCTGCTGGGTTAAAGAAGATCACATCATGCATGAAGATAACATCCAGAGTGGTGCATGATGGGCACAATGCTAGCAAAGTCAAGCAAGAGAGGAAGGAGGCAACACTTCCCATGTCGAGCACATACAAGTACCCGCAAATAGAAAGGATCAAGGTGCTTTTGGCAGCTTTATTGCAGCACAATGTGAATCCTATCATGAAGGGGTTTCTGAACTCTTTCAATCTCCCGATCCTGATTATGAAAGCAAGGATTCATCTGTACCACATGAGCAGGCTAGTCCGAATGATTGAAGTGCCTCAATACTTGCAAAGAATGCCTCTTAATTTGTTAAACCCAAGTATTATTCAAAGACAACTTTTCCAAACACTTCTCATGAAAGTTCTATAATTACTATTCTCATATCTTGTCTTTTTCCTGTTCCATGTCTGAAGACCTCCTTCTCAACTAGATGTGTGTTAATACTCAAAACACAATCAATTCATATGTGCCACCAATGCAAGTTGCCCCCCCCTCCCCGTCTTAACACAATTTATGGATCATACCAGAAAGGTTTGCATTTGGGTTGTTGTCTATGGAAAGATATAGGTGTTATAATTTATGGGGACAGGACAACGGACCACAATGCATAACCTGCCTATCCTTAAAATTTGGCAAGATCAACCAAAAACTCAAGTTTCACTTTGAAACACAATGACTGCAGTGATGACATGAGAGCAGGGCGTACAAAAAGTGCTTGATTTACTTTGACTCACAATCAGCAGTTGTGTGTGGCATCTCATAAGAAATTTTGAACTTGACTACCGTAAAAATCGGATTATAGGTCCCCCCTAGGATGCAAATTAAACAGTAATTCTCCAGTAGTTTATGATTACTGGGTAATATTGCCTTTTTCAGAGAGAAGGTGGTTCTTGTCACATACATATTACCCTCTAAGTTGAAAATATTTAGGGTTGGGGTTAGGGAAATCAATGAGACTCCTACTGATAAATTACTGGGGAATATACAGAAATTACTGAGGAATCACCCTGATTACTGATAAAGTAATATTTGAAGGGTTTTGGTGAAAGTAACAAAGAAAGTAATTTGCAACATAGGATCCCCCAAATGTCATAAGATACATATTTGGAGGGTCTTAAGCTTTGGACAAAGTTAGAGTAGCCTCCATGTTAAATTTAAAAGTATCTTCGCTATTTACTGTTCAGAGCGATACTTCTTGTTTTGACTGTTCACGCCAAAACTGTCCCTTCCACTGTCATGCAAAAGTAAGGTCATGTGTGGGTTTGAAGTTTATATTATGTGTGCAGTGGATTTGATATCATGTGTTCAGTGGATTTACACAACAAATGGCATATCTTGAAAACCGGAAGGAGTCATGTGGAGCTACACACATCAGGGTATTGTCTATTAAGAGGAGTACAATAGATTTGTGTTGGTGTTCAGCTCACACGGGACATTTAAATAAGCCAAAAACACAAATGTCAAGAAAATTGGCTGGAAGGACATTATAATCCGACAGGATGTATAATCCGATTTTTACAGTAGAATGCAATTGACATTATTGAATGTGATTGAGCCTCAAATGATCAAAGTCAGGAGAATTTGTGACTGAACAATTAATATAAGCTGTTGTCATTCAAGATGTTGGACATACTGCTACTCTGGGT
>JABMIG010000084.1:0-115590 GCA_013187285.1 Cyclotella cryptica
TTCCCTCTCTCCATGGAGATACTGCACATCAAACGAATGAAATACATGAATATCATTCTGAAGGGTAGCCTACACACCTACGGGAGTTTGGTCGGATGGTTTTGTGGATGAGCGCGTTGAACGCTTTGTCGGAGATGATTCATTTTGCGTTGGGTTTGCCGTTTCTGATTCAGAGTCTTCTTGTACGCGAACAAGACCATGACGAGTTATTCGTTAACGATAAAGAACAAAGGGTTTGGTAAGATATAATGTGGAAAACAAAGAATTGTAAAACTATTCTCATATCAATGCGATTCACGACGGTGTCCGGGTGGATCGCCCGATTTACATGAATGTAACGATAACCGTAGAACAGATATGCATTCAAAACCCACAAACCAAACGCAATACACAATGTCGCTAGTCGGGCGAATCGCCCGATATACGAGAGTGAGAACGGGCAATGCAGATAATAATAAACCGACAAGACATCCATGCAAACTGGTGCAAGATTTTTTAAAACTATGCAGGCAAATAAACTTACTCTTTTTTCTTTTCTTTTTTGCTCCACTCTGACGCTTTTCAACTGTGTCAACTTCCTCCTTGTCGTCGTTGCCGTCGTTGTCCTCTTTGTGGTATGGTAAAGTCAGAATAAAGTGTGTGAGAGAGCAAAGCGCTGAAATCGTTTCCCTGTTTCTTTGCTTACCTTGTACAACGTGTTGATCGGCGGTGGCTTCCCGAACATTCGCTGTGTTGTTTGCCGTGGTAGAGGCGGCATCGGTGCCGTCGACGCTTTCAGTATTGTTGGTTGCCATTGCTGTGGTTGAGTTCTGGGCGACTAATGTGATCGTCCTTCTGTCAACATGGACTGGCAGGATTTATGCCAAATATGCGACAGTGTGTAGTTGGTAGTGAGCAGTTGCACAATGACAATCATCATGAAAGTTTCAGGTTAGCACCGCAAGGCAATAGATGGATTGCATTGACATGTGCGATAGACTTTTATATATCTTATGGATATTGCATACATGAAATGGGGTCATTCGAATCGTACACAAATGAATTTTGTACTCTCGTTTTTCTGCGAAACATAAGGTTGTTTTGGGAATTTGTCGAGATAATGTGTGATGGTTTTTGGTGTATGTGGCGCTTCAATTGTTCGCAAGGAGTTCTAGTGACTTCCAAATGTCTGTAATGAAGTCATTGTTCCCAAGACATTTGCAAGAGTCACATAACCCGTGTTGGCACAATATATTTTTGTTGTGACAACTGTTCAGGAGTAAATATCCGTCCTACCGTGATTCGTTTGAAGATGGTGTCAGCCAGCTGACACACGGTGTCAGTCATTATAGTGAGGAATTGATAGATCCGAAAGTACGTCACTTTGTCTTGAACTGAATTGAAATTGTTACTTAATCAGGTTTCTGACAGCTGTCGACAGATTGCAACAAATGTTGTTAGGAATCAATAACAGTACTATGTACGTTTGATTCGTACGACGTTTGGTGTCAATGTACTTTCTTTGTTAATGACATAATGAAGTAGAATCGTCGTTTCTACTTGTACGAAACAATGTAATTCGTTAGATTCACTTTTAGTATTCTTTTGTCATAAATTAATCAGCGAAGCTTCGAGACGAAAGTGCTCATAAATTTTCAGAAAGACTGTTCTGTTCCATCCCTATGCATCGATCCATCCATTTTCTTCCGTTGTGGAATCTGTTTTACGTTTGACTTCGTGTTACTCAAGGTAACAACATTTTTTGGTTGTTCATGTTGTTTGATTTTACAGAGATAGGTGTTTGCTGTATTGTGACAAAAAGTGTGACTAAGGACTAGGTAGCGTCCTAGTATACATTTAAGTACGACTGGCTAATATAGAACTGGAGTCGTGATTTATTGTAAATCATTGTACAGCCTGACTCAATGATTAATGTGATGGGTAACTTGTCTGCGCGACTAATTTGAATTTGTCAATACAGTCAAGAAATGTCATCACGACTCACGTGGTTCGGGCGACTCGCCCGATCTACGTTTCGCTCATGTTATTCCCTTCTATAATGTATTTCAATTATTAAGAGATACCACCAAAACGTGTGTCGACACCGTCCCCTGCAAGACGTGGTTCCCGTAAAAAGTCTATACTGACTAGGAGTGTGAACAGCAATGTTTCAACACCTATTAAAAGCGAAATCTCCAAGGACTGCGCTGTATCAACGGGGTCAACGGCGGGGTCAACGGCTGGGTCAACGACATCGAAGTCTACGCTTGGATCGCCAAGCAGCATGAGTTTGACAAAGATAAACTTTAAAGATATGGTCGCAGCCGAATCAGAATCATCGGAAGAGATGTTGATCAAATCCTTTTTGGGTTGGCTTGATTACCAGTCTGTCTTACAGACTGTGAAAAAAGAATTCCCACAAGAACCAGCCGCGAAGTGGCGCTCGATGAGTTACGAAGACCTGGTATCTTATCTTATTCAGTTTCTGAAGATCGATGACGCGAAATCGGTGTATTGGCATTTTTCTGTCAATGTGCATGGACTGGACAACGGTCTATTCGAACTTTTGAAGGTGATGAAAACGTGCGTTGAAGTCGCCGATGAATTTGTAGCCTTCTTGAACACTCTACATGAGAAGCAAGGGGCGACTGTGTATGTAAACGAAGATTCATTTTCAGAAGACGACGAGCCTGCGATGTCGTCAGTAAAAAGACGTTAGTCATGGAAACACCCGAAGCAAAGAAACCAGCCGCCCGACGTGTTCAACGCCCTTGTGCTGCAAAGAAGTCACCTGATGCTGCTGCAGCGACTACTTCGAAAGTGACGGAAGTTGTCATCAAGAAAGAGAAGATAGATCCCGATGAAGTTGAAATCATCGAGGTGTCTAAAAATATTGATGAACCTGAGGACCCCGTGACCATGAATGTTTATAAGGATGTGGTCTCCAATACTTCGAAGTACGCATCTTCGACGAATGCTAAGAAATGTATCCAGGTGTTTGTGTCGAACTTGTTTCGTCACAAGACGGATGAGGACAAGAACGTTTATGCCGTGATGACCAACTTCCGTGAGTGCTGTTGGTATATGAAGTCTGATTTTCTTGTGTCTTGTTTGGTAGGAATGGAGAAAACAGCTTTGTTTATGATGGAGTATAATGATGTTGACATGACCTGGATCGATCAGTTCAATGATTTCTCTATTCGTGCGGTTGAGCACGGGATTGACAAATACAAGAAAACAAAAAAGGGCAAAACTTTGGAAATGGTGTTGCTTCCTGTGACGTTATTTAATGATGATGAAGAAGTGAGCATTGAGGACCAGGTCCGTTTCATATTCGAAGATGTTTTGAGAAGGGTTTTTCGCAAATACAAAACAGTGGTGGGGTCAGCAGGGGGAAAATGTTGCTTGATTTTTTGGAAACAAAGGGTGCCGTGAATTTTTTGGACTGGCTCGTAAGAGACAAAGGCGGTAACAATCGTGTGTCTTCTGAAGAATGTATCACCGAAGAGCTTAACAGAGCTTTTAATACGACTCCAATTGAGTATAACTGGAATGTAGCCCTTGACAAGTTCATGATGAACGCTGACATCAAATTGTTTTTGATGGGTTTGGGTTACACATCGTTTGATGAATTGACTGACAAAGAGTTGAAGGCATGTTTTGAATATGCTGGGACTTTGGGATACACAGTACCTGTGTGGGGCAAAGTGCAGAAACAACCATACAATGATTGATTGTGTATGTTTTGGGTAGTGCTTGGGAATTATACATTATTAAAATTATTCACTTTTCCGGTACTAACTATGTTGTCTACATACTTCTGCTTTTTAGGTCACAAGATGAGTGAACATATCGGTGCATTAACAGACGGGAAACTCGTCAAATGGTGTTTTGCCATATTGTCCTGTATCCTATTCAGTTTTCAATTACGACGAGTATTGGCCTGTATAGATGACACACAAATGTGTATTTCCGAATTCCAAGAAATTGTGAATATACAATATTCTATTCTGAATCGAGCCATTCAAAAGTGTTCTTTCAATGTTCATTCAGCGTGTTTTTGTTGTATCAGTGTCTTGGAACACTTGTGTTTTATTCGAGTCAACAAATTCAATTCGTCCGTCATATATTTGAAGCGTCTGCGTTTTGTCAGTTCTTAATATCACGAATGTCAGATTACTTTCACCAAAGTCCTGCGGTTCCATTGGTGTACTACGATATTGTAAAATGGATTTTTGATTGGACCATACGTAACCGTAACGCGCTTCTTATGACGGCGAAATGTATTTACATCTGTTATGCTAATGGTATGTATTCCAATGGCTGCCAAATTCTGCCTATTCTGCTTCTTTTTCCCAGTGATAACTAACTCTTCCAACTTTGTTCTTTAGTGTATGTGTTCAGTAACATCATGTCGTGGTATGCTTATGGTAAGCACTTTGAATGCGTAAATCGGGCGAACGGCCCGATCTACGAAGTCTGATGTGATGATTTCACGTTTGTCCTTATTGACTAACGAGTATGAGGGTCCTTCTCTTCGCAATAAAGAATACATGAAATCATAGACTGCAGGTAAACGTCACTGGCGATACAACAGACATGATAACACCCGCATCGCTTGGAAGTATATTTGCCCTGGTTCTACCAAATATAGGAAGAAAACGATACCTAGAAAACGTCGATTGACATGTTCAAAAGAACCGCTGGCCTACATCTCTTTGGGTCTTGCGGTGTTGTTATTTCATGTCATGTCTTCAAGTGACTGGATAGATTTTAAACACGTTTGGTTATATTCTCTTCACCAAGCATTTTTCATGATCTCAGTGTTCAATTCGAGGCATAATGATTCAATTGGCTTCCATCGTTTGTGGCACCTGGTCGCGATTTTATCCAGAATAATGTGCGCAAGGATTGGTTTTCTACTACGGTTGCAGTTCGCGGTGGTACAGTTGTACTTCAAGCACAGACTTCAGTTGGCTGCCTTCAGACTACGTCGTTTCATAAGAAAGTTCACCACATCACTTGTGTTTTTTGGATATTTTCCATTGGATTCCTTCTCTTCTCCAGTTGTTTTGAGGCCAACTATAAATGTTATGTCGCATTGTTTTTGTTGGATGAAGCCTCATTATGTTGTCCCAGAGTCACTGCTTTGTGCAAGCCGTTTTCTCACTCCCGAGGAACGCAAAAGGAGAAATACTGAGGCAAGACGAGCAAAGAGACAGAAGATGTCTCCTGACCAAGCAGCTAGTGAGCGAGCTATTGACAGAATAAGATGGCATGAACGGTCACCACGGGCAAATATAGCCCGTCAAGAACGACGGGTTCAACAGAATGCAACAAATGTAAGAATTGATTCATCCTTCCCAGACACGATTGAAAAAATGAAGATCAATGCTGCCCAAGCACTTCATGCCACCAATACGGATTGGTCAAGGAAGACTAACACTACTCACAGGGCGCATGTGTGCTTGATCTGTGATTGTTTCATGAAGGTAAATTCACCACAAGTACCAATGCATGAGCACAGCAGAAATCAAAAAGCACAGTCGTAGATTAGGAGTAGAGGCCTATGAAGATTATCAGGGTGTTCAACTACACAAAGATTTGATCGCACATTATTCTGTACGAGGATTTAGTGGTATGCTATTGTCGCCTCGATCACGGCCAGTTGCTCGTGGTAGATATCCTGTTTGCTGTCAATGTAAAACTGCTATGGGACCATCTCACGTTTCCTCCAAAAAAAACCCAAAGTTTGCTATTGCCAATGGGTTTGCAATTGGGACATTTCCGGCAAACATCCCATATGCATGTGAAACACGCTGTGGTGAGACCCGACAAATTGGCATTGTCAAAGATGTCAATGACATGATGAAAGTGCTTGTGGCTCCTGTGAGACCATTCGGCTATGTTTTTCAACACTTTGGTGGAAGTCAGAAGTGTATTCAAGGTCACTACCAATTCTTTGAAACAGATCAAAACTGTGTAACGGGTGCAATGAATTACCTCAACGACCACAAAGTCAACAATATTTTTGTCATGATTTGCGGTACAACTACACCCAAGCAGAAATCTGCAATCTTGGCAAAGACCGCTATTGATATAGAGCTATACAAGGATTTACGGACGTGGTTTATCAATAACAGTGCTTGTAAGCTCTTCCATGATAGCCCAATACCAAATGACATATCAGCTTTGTCACCAACAGTCATCCAAGACAGCAAACATACAGATACTGCGGAAGAAATCGACCCTTCGTTAGAGACCACATTTGGCGAAACAGAATACTTCTTTTCAAGTGCTCAAGATCCTACAGAAGAATCGTCGGTCTACGAAACATCAAGACAATTTGCGTGTGCCTTAGTGAATAGGTCCGCTCCCACAGTATTTGTCAGAGGGGGTAACTTTGCCAAAGAGCATGAGCTTCCAATTGAAGCTGTTTTACCGTTTGCATTTCCACATGGTACGGGGGCACCCAAATCTAAAAGACCTACCGCAATTTCACTGAAGACATGTATTCAGAGGTATTTTTGTTTGGCGATGCCACAATTTATGACAGCAGATGTTGTGTTAATTCTACACCAATTATTTTCACAGCAATTATCCTATGAAACTGGCATAATGACCTGTAGGAATCAGAATCCGGGCGAAGATTTCGGAAGGGTACTCAACCGATTGACAACAAAAGACTTCGACACACCTACATCGAATACAGAAGCGCCGTTGACCAACAACATACAACATGTTGTGGAAACAATTACAACTAAATGTAAAGCACTTGCTCACACTGCAGAAGCCGCGAAAGAAGCAAGAAAACATCAATTCGCAATGATGGACCATTTTGGTCTTAACAGTTTGTTTCTAACCATAACACCAGATGACGAATGCAGTTTTTGTGTGAGTCTATATGCTGATCCAAATCAAGAGGTATGTCGGATTTAATACAATTGTTTAAAACCATGTGGGTTTCATCTAACAAATTCTTTGTCAGCATGTAATTCCCAATGTCAATGACCTTGACGAATGTAAAATTGATAGTGAATTCCGTAAGCATATACGGACAAGATATCCAGGGGCTTGTTCTTTAGAATACCAACAAGTGATTGAAATCTTCGTAAGCTGTATGTTGAATTGGGACAGTAAGAAACAACAAGCACGTGGTAAAGGCATATTGGGTCGTGTCTTGGCGTTTGCGCCTGCTCACGAGGAACAAGGAAGGCGAACATTACATTCACACTGGCAGGTATGGACAGAAGATTTATCGCAAGGGAAGCGAAGCGATTTGTGGAGCAGTGATGTAAACGTCCGGAACAAAGCAAGGAAAGCATTTTACGAATACGTAGATGAAGTTATGGCCGCCACTTATTCGAAGCCTTTGAGGTTCGATCACAAGTGTGGCAAGTCATCGGACAATGGTCAACTTAATCCGGACAACAAAGCAACACATGAAGTCGTCGCTACCACTTCGGTCGGTGATCGGGCGATCCACCCGAACTACGTCAATACAAACGTAGAAAGCAACAACAACGTAAGTGACATCGTGACAGACATTTGGCAGCACAACAGACACGTGTGAAACTAATTTGTTAGAATCGTTTCAGTCCGAATTTCCGTTGTGTGACATCGTTGATGAAAGTGAGGTGGAACCAACAGCTTGGAACTTCGAAGAAAAAAGTATTCAACAGTTTCGTGATGCAAGGCACGAATCTTTGTGTTATAACGACAACGGAAAGATGGTGAGATGTCGTCACTGCAAACAGGAATTTTTGCCAATTGATTTGGTGGATGCTACTGTCTCACACAAAATGAAACAATATGGGTTTGAATGCATCGATACGGATTACCCCGTAAGTTCTCAGATTTGTTTCTTTCTGAACGGTATGGTAGTTAACAAATTTGTGTATAATTCGTTGATTTCTTTGTTTCTCAGCATCTTCAAGTGAAGTTCTTAAACACAATAACCAACGAGCAACTCGATGTTGCCACTTATTCCTATTCCTATCATTTTCTTAGTGATAGTAAGACCGTTCCTGAAGAAATTTCGAGTACTTTTTGGGGTGACGAAGACCTTCGCGCAATTTTATTAAGACACCGTTTCGAACATCACGCAATTGCTCATACAACTTCATGTTTCAAAAAGGGATGTGAATGCAGGTTCCTTTTTCCATTTCCCAAAAATGAAGCTACTCGACTTGACCCCGAAGAAACGGATCCTGAAATGTTAGTCCCTTGGCATCGACTTAGTGATCCAGAAGTGGTATTTCTGACACCATGGCAATTACTGCCAAAACGTGACTTGGGCTGCACTGCTACCAAAATTATAGTTGTAGTTATAGTTGTAGAAGAGGCCAACTATAGATGCCTGTATGTAGCATCCCATATGTATGAAAAATGATTCCAATTTAGATATATCGAATTCCTACGTGAAGTTGGTTTTGTTAGTTTATCATCGTGCGAAATATTTTCGCAACTATAACTCTCATCTTCGATATCCACTTTTTACTATAGTCTAACTATAAGTCCTCATAGTTTGGCTCGTAACTATAGATTCTAACTATAAGTCAACTATAGATCGCGATCCGAACGGATAAAGCAACTCCAACCGGTGGTAGGAATAACGTATTGAGTACTCCTTTGTTGCGAAGAACAAATTTTTATCATTTTATGTATTTCGCAGTGGTGGGAGTGTCACGAAACTTCTATGTTTCACCGAAATCATTTTTTGAATCGAACGATTTGTTAAAATGAAGGACTACCTCTGTTTTGACATAATTTATTTTATATAGAGAGAAAATCCGGTACATTAAAATCCAGCTTCATTCAGAATTAATTTTTAATACCAGGTTGACCGAAATGAAACCAGTACCATACAAATCCCTACATGATTCAAATTAATACATCAAACACTGCACCAACCAAAATTACTATCTGCCCCCTCACGGTATCATACTTGTAACAGCTCATAGCTCATACTTTCAACAACTCCGCCTCACTGTTCATTGTATGACTGACAAAGCAACACCCTCAACCTCTCCCTCCTACTTTCAAGAACTCCCTCTCACAACTAATACAACCCGAAACTCTACCTTCCCAAACAGTAGTGTGACAAACAGCTTTGGCACACCACCAAGGATCCATCGTCATCTCAAGGTCACGTAATCTATGACGACACACATTTTCATTCTTAACGTTTGAAGGACATGCAGATTTGTTCTTATTACCTCGGGAATGCTTTGGTTTGTTTTCCTCATAACACCCCATACATACTGCGCATACTGACATATACCATTTCCACTAACCGCCCTCACACATGCATAATAAACATCATGCTCCGTAATACAAATAGGGTTGTCTCTGTCATATTGAATGCTTCTCCAGTCCTTGTGATAAACATCTCTTTCTTGTTGCTATGGTTCGTTCAAAAAAAGTGAAATGAAGTGAGCTCGCCAAGAAGTAGAGACCTAATTCAACGTCAGAAGAGTATATACTCACCGTCTACAGTGTATTGCAGGAAAAGTCACAGTGAAAAATAATAAGACAGGGGACGGGCATAGCAGGTCGCAGAGTAAGGTGTGGCTTTCTTACCATGTCATTGTCACACTTCCAACGTTTAGAATGAGGATACACAAACGTCAGTATAAAAAAGGACAATATCGAATGCTGTAGCGAGAGATCTCACCTTTGGTGGAATACACTGAACAGTAACCCGACAACGCGGTTGAGAACATTTTCTACAAAGGAATAATTTATGTAAGGTTGATACAATGATGACTCACAGGGGGATCATTTGATGTCTGCGAAATTGTACCCATGGGCAAAAAGGGAGTTTAACAATGAGTTTGGAACAATACAGAATGAAGGAAGATCCTTTCACCTTAGTTGTTGAACATTTCATCTTGAAAAAGAGAGAAAAAAACGAGTTAGTACCCATTGGCATCTGGGGGAGAATACGGCCATCATATACATCACCTTCTTGCTCTCCTTCTCGCGGTGGTGAAGAGTTTCCCTCTTGGCATTAACAAACAGGTTGGTAATCAATCGGAAAATGATCGAAAGTGAGCAATAAAGAGCAGAGAAAGGATAACAAATGTAGACCTTTCTTATCTCATACCTTTGTGTCTATCCTTTGAGACTATACATTACAAGGTAAGTTGGGCGTTTTTACCACTGATTGCGCCACAGATCAAAAAAAAGCAATCCACGCACCTTATCTTTCTTCTCGTCGCATTCCTTGCCTTTCTTTTTAGTAGTGACGAGAGAAGGTATCTTCTTGATCCGAGTAGGACATGATTTCTGGGTGGGTGGTTGCTTTTCACGACATGAATCTGTCTCCTCTCCGTCTTGTCCCCTTTTCGAACTACTTTCCGCCCCTGTCATAGATTTGTTCTTGCAGGACTTCTTCGAGGATGACTTGGTGGGATCACGTGCCGCAATAGTACTCATCCCTAAAGATTTTTCTTGCTATAGTTCTTTGTGGATGATTGTGTCTAATGACGAGATGCAGGCTTCTCCAGATCTGCATCAGCCGTTGTCATTGCAGTTTTCTTCCTCGCTTTGGTAGATGTATCGTTATCTTTCTTGTCATCCCAATATTTTTGGCAAGGTTCTCGGCTTCTTCCCCTGTTGGATGAAACCACAAATGCCGTTTGTGGTAGTGGAGTGACCGAACTGCATTTCAAAACAAAGAAGAAATGAAGTACTTACTCAGGGGGCCATTGAAGGTATCCATTCTTTCCCATGTACGATCTTTGTATCCTTCCCACGTAGTAAGGAATTCCAACTCTCCAGTAGCACATTCCCTCACTTCCAAAAGCTTATCCACAGCATACTCCTGCTCCTCTTCTAGCAACTGCCGGTACTTTTGTGCAATATCCTTCGATATTTTTTCAACGCTCGCACCATCGGAGATAGCTTCGATGAAAAAAGACATCAATTAAGAATATGACCAACATAGACATACAACAGCCTCCTTGAACTCACTGTCCTTGTCAATACTATCTTTCTTTCGCTTTTCCATAGTTATGTTTTTTTGGTGCCTCTGTTTCGTGATTTTCTCTCTCATCTCTTTAAATTTGAGGTCGGACTCTTCAATGTGCTTTGTATTCCTCATAACGTTTAATGCCCTCTTCTTTTCGTCTGGGGGATTTTGTTAAGCGAACAATGTTGTTGTAAGTCCTCATTACATGCAATGTAAACAAACATATGTATACACTCACAACTACTTTGATGCCAATTGCCGACCCGAAGTGTGAGCCATCCTTGATATTCTTCAATCCACTCTTGCTCAATCTCAGTGCCATCCTTGTCCTAAATAATACGATGTGATGCTGGATCACAGGGAGGACGTGAATTTGATGCCCCCTTAGGATCTGTTTCTTGACATTCCATACACTTCTGATACCCGTGACTCTTATCAAACTGTTGTCGACAGGCCTCATGATGGATTGACATTGGAGGTATTGTTGGGCAATACCAAGGATAGTCTTTCCTCTCTGAGGTATACTCACCACGGTCTGATGCTAACGTCGACGGAGGAGGAACGTTTTCCTTTAACATTCCCCCAGGCAGATGATGTCTCTGCCAAGACGGTTCATTGGCATAACTTTGTGAATGATGAACCTGCGAGATATTAGGGAATGCGAGCTTATTAGTTTCACTTTCGACATAAGAAGTGACAGGCCCACAATTACTTTGGTTCCAGAATCTCTGCCCCATTTTCCAGCAAAACTCCTCTCGGGAATTCGACTCCTCCTTTATGCTGCAAATCAAATCCTCTGCCACAGCTTCGGCTGATATTCCTTTAATAGAAGCAAGATAACCTCTAAAAATGTGTCTTTCAACAAAGATTTCTTTCTTTTCCCAATAGATAGCTGCACTTTCTCCGAAAACGGTTTTTGTTTTAGATTGCTTCTTATCATACCAAACTTTCCCTACCTGTCGCAACATGACCCTTCTAAATCTGTTGCTCATCACTGCTAACCTTGTGTCAACAAGAATGGAATGTACAAAGTTTTGATTTTGAGGATAAATTGGAATTTTGATGGAGTACTTGTCTTTGACAATCCTAACAGCTTTACGGAACCAGTCAAAGTCATAAACAAACGGATACTTCATAAACAAAAAAAAAGTCGAAGGTACTCATCAGAACACTCAGACAAGCTCGTCACAACAGATTCCTGAATTTGAGATATCATGTCACCAGCTTTCGAATTGTCGTAGCTCAGATTAAATCTTGAACACAGCTTTTTGTAGTGCTCAAGTAAACAGTCAGATACTGTGTTGGAAGTGAACTCATAAACTTTGAGAAGGATGACGTAGAAACTATGTGAGTTAGCTTCAGAAGGGTTTTCCTTGGGCAGCATTTTGTCACAGCAACGAGCGTCCTTCCACTTTGCTATCGCCCATTTTGTGCTAATCTGAGTTAATTTGCCGGGGATAAGATCTCTGACGACCTCTGGATTGGAATACCTTGCATCGCTAGAAATACTGGAAATGTCACACACATACTCATTTGTGGAGGATGTAACTACCTCTGGTTTTTTTCGCATTGACATCTCTCGACTGTGATGTGTAAGATTATTCAACTGCTCATCATCGGCATCATCATCAGTGCTGCGATTCAATTTTGACACATTTTCATGATCGTTGACATGGTTACAAATTCTGTTGTCCGTTGAATGAGATGAAGGGCAATTATCAACTTGTGTCCCCGTCCGTGCTGCATTCGACATTGGCCTATACGATTGTTTACTCTCGGCCACACTTTCAGGTCCCTTGGTTGACAGTATGAATAGTGTGATCTCCCCATTAAAGACGGCGATTCCGTATCGTAGCTCAACACGGTATTGTACTTAGAGATCAGACTGCCTGATGGTGTCAATACGTTCCCCCCAAAATGCTGGTTTCCAGAAGTCATACCATAATTCCACATTTCTGATTTGCTCGTGTCACCTGAATGTTTGGGTATGTTGCCCCCCCTGCTAGCTGAACTCCCATCGCAATTTCCACCATCATTTTTCCCCGTGTTGTTGAAAGACACATGGCTTGCGGAACGATCACAGAGGGGAGGTTTCGTACCCCGCGATGATAAAAATGTAAGCCTATTCTGATAACGAACTTGAGATAACATATGGGCTTCGTTCTGATTTGGGTTAGAAATGGCGAATGACTGATTGCTATTTTCATTGATGGTATGAGGCCAACAATCCCGTCCAAGTTCGTAGTGGGGTGGATGATCATGAAGATGACTCGATTGAAAGGAATATTCACGTCTCGGTGGGATGTCGTACCCGAGGTTCGAATAGCTGCTATGATGCAGACTGCGCTGATGAGACTCGCTCCTTGGACTGTTTAGAGTACCAATTGATTGATTTCCAACATGAAGGCTGGCTTGAGAACTGTATTTAACCTTATCAGCGTGTACCACCTTATGGAAAAGAGACGGATACATGGATGGGTGTTCTTCTGGGATATCTTCCCCATTTGACAGTCTTCGGAGGACATCCGATTCCATCAAGCCCGCCCGCGCCCATGGCACGGTAGGGTTTGAACACGATTGACAACCATTATATTCAAATGGACGTAGAGTTGGCGCGTCAGGTTGATGCCTTGTCTCAAATTGACGGTTTGTCCCAGTTCGTTGAGTCCCTGAAGTGTGTTTTGAAGGCGAGACATTGGTAGATTTATTTTGCATGCAATCGGTCCCCTCCCCCGAATTTGCCTTGTCCCGAAATGGTTGGACATTCCAATTGCTGCCCAGAATTGTCAGCAGGCAGACCGACGACAACAGCATCGTTGGCCTCTATTCGAAGAAGAGTGCCGGCACTCCAAGAGCTGGTACCTGGATGTGTGGTGTGAGGGAGGGAGCGTAGGGCACTGTATTATTTGGCAGGGTTTTTGGTATGGTACTAAGGCATTCGGCCACTGGGTATTCGGATTCGGGAGGGTGAGAATGAGATCATTCTTTGTGCTGGAATGCAGATGGAGCAACGGACAAATAATATTATTATGGTGACATAGCAGATTTTTATGTAGAGTAAAAATAATACATCATATGAGCGATTTTGATGTATGAGTGCTTCAAACATAGGATTAAGTATTAAGAGTTACACTCGAACATAGGAATTGGTTCAATAATTCTAGTCGCGCTATTTTTTCAGGGCTCTAAACCTTTATTTACCCCACCTTACCATAATATTATTGTCCATGAACAAAAAATAATGCTGTTATGGTACCTACAGAGCCTTTTGGGGGATCCCATAACAATTAGAGTGTATAAAAAATAACACAAGAGGTTACATTAAATAATAACTAGTATACAACTCAACAATACTTGAAATTCATTTTGGAAGTAGTTTCCCATAATATTCAACACCCCCCATCACCATGTTCTGTGAGCGAAGCTCTGGATATTGCTTTGGAACATTAACATTTTTTGATAAGCACACGGCAAATTTCAATCCATCCTTCAGATCCTGGACATGTCTGAGAATTAATCCCTTTGAGAGTTTTTTTCCTGGAAAGAACGCAAATGCGTTAAATTTTGTCTGTGATTCTTTACCACAGCACCAGGTCATGTTATCCTTCATAAATTGCATTGCTTGCAGCTGTGGATGGGCACCCTCAACAATGGAAATGTTTAGCTCATCAGTTCCCGGGGAAAAGTAAGGACACAGACCGACTATGTGCCTGTATTCCGTCACATCACTGTAAAAAGACATTTTCATCGAAACTAACATCGGTAATTTCATCAAATGAGCATAATTTTCCAGAAGATCATAATCCATATCACATGGCAAGATAAAGATGTGATAACCAACCCCCTTGAACACCCTACATAACTCTCCAATTGGCTTACGTCTCATTGACTTCTCTTTTCCTCTCAATGCCATTGCTGAAATTCCTCCTTCAATCCAATCATTTGATTGACCCAGCACTGCAAGAAGATTCCGCACATTAGCAGGGAAGCAATTCCACTGAACAGTCTCCACTCTGTGCGGTAGAGCCACGAAATCGGTGATTCATGGTGGGAATCCTAACTTGGGAATTGCACCCCCCCCCCTCCGCTCCACGTCACTTGAACAGAGGACGGAACCGATACCTGGGGAGATGCTTTGTCTTTTCACTGTCTCTTTGATGAATTGTTGGCTTTAGAAATGACGAATTTATCATTTTCTCTAACGCTCGTTGATGGTGGATCGACCCTTAATAAAACGAATTCCCTAGTGCGACTTGCGTCCTGGCAAACCCCAACCGATTCTCCGACGACCTCAAGCTATGAGACTCTACTGACGCCTGGTATGGATGTAGGCTCTTGACATCAAAAGATATAGGTTGATAGGTTGTCACTGACCCCTTGGAGTATTGGCACAGAGCAGTCTTAAGCTTTTTTGACAGGCCACACCACTCTCCATGTTGCATTTTGTTCATCTCGTTTTTGTGAGCAGTGTCGCGTAAAATATTCTCCAACTCGTCAGACAAAACCCAATCAATGTCCACACCAATGATGCGATTACTTCCCTCTCCTGTCAATGTTTTAACATCAAAGCTTTCGTCATCTGTAATTGAATTGACAAATTCCCTCGTGTCCTCGTTCCAGTTCTTTATCTGTGACCGAACCACAAACAGTGTCGAGGAATGTAACCCTTCCTGTTTGCCAGACAGAGTGAAAATGTCTTTGCACAGATTCCCCCTCTCGAAGGCATAACGGTGAGATACACGCGGCAAGACCCTGTAAGTTGATGCACAAACGCTATCGTCCGGGGCATGTTTCAGGTAATGGGATAGGATCCCTGTTTGGTGAAGAAATTCCACTCCATTCGTCTTTTCTGCGAGAAAACCATTGAGTACTGCCATGTCGATCTGTGACAGTTGGCAATCATTGGGGATTGCACGGGGAAATCTGTCGTGTTTCCAATCGATTTTCATCATTTGCATGGCATTGTTGATTAGATGAGTGTCTTGCAGCTTTTCTTCGCTTTTCCACTCTTTACCAGTATCCATCAGGATCAAATCTCTATCACGCATTTTGTGGAGGAATCTTGTTCTTGATGTCGCCAGACTGTGCTGGACTGCGTGTAGAAAGTTTGATTCGAATATGTGAATATAATCAGATACGGCTTCATCAAGGAAGATTTTTTCACACACGTCTGCCCAGCATATAGCAATAGAAGAACGACGATCACGATCGATGGGTTTCTCGTTCTCGATGGCGCTCACAACCAGCTGGTCCATCCCCAAGCATGAATCTAGTTTCGACCGGTCAGGCAAACAAGGAATGACACCCAAAACATTAGACTCAGACAAGTGTCGACGATGAAGGTGATACGGGTTTTGACCTATGGGAAGTTCTTCTTCCTTATTCACCCCTTCCACCCATGATAATGCGGAACTTGCAATTCGATGAACGACACCCACTCTGGTCACAGCGTCAACCAAAGCCTCTCTTATTGTTTTGTAACCCTCAATGTCATCACCAAGTGCGCATTGGTTACACACAAGACAACCGACTTTGAATTTGTCATTTTTGGAGTCGACATAGATGCACATGGCCGAATTGCAAGCAAATTCCAGTGAATTATAATGGTACGGTTGAATGTCGAGATCTTCGACGCAACACTGGATGTGACACTCGTAGGAATTGCGTAGAATCTCACGAAGACTGGCACAGATGGACCCTATTGCGCCACCAATGCTGCATTCCATAACCACAGTTGGTGTCCCAAAAATACGGGGGACATGGACATCAATCGATGAGCCTGAAGTGGGAGATGACTCAACAATTCTTGTCTGTGCATACTGACAACTGTCAAGAAAATCCAACAGGTATGCTTTGGTTGTCTTGTCCTCTGGAATAATCACCACCTCACCATCATCAATGGA
The DNA here is from genome assembly GCA_013187285.1 of Cyclotella cryptica. Taxonomy (NCBI): domain Eukaryota; phylum Bacillariophyta; class Thalassiosirophyceae; order Thalassiosirales; family Thalassiosiraceae; genus Cyclotella; species Cyclotella cryptica. Next base: position 16,858 of record JABMIG010000084.1, read on the forward strand.
GTCAAAGTGCCCCGGATGTGACCAATGTAGGAATACCTTAGCCAAGGCAGTGACAAATGTCCTCAAGTCCCCGCAATCACGGTATCTATCATCGTAGAATCTTCCCTTCCCAAACTCCTCAAAGTGAAACATTTTTTCATTCGGTTTCTCAGTACGATGCGAAAAGGACAGTGAACAAACTGGTTCGAATTTTTGCTCGAATTCAAAAAATCCCAGTTCGAATGAAGTGAATATCTCATTGGAGGTGAATTCCGTCGGAGCGTGCACCAACATTAACAGGTGCTTTTGGGAGAGAATGTCAAAATCTTCCACACCCTCGTCATTGTCCTTCTTTGCAAGCTTTTTCTTTTTTGTTTGCGGCTGCGGTGTAGGCCTGCTTTTTCTTTTTGGCACATTTCGTCCAGTTTTTTTGGCTTCTTCGACCTGCCTGCGCTCTGCCTCCTCTTGAAGTCGTTTGTCCTCTTGACGTTTTCGTTCCGCTTCCTGTTCCTCCTCAACAAGCGTTTGTTTAATATACATTTTTCTAATGAACTGCTGTGTTGCGGGACACTCATTTGAATTTGGTACAAAAATGAAAACCATGGACGCCTGCGAGGCATTGGCAAGTCGAATATCCATTTCGAACCCGTAATCCAGTACGGTGCACAATTCAAACACACAAATGTCGGCGCCTCCAACACTCGTCTTTGTAATGCAAGATGATGCAAATTTTTCCATAACGTTGGTGATCGAGAGGAAATTAGTCCACGAGGAGCCAATAGGCAAGAGAGGAATGTTCAAGGGCAGACTTTCCGATGGCGCACTATTCACAGGGGGTGTTGCTGTTATACCACCTCTTTTTGCACCTCTCCTCTTTAGCCATTCGTCATGGTAGGCGAGGAAGTTATCCGTGACCACATCATCATTCATTTGCTTTTTGGGTCGTTGGTGTGTGAGTGGCGTGTGACGACATGTCAACGCATGTCTTCCAGCCCTTGAAAGAGAATTGAGAATTGTGCTTCGTTGCCGTGATGGCTGCTTGCGTTTCGGCTCGTCGCACAGGTACTTTACATCCGAGTTGTCGAAGGTAGGTACGTACCTGAACTGATCGCGTTTTGTCCTCTTGGCACGTGGAATTTCAATATCGAGAACAGGAATCATCCTGTTGTATGGAACACGCTCAACTGACCCAGAGATATTGTACTTAACAGCAGCATCAGTTCTATTGACAACAACAATTTTCGCAGGATGATTCACTGAAGGATATACCACCATAACAGCGCAACCAACGTAAGGAGCGAACGTGATCCCGGTGTGACACTTCTTCACAGGAGAGAGAGATTCGGCCGCACTGTTGTCCATCTCCTCGTCGCCATTCAGCGGTCTCATAAGATAGTACGGCACACAAAACGTGGAAAGCGCATTGTCTTCCGCCCACTTTAGCTTTGCATCATTTTTAAAGACATGCATTATCTTTGCCTTCTCCTCCTTGTCCCCCCGGTACGCAAAAACTGACATGCCAGGGTATGGAATGAATAATGACCCTCCTATGCCCGTGACCGGCTTGAGGATGATCTTGCTTAGCTCGTCTGTATTATAGAAGTGAGAATGAGCGCCATCTTTATCGTCGAACACGACTTTGTAAGTTCCATTGTCTGCATCAGCATCAGACACGACACCATTAAGAAAGTAGTTTGGATTATAATCACACCACACCAGCACCCTTTTGCCGACAAACGAATCAGTGGCATAAGCATCGGGTGACTATGCCGTATCCACAGAATTTTTGACTTCATCTGGGAATTTCATAGTTACATAGGGTAATTGGAATTCCGAGCAATTGAGAATGTATGCTGCCTTCGTGTGGTTGATGACTTCATAACAAATTTTGTCTGCAAAGAAATACTTTTCAGTCAGAGACACCCAAGCTTCTTGCCATACACGAAAAATATCGCCTGCCGGACTACTTGCCACCATCTGTTTTAATTTGTCAACATCTGAATGATTAAGCTTTTGATCGTAAGCCTGTTTCGCCGCATCTGGAGAAACGCAATAAAGAGAACGAAAGTGGCATTTTTGTAGTCCTACATATTCGTCCGGGTACCATACGTTGACATCTCTCAATGTTTTTTCTGTTTCCCCTATGGCCTTGTGCTGTTGCATAACACTAATCACCTCTGACTTGACCTTCTGCTCCACCATATTTTTACGGTCCTTTCGGGTCGATCGATGTCTAGAAGAGGGTTCAGGCCCAGAGTCGGGTTTTCTTCTTGCCTAAGTAGCGCATGAGGTACCGTTGACTTCTGCTGCTGGGGTTGCCAAAATTTTGTCGGGGGGAACTGCGGTGTCATTGGAGTGATTGATCTTGTCGGAGGCATCTGTCGATTTCCCTTCATTTGTTTCATTGTCTTTACTTGTATCGTTGATGGAATCGAAGTCGTCAGCAGCGGGTGTAAAGTCTATATCACTGTGGCTAGTTGATTTTTCGAGCGGGTCGGCTTCAACGGGCGATGTGGAATTATTGGCGTGACTTGTGGTCGCAAGAGTTGCTCTCGCTCTGGCGGCGACCTCGTTTGCTTGCATTATCCCCGTCGAGGATGACTGTGCAACTTCGTTTGTCGCTGAGTCGTTGTTGGCGCTTCCACGACCTCCGTGGAATCGTCGACTTTCACTGACTCTTTATTTGTCTCGTTATCTTTACCAGCATTGGTCGACGCCTTTTCACCCTGGGGATCTCCACAACATTTTTGAGTGGTCTCTTCAGTCACAGCCGAGACTGGTGTGGTTGACACCATTTTCATTGAAGCCCCCTCTGTGGCGGATGGAATTACCGGCAAAATAGCCTTTTCACCATGGAGATGATGACGAATACATCGTTTCTTCCCCCCAGAATCATATATACAATCCTTGGGGTTGCCCTGAGGGAATTCCAAATGATATTGATACGACTCCCATTCTGTTTGGCACGCATGATGAAATCGAATGTCACAACCATCGAAGCCGCAAACATCTCCCGTTGGAACACCAATCATTTTGCAACCCACGGTACTTATTGACCATGAACATTCTTGATTGATCAATGGAGGAGGCACGGTGCGTGATGTGTTGTTTCTGTCATCTGCCGGGGTTGCCAAAGGACTGTCGGGACGAGCTCCCATTGATGATGACAATGCGTCCTGGTTCGTTCTCGACTCATTCTCGCCATAATTCACATCACCCACGGAACCGACTGCCTTTTCTGGTCCTTCGTTTGTCAAAGACGATGCCTGTTCAACTTCGTTTGTCGCAGAGTCGATCTTGCCATCTTCAACAACACCCGTGGAATAGACTACTTTGGCCAACTCTTGATTTGCCTCGTTATCTTTACCGGCCTCGGTGGAACCTTTTCTTGCGTCAGAAGCAACCAACAGAGGAGTGTGCAATCGTCTTTCACGGTCTTCCGTGTCCATGGAACCGACTGCTTTTTCTGGTCCTTCGTTTGCGGAACATGATACCTGTGCAACTTCGCTTGTCGCTGAGTCGATCTTGCCATCTTCCACAACACCCGTGGAATCGACAACTCGGGCCGACTCTTGATTTGTCTCGATATCTTTACCAGCGTCGGTGGATTCTTTTACTGCATCTGAAGCAACCAACGGGGCAGCGTGCAATCGACTTTGACGGTATTCCGCGTTCATCTTGGAAATTACATCGCGCACCTGGTTGTTGTGACTTTTTCCCCTCCCTTGACGATTGTTACCAGTAGCGTTTGCCATGGATCTATTCCCAGCACGCGAGGACTTGGGATACAATTGTTGCAAAAACAACTCAACACCCTTACCCCACCAAAGAGTCGGGTGCACATCTTTTACATGCTGTAGTAAGCCCTGTGAATACACCGGACCACCGTTGCATTCGCACTTGTCTAAAAAATTTTCCAATGATTTCTTCTTACGCCAAATTTCGTTGTGCTTAGAGAATGGACAATAACTATGCAACTTATCATCCGAGTCAAAGGCCAAATACATTGCGTAGCAGGATGGTAGACTGGTGAAGAAGTCTTTATCGGCATCATCCAATTTTGTTTTCTTGACTGCTTTGTTGCCACAGTAACCAACTGAATCGTCATCGAAATCTGTATACACATTCTCGGACTCATCATCGTTGTCAAGCTTTAGAGTGCCCAGCTCAATCATCTTTTTCACAGCTGTGTACGCCTTAATGGAAGCACGTGCCCTGACATCATTCCAGTCTGCCGAAATTTTTAGATAAGCTGAAATCCAGCCCATGTTTGTATCCGGGTACATTTCACGATAATCATCAAGATAGCGCTCCCTAATTTCCTTCATCTGCAGATCACCAGGAACGCTCGCAGAGCCAGAGACAGATGATTTTGAAGCATCACTTGCCTTGCTTGTTGACAAGTGACCACACGTTGCATGGGAAACGGTCTTGTCACCAGGGACGGATGATTCGGAGACATCTATTCTTTGGGATTCCTCAATCTGATTGTCATCTGCAGAAGAAACCTCTTGGCCCACACCTTCGTTCAGGCCTGAAGCTAGGGACGATGATGGGTTGGAAGGTCACATTACTGTGACCTTGATAGATCGTTACAGACACGGACTAAAACGTGTTCTGTTCTTGGGCTCTATGACGATAAAAGAACATACTTCCCGTCCAAATGTTATTGATCCAGTGAGGTTTCGATCTTATGGATGGTGGGATGTTTCCGCCAAAGAGGGGGAACCCGTTATGCGTGAGGTTAGATTTTTAGAGTACGATCAATCTTATGGAATATGGGACGGTTCTGCCGAAAAGGTTAGTCATTCCAACAAATTGGAGTGCAGTGACGAATCTGTCGAAAAGGTTAGTCATTCCAACGAATTGGAGTGCAGTGACGAATCTGTCGTGGCATCGTTTTGGGAGAACACGGTACAAACGGACATACAAACCAGTATAGTGGAATTTGCAGCAACTACGATGGCGGAAGCGTTGTTGCTCTCACGTACTTGCCAATACTGGAACTATATAATTAACCGGGATCCCCACACAGCAGACCCCATATGGCACAGAATTGCTAAAATATATTATGGGGGCGATAAACAACACCTCCGGAGCTTAGAAATTATGGATTCTGCTTGCAGGCACGAGGACAACACACAATGGAGACGGCTACTCTTCCTCGAAAAGAGTGCAACCCTTAACATTTTTTGCACATCAATTGGTCCCTACCTCAAATTGCTCACATGGGTCTTTAGCTCGGAGCCTATTGTACCCTAAAAATCAATGAAATGGGAAGAAGGAGAAGTAGAATTCAAGGTTAATGCGGGTGAGTACTGGGAGACACTCGGGATTGGTCGTCTTCCCAGACGAGCAGGTGGTATTCATTCTTTCGATATTTCCTTCAGAAATGGGTGCCTCCAAAGAAATTTCATCAATATGACTTTTCGAGGGCATTACTACGATCACGAATACACCGTCGCTAATTTTGAGAGTGAATGTAGAATCATCCATCGATGGCTCCATGTGTTTGGCTTTTGTCACGATGATTTCGTAATTGATCCGCCTATAGCTTTGGACGGTGAAGGGTTGTATGGATACATTACTGTGACCTTGATAGATCGTTACAGACATGGAACATCAGGTGTTCTGTTCTTGGGCTCTATGACGATAAAAGAACATACTTCCCGTCCTAATGTTGTTGATCGAGAGAGGTTTCAATCTTATGGATGGTGGGATGTTTCCGCCAAAGAGGGGGAGCCCGTTCAACGTGAGATTAGACATTTTTAATGTGCACTATGTACCTAGGAGTAAATGAATAATTGTATATGTCTCGAAAAATTGTACCCATTACTTCTCTTAAGTTAAAATCCTTACGAAACCAACTTCGCATCTAGAGCCAATCGTGGCTCTTCGTACAGTTTCTGTTGTCTAATCTAAGCACTCCTCTAAGGTCAGTATTCTCTTCTGTGGACAAGGAAGAGCCAGCATACCTTTGTCGTTGCGGACACGCCAACTTCTGCATATGACTGTCCATAAATTTCTTTCAGTGCTGTGCCTAAGCATCAAAAAATAATCTTTGCTGGGATCCCTCAATTCGGAACGATCTCGCACGGAAATGTAATGAGGACTCAGTTTCACTTCAGCATACCACAAGTTTAGATGCCACTGTCCTCTATAGTCATGAAATATAACAGGAAACAATTTGATACCTTTTCCAGCACTCCCCTCGAAGCAAACAAAGAGACCGTCACTGATGTCGACCAATCCACTAACAAATACCTCCTGATCCAATATGACGTTTGGTCCCGGGCAATTTTTTCCCCGGGAATAAATCCTAACATTGTTTGTTCTTCCATAAGCCGTGCAATTGTCAAAAGGGTTGCCCTGATTGAGATACTTCAATGTCTTCGTTTGTAATAACTTCACAAGTAAAGAGAGGAGGTGAGAAGTTCGATAGCGCATGGTTGATATTTCGGCCTTCACGCATTTGACGAAGGCTTCATCCTCCCCCTCCCAGATTCCGCGAAGTGGTCCATACCTCTTTATGATAGACGGGCAGTTAAGAAGGCTGAATATATTGGATTGATCTGCATAGAATGGACAACACTCAGCTTCTTTGGAGTGTTCTGAGAAATTCTTGCAACTGGTTAGGAACATCCTGATAAAATGATCAATCCTATTTGTTGACGCGAAACACTCATCACAAAACATGTTTGATACTAAGCAAAACCAAACAACTCGCATGCGCCTGAAGGAAGCAATAACACGGTTCAATTCTGTTGGATAAACAGCACCAAGCATACCATCTAACTCAGCGAACTGAAACAAGGAGACTCTAGTGAAGGCAAGGCAATGATCTGACTGCCAATTACCGTGACCAATAACATTCTTTCCTTGTCCAGAGAGATGCATTGGAAGACACCAGTTGATCGACACTTTGTTTAAAGCCTGTTGCCTTCCTCGCATTGCCTGGGTAAGTGTTCGCCAAAAGGTCCCCTGTGCAGATATCTTCCCATTGAGAATAATGTTTTTGGTTTGATCGATCAATGTCTTTTCCACGCCAAGGAAGCACAAGTTCATGGGCATCGATGGAAACATATTGAGTTCAACGTGAAGGTCCCTAAAGCCCTTGAAGATTTCAGGGTATACATTGGATTCGACGATAGGCTGCCCCTGTCTCATGATCTTCATGATCTCATCATTCAACCCTGCACCCAGTCCCAGCACTTGCATGTACTTTTTGGCGTAGGTCAATGAGCCCCGTTGGCCTTGGTTCGCGTTGTACCAAACCTGAAGATCGTTAAGAGAATTGGTTATTAATTCAAATGACAACTCCACCATACCAACCTTAGTGATATCACCTCCGGGAGGGATGGGATACTTATTCCCACGTTCAACGTTTGACCACCAATCCGAACACGTCTCGCATGGTCCGACGGATGCATTCCTCGATTCATCCAAGAGAATTTCCATCCTTTGAATCTGGCATCGTGCACAAGATGGAGTTGTCGCCTTGTCATAGATGGATGAATGCCCAAATCTCTTAGTGTAAGTTCCTTTTTGAGAAATAGCGGTGTTGAAACACCGTTCAGGGTAATCATTGCTCACTAGTTCCAACAAAGCAACAGTTGGAATAATCCTTTTGTCCTTTCCCCAGTATCGCATTGTCACTTCTCTCAGCTCTGACAATTCTCTCAATAGCAAGACTAATATTTTTCGAACATTAAAGGTTTTGAAACAAAGAGCGTAAGGTAGAGTTTGATCTTTTGGTCCCCTCAATTTCACGGTTATAACTTGAACGGAATTGAATTGGATGTTGCCTTTAACGTTGTGTGCTTCAAAGCTGTCTGACCAAACTCGGAGCGTAACAACACGAGTGTCTTTGGGTATGCTGGGGTTGTTCGTCATCATCTCCTTGACATAGCAATGTGCTTCTTGTAAAAAGTCACAATGTCGGTTATCGTCATTTAACAATGAGCATCTTCCATTCTCACCTTCGACCCAGTCTTCTTCAAATCCTGCTCTATAGAAGTAACAATCGTATCCCAGAGCAAGGAAATGATTTAGAATTTGATTTGCTGGTATGTGTGCAAAGGAAGTTTCTTTTTCAGTACCCGCAAACAAAGTTTTGATTGAAGGGGTTGGCATAGGAAGATTTCGCATAATGGATTTCGATCCATCTAGATATTTCGATCTTACTTCTTGTAGATTGTTACCCTAGGGGACTGTGGCATTTTTATCTGATGTACCTGCAGGTCATTCCTAACGCCCGTGAGGACACCCCCAATAATACCCTGCATGACGGTACCTTGCCAAACTTTTCATCCATTAAGAATAAAAATAGTCAAAAGGGTGAGTAGTCGAAATAGCAGGGGGAAACAGCTAAATGAAGCCCGAACTGGACAGGCGGAGGATTCCGATCGTCGCCTCATCATTCTGATGCTTACCTGCCGGCGTGATTTTTTATCCCCTAGGAATAACGAGGTAATGAACAGGAAAATTAACGGGGGGAATGAATAATGCACTGGGCGGAAAGGATCGTAGTCAAGGTATTAGGAAAGACAGCTTCAGAAGCCGGACGCGACAGGGATAAGATAATGCACATTGACGCCTTCCATTACTTACCTGGAGTCCCCGGCCGCTGATTATTATCTTACCTTGCCAAACTTTTCATCCATTAAAGAATAACAATGGTCGGAAAAGGTGAGTAGTCAAAACATCAGGGGAAACAGCTGAATGAAGCCCGAAGGTGACGGGCGTGGGATTCCGCACGTCACGGCATCATTCTGATGCTTACCTGCCGGCGAAATTTTTTATCCCCCTCGAATAGCGAGGAAATGTACAGGAAAAGTAACGGGGGGGAAATGAATGATGCACTAGGCGGAAAGGAGCGTAGTCAAGGTGTTAGGAAGGACAGCTTCAAAAGCCGGACCCGACGGGGATAGGATAATGCACATTAATGCCTTCCATTACTTACCTGGCGCACGGTCGCTGTTTCTTATCTTACCTTGCCAAACTGCTCGTAAAATTCAGCGCGGCTAGGTTGCCCTGCAAAATAACATCGTTTGGGTTGTTCCCTTTCCTATGGGTAGACCGTTTGCCATTGCCGATGTTGCCATTACCATTGCCGAATTAATAATTGTGCAATCCATTTTATTTGGCGCAGGTTGGGGAAAATGACGATTCAGCTTTGCTTGGGTTGGGGTGGCGCCAATTGAGTTAATGGAATCACAACAAAGACTCTATGTTACTTTGTGGTGACCTAGGTGCTTTCTTCTTTTTTGGTCAGATATGTATTTCATAACCCTGAAAATCATTTATTATAATAAAAGTAGAGTGAGTCTTTCTTCAATTGTAGAAAATGTTGAGACACGAACTTTGGAATCAATAAATACACCGTTCGTTGGAAAGAGAGATTTCTCGGCTTATAGTTGTAGTTATAGTTGAGGGACCTATAGTTGTGATTTCTATCCTATAAGTAAACTATAAGCACCTGTAGGTAGGATTATAGTTGAGCTCATACAACTATAACCACAACTATATTTTCGGTAGCAGTGTGTGAGTACATCAACATTCACAATAGAGCATGTTCCAATGTGTTTAATTGCAACACAAACGTTCAAAATTGGTGACGTTTCACAAGTCTACTATTCTACCTTATACGGCTCGAAGTCGACCCAGAAGGAAGATAGTGAAAGGGTACAACGAATACTTCATGCGGTTATGAAGCGGTTGCTTCGAATTGAAGAAGATATTTTACTTGGAAGAAAGAGTATTGGTAACGCAAATGATGACTTCACGAAGAGTTTGACTGTGTTGCTGTCAGGAATGCGGGCAGCAACTTCAAGACATGTTGTTAGTGCAACTCTAGCACATCTTATAGTATCTCAAGGTGGCACAAGATTTACATTCTCGCATGAGTTTGGACATCTGTTGGTATCTCAATTGGAAGCTACACTTGAAGGTTTCCCTGGCGATGTACGAGTGCGAATTACTAAGATTGACGGTGTGACGTATTTCTGGCCTGATTCAAGTAGCGAAGATTACATACATCGTCCAAAGTCACTTGATGATATGTGCTCTTATGAGATGGCAATGCATTACAAGAAGGTTTTGAAATCCAAAAAATCAGTTCGAGAAAGTTTCAATGTCTCCAACGAGAGAGGCGACTGTAATGACGACAATGACATGAGTGACAATAATTCAGATAATGATGAACATCAACAAACAACATCTTCCAGTTCCGTTGAATTCATGTCGACCCATCCGGGACACAAATTTACAAAATTATCCAAACTGAAGAATTGGGTTGTTCCCATTTCGTACTATGATGGGAGTCGCCTTTGCAGTATTTTCAAACTTCGTGTCGGAGAAGACAGTTGCGAGGAAAATACCACCGACATGAGAGAAGACTACGCTAAATTAGCACTGATGATGTTTTATCCACTTCGCAATTTGGGAGACATTCAGATCAACGGAAGCTACTGGAAGCCAAAATACGAAAATATGGAGCAAAGGTTTTGAGATATTGCAAAACATCGAAATCCGACGCCTCATGCAACGAGATATTCCCAAGAGATTAGACTACATTACACAAAATACCAAGAACAAATTCGAAACAGACAGTAAGAAGAAACGCAAGAACACTCCAACCGAAGAGGATAAAGACATTGCTGACATTGAAGGGTACGTCTTTGGAAACATTGAGCATTGTCGACTGACATCGGGTCAACAGCCTATGTCACTTAGGTAGCGCCTTCATTGTTACGTATATCGGGTGAATCGCCCGGAATACGTAACAATCTTAGACATTTTGCTAACCATTTCTTCTTTCCGTTTTAAAACCACGAAAACCAGCTTCGATGACGAATTCTTTGACGATGATTACGACGACAGCGAAAACAACGATGACATTCAGAATTATGACCAGTTCTGCCTGAATCAAGACAAAGTCATCAGTAAATGCAACTTCTCCGATGTTGACCTTGTATCTCCTTCGGACGGATTGAACAAATCACTCTTAGAGAACGATCGTAATCTATCGAATTCAGGAAATAATGGAAATGGTACTTCCGGAGATAGTTCAAACCTTTTTAGGCGTCAAACGTTTAGGACTGTTCTCGAGTTGATTCATGGTTCCCTCGTTGGTTCCACTTCTTTTCCAACTTTTTCGGAACAACTTTCTAATGACGATCCAAGTCATTCTGACGAGAATGAGCCTCATCCAACCATTGCTGGCGTTGCGCAGAAGCTGGCTCTCCGTGAAGGAAAAGAACTTGACGAAAAGCAATACATAACATATGAAATGGTTTGCTGCAATTTTTTGCTGGAACTCATAAACGACGCCCTCGACCCGACATCATCGGTTTATCGACAGGCCGGTACTTCTATGTCTATGGGAGAGCATTCCGATCTGCCTGATGATGTTAAGGAGCAACTCCATGCTCGAGGTGCAATGGATCAAATGTTGCTTTTTCTCACAGGACCTGCTGGCGCGGGAAAGACCACTGCCATCAAAGCCGCTGAACGGTTCTGTTTTGAATTTTGTTCCGCATGCAACATTATGTGGAAAGATACTACGTTCTTCTATACTGCATATACAGGTTCTGCGGCATCGGCATTTGGCGGTAGAACAATAGTGAAGGCATCCGGAATGTTCAACAACACCATAACAGAGGAACAGCGATTGGAGTGGAGTAATGTTCGTCTCCTGGTCATTGATGAAATCTCTTTCATGACAGAGAATGAACTGATGAAACTTGATGTGAAATTACAGAAATACAAAGACCGTAACAAAGTGTTCGGAGGATACTCAATAATTTTTGGTGGCGACTTCAGGCAACTCATCAGAGGAAACGATCATGAATTGTTGTACTCAAGGAATTCAAAACAGTTCTTTGAAAGTATTCTTACGGGAATCATTATTCTGGACAATGAACATCGTTTTAAGGAAGATCCAGAGTTTGGAAAGTTACTCAAACGATTCTGGAGTGGGGAACTAACACACAGGGATCATAATATCATCAACAAAAGAGTCGTCACGAGAACTGATGTAGACATCCCCAAAACCATATCTTCAAACATTGACTGGAGTTATGCGTGTCCAACAAACAAGGAACGGAACGCCATTTCAGCGGGGATTTTCAAACAACAAATACTTCACACCCACCCAATCATTACTGGAGAGGACCTCCGACCAGATCATACAATCATAATCGAAAGTGATTTCCAAACATCCAAGAAGAAACAGGCTTCCTCTTTGATGGTTACAAACACATTACGTCATCGCATTTTGACTACATGTGGTGATGACAACATTAAGTACCGATCGCACAAACACGCAGATCCAGCGTTATGTTTATACTCCGGAATCAATTTAATTTGTGTCATGTCAAACGAAGGAATGGAAGAGAAACCAACACGCGGAAATGGAACTGTATGTACTCTCATTTTGGTAAAGATCAAACAAGAGGCAACGACACATAGATGGCGACAAATGTACGGAAGAAAAGTGTGGACTGTAAGTATCAGAGACGTTGAGTGGTTGAAAGTCGAACTGGTGGATGACTCAGATGAAATAACACAGTTGAAAAATGAAATCAACAACCTTGATAAAAGCATCCAAACAGAAGAGTATAACTCACTGCAGCGATTATTGCAATACAAGCGAAAACAGAGACAGTTTAACATTACACCCGAGAAACATGAAGTGTCTGTCACTGTTGCACCAACCCGACTATGTGACATAAAGGAGACTTTTAAATGTCACATGACTTTATTTCCCGTCAACATTAACACATCATCGACTGGACATAAGTTACAAGGGACGTCAAAAGACATCGTCCTTGTGTCTTCGTGGCCGAAACTCAAGAACAACATATGCTTCCGTAATTGGGAATATGTCGTTTTATCAAGGGTACGAACTCTAAAAGGATTGTTCTTATTTCAGCCAATCGATATGGAAAAGTCGTTCAAACCGACTGATGAATTAGTTCAATTCATGAAGCGAGCAGAACGTGCTCAAAAACATCTACTCCAAAAACGGTATAAAGCAATGAGTAATAATAATAATAATAATAATACTTAAACAATGTCTCAAAAGACTTCATGTGTACACTTTTGTATTTGTATTTTCAATTTAATTCAATTCAATAGATAATTTGAGTGACTGAGATCGGAGTCCGGGCGACCCGCCCGGACTACGAATGCTCAAATGCTCAAACAACAACTACCGACACATAACGACATAGATAGATAGCTATGGTATGTACCCGTTACGGGTTCCAACGACACCCCGTTTACGGGGACAAAAATGCGGACGGAGCGACGAGATTTTGAAATGATCTCCGGAAAACATATAGGTAGAGGAGAGTAAGTAGTACCAAACTAAGTACTATAGAGGTACTATAGAGGTGGTATAGTACAAGCACTCGCTCTAGCGGAGCTCGGATAGCCCAGGATTGAGAAACAACATCCACCCTATCTTGAAAAAAACTTCATCAAGTGGTTTGGTTTTGATCATTGACAATACTTCGTACATTGAACTGTGATTCACACTACAAGAAATAAAAAACAAATAGATGACTCCACATAGTTCAAAGTCAATTCGAAATCATACTTAAATTGTGCTATTATCTTAGCACATTTACATAAATTATCAATTCTAACTTACAGTAGCCTGTCTGAATTGCTTAAATGAACCAGCTCAAGTGTCTAACAAATGTATGCATTCCAGCTTTATTGTTGAGCTGGTTCATCCAAAAAAACTCGTTCAATTATCGAAGCATCAATAACCAACCGACTGAATATAATTCATCTTGAAACTGCCACATATAGTAGCCTATAATATTGCAGAGCTACCACCCCAGTTTTTCTGCCCTCCCATGAGATCTAGCTGTGTCCTCTCAAGGAGGCGAGTGGAACAGTCCCTTAACTCAATCTTGGAGTTTTGATCAACAATCTTGGCGTTTAGAGAGTCAATCTTGATGTTTTGAGTGTCAATATTGACGTTTTGGACGTCTATCTTTGCATTTAGACCATCGATCTTTGCAATTTTATGTGTTCACCTGTTGCATGGGTTATGACAGTAAAACCAAATGTTACGACTCCTACCATTAGTCCCGCGAGTCCAATCATCTTGGAGTCTAGAGATTGCACCTTGGAGTCGATTGATTGCATCATGGAGTCGATGGAGTCTAGTTTAGATTCCAAGGCCTTTGCCCACTTGGGTGTCTTATGCTCAGCAGTCGATTTGTCGAAAGAGGTTCTGATGCCTGTCTCATTGCCCGGTTGAGTACAAACAGTACAAGTCATCCTGTGGAGGCGACAATTCGAGACGAGGAGGCGCTGAGGAACATTGGAGGAGAACATCTTATATTATTTTTTTGTTTCGTACAATCAGGTCGGGCGTCTGGAAGTCTCTCTCTACAGCTTCAACCTGCTTCAACGATTCCACAGACTCTAGGTAGATTCTGTCAATTGCACAGTAGTTATTGCAACAACTTGGTGTTTCGGTGTAATAACCAAGTACTTGGTGGTAATAACCATGTACTCGGTGTTTACCACCGAGTATCACCAAGTGACTCTATTGGCAAACAGATATATCACCGAGTGACTCTATTGGCAAACAGGTATATCACCGAGTGACACCAAGTGATGTCACTATTACTCCGAGAGAAGCACAGAAATCTCCGAGTGACGTGGTAGATTCTTCCGAGTGCCTCCACGTCAGACCCAAAAGCGAGAATTCCAGGAAGTTGCGGGTAGATCTCATGGGAGGGCAGAAAAACTGGGGTGGTAGCTCTGCAATACTATAGGCTACTATGTGTGGCAGTTTCAAGATGAACTATATTCAGTTGGTTTGTTATTGATGCTTCCATAATTGAACACATTTTTTTGGATGAACCAGCTCAACACTAAAGCTAGAATGCATACATTCGTTAGAAACTGGAGCTGGTTCATTTAAGCAATTCTGACAGGCTACTGTAAGTCAGAATGGATAATTTATGTAAATGTGCTAAGATTACAGCACGATTTAAGTATGATTTCAAATTGACTTTGTCATCTATTTGTTTTTTATTTCTTGTAGTGTGATTCATAGTTCAATGTACGAAGTATTGTCAATGATCAAAACCAAACCACTTGGTGAAATTTTTTTCAAGATAGGCTGGATGGTGGATGTTGTTTCTCAATCCTGGGCTATCCATCATTCCAGAGACTTCTAGGCAAAACCTTTGTTTCAAGATGAAACCAGTGCATTGTGTAGATGCAAAAGAATCTTCTGTCATTAGAATGGTCTCAAAGCTCATTAAATCATCTCAAATTCAGTTTTGAAAGGGTTTTTGTCTACACCAGTTGGGGGCGAGGCGAAGAAGAAAGCGATTTTCCACAAATGTGCAGTAACTTCCTCATCTGTAATGATCCAACCCCGCTTACAAAGATCAGGACATGAATGCCGTACCTCCAGCTCTTAAAGAATTATCTGGCGCACGGCGATAATATTTGTTGTGACTCTTGGCTGACCCCTCTCCATATGGATCTTTGGTTAGGCTGTACAGTTTGTGAACAAAAGAAAAGTTTGGTGTGACGAATTTACCACCGCCTGCTTAGTGTACGCCTCAACAAGCATCCATTCTCGCAATGTATACTTGGGATTCGGAAAACGCATACGCTCCTCAGGTAGAAGCATTGAGTCTGATGACAGTAGAGACATTAAGTGCTTGTGCGCACAAATAAAGGCCTTGTGCCGCTTTTGCAACCACGCTAGGAGCGATTCTCGGTGTTCATCGGAGAGAGGATCGTAAAAAGGATAAGTCAGTCAGGATGAGAATCTGCTTCAATAATGCTGCTTTTGGTAGGCAAAAACTCAGCTGCAACGTAGGTGAGCTGCCTCCAAGAAAGCGTCCAATCTGCTCTCACCGTTCTGAGCAAAGGTTCAATCTCTTCCCACAGTTCATTTACTTCTCTGGCCATTTCAATTGGGGTCACTTCAAGCACTAACTTGGAGTTTATGGCTCTGTTGACAGTCTTCAAAAAAAACTCTCTGAGCCTTGACAAGAATTTCGTCGCGAATCTCATCAGCATATGATCGTGGAAATGAGCAATCATGACCTTAGGAGAGGTACGGTATGGTATTGTACCAACCCTCTATCATATTATAATGAACTTTTTTTGAGTTTGATTACTTTGAGGGAGCAGACGACACTTTTGTTTGTGAATGCCTTTCTGATGTTGTCAAAAAAATGCTATTAAGTGATTACGGCTACTAGGCTCTAAATTACTTTTACTCCGTTACTTATTCTTGGAAGTAATAAGTAAGAGTAAAAAGAAATTCCTGGTAATTACCAGCAATGTCTTCAATTACTCGAGTAAAAGAAATTTATACAGTCCCACAAGAGTTATTTTGGTGGAGTAAAGGTATCTTGGTAAAGGTTAAGTAAAAGTAACGACTATGTACTACTATATACATACATAGTGTACATATGTATATATGCATTATCTGTACTAATTAATAAAGGATGGTTGGCAGTTGTCTACAAGCACTTCATTTCTAACTTAGAAATGATGAAGGTGATGGAAGTGGAAGTGAGTGTGTACCAGACAAGGGCATTGATGTGTTGCTCCACTCTCTCTAGAGAGAGCACGAAGCCAGATATTTTTCGTTTTCCAACAGGTGAGGTACAGACATACATGATTGACCAATGATTAATTACTTCTGTTACTTCAGGGACTCAACTCTTACTTTAGTACCTTAAAAGTAATGGCAAGTAACAGAAGTAAGGGGTTTGAAGAGTAAAGTAACAAGAAATTGAGTAATTACCAGGAAAAAGTAATTTAGAGCTATTACGGTAGCTGTTCAGCAATTGACCGAATCTAGAGTCTGTGGAAACGTTGAAGCCCTTGAGCCTTCCAGACGCACGACCTAATTGTAAGAAACAAAATATAATAAAGTGATGTTTTCCTCCAATGTTCCTCGGCGTCTCCTCATCTTTAGAGGCTCAAAACGCAAAACGTCAATATTGACACTCAAGACGTCAAGATTGACACTCAAAACGCCAAGATTGACGCTCAAAACGTCAAGATTGACTCTCTTAACGCCAAGATTGTCATTCAAAACTCCAAGATTGAGTTAAGGGACTGTTTCACTCGCCTCCTTGAGAGGACATGGGTAGATCTGATGGCAGGGCAGAAAAACTGGGGTGGGTAGATCTCATGGGAGGGCAGAAAAACTGGGGTGGTAGCTCTGCAATACTATAGGCTACTATGTGTGGCAGTTTCAAGATGAACTATATTCAGTTGGTTTGTTATTCATGCTTCCATAATTGAACGAGTTTTTTTGGATGAACCAGCTCAACAGTAAAGCTGGAAAGCATACATTCCTTAGACACTGGAGCTGGTTCATTTAAGCAATTCTGACAGGCTACTGTAAGTTAGAATGGATAATTTATGTAAATGTGCTAAGATTACTGCATGATTTAAGTATGATTTCGAATTGACTTTGAACTATGTGGTGTCATCTATTTGTTTTTTATTTCTTGTAGTGTGAATCACAGTTCAATGTACGAAGTATTGTCAATGCGCAAAACCAAACCACTTGATGAAGTTTTTTTCAAGATAGGGTGGATGTTGTTTCTGAATCCTGGGCTATCCATCATTCCAGAGACTTCTAGGTGATCAAGATGAAACCAGTGCATTGTGTAGATGCAAAAGAATCTTCTGTCATTAGAATGGTCTCAAAGCTCATTAAATCATCTCAAATTCAGTTTTGAAAGGGTTTTTGTCTACACCAGTTGGGGGCGAGGCGAAGAAGAAAGCGATTTTCCACAAATGTGCAGTAACTTCCTCATCTCTAGTGATCCAACCCCGCTTACAAAGATCAGGACATGAATGCCGTACCTCCAGCTCTTAAAGAATTATCTGGCGCACGGTGATAATATTTGTCCTGACTTTTGGCTGACCCCTCTCCATATGGATCTTTGGTTAGGCTGTACAGTTTGTGAATGAGAGAAAAGTTTGGTGTGACGAATTTACCACCGCCTGCCTTAGTGTATGCCTCAACAGGCATCCATTCTCGCAATGTATACTTGGGATTCGACAGACGCATACTCTCCTCAGTTGGAAGTATTGAGTCTGATGACAGTAGAGACATCGAGTGCTTGTGTGCACAAATAAGGGCACTGTGAGGCTTTTGCAACCACGCTAGGAGCAATTCTCAGTGTTCATTGGAGAGAGGATCATAAAAAGGATGAGTATTCTCGGTCCCCAGCAAAGTTGCCAGCATTCTGTCAGTCAGGATGAGAATCTGCTTCAATAATGCTGCTTTTGGTAGGTGAAAACTCAGCTGCAACATAGGTGAGCTGCCTCGCTCTCGCTGTTCTGAGTGAAGGTTCAATCTCTTCCCACAGTTCATTTACTTCTCTGGCCATTTCAATTCGGATCACTTCAAGCACTAACTTGGAGTTGATGGCTCTGTTGACAGCCTTCGAAAAAACTTTCTGAGCCTTGACAAGAATTTCGTCGCGAATCTCATCCGCATTGCTGCCATTCACGTCAATAATCGGTAGGAGACTTTTCACGAGGACGGCGACATTTGCAAAGCCTGCTTTGGGTTGGTTCATAAAGCCAAAGTGATCACAAGATGCAGTCCATTTTGCAGAGAGAGGGGATGCTGTTAACAACACCAGTGTGAAAACAATCCTGAGTAAGTTTGATGGGGAATTCAAGACAGGATTCCTCCAAATAAAAGAACTTTGAATAAACGTACATAGACATCCAAGAAGCCAAACGGCCCATAATCCATGGTTTGGTCACCAACGAGGCAATTGTCCGCCTTACAATTTCTCCTTGTTCCTTCTCCGAATACAACCTCCTCGCAGAACTCCTCACCAAAGATGTCGAATATGGCTACTGTTTCCCAGTACCAAGCGAGAAGCTCTCCCTGATCCCAGGCGTCTGCGTAGCGCCAATGAACATCCAAGAACAAAACACTATAAATGAACTGGGAGAGATTGTCACAAAGGAACGCCTCACTCATGACCAAAGCTATAAGTGGAAGTCAGAAACATCCATCAATAGCAGAACAAAAGATGAGCACTTACTACCCTGCCTTTTGGGCCAAACCCTCCGTCGATCACTGTCAATCCTGAGAGTGGACTCATTGTAGAAATGAGTCTCAACGCTGATGAAGCAGGGGAAGAAAAGCATGAAGAGGCCCTTCTCTAGGTTTTTGATTCCGCTAACACTCATATTGACTTGATTGATTGCAAAGGACAAGTTGTATCACCTGGTTTTATTGACATTCAGTTGAGCGGTGCGTATGGGGTGGATTTCTCAAATGGTCCAGGACTAAACATTGAAGATATTTTGCTGGTTGCCCGGAGATTATTAGCAAATGGGGTAACTAGCTTCTGCCCAACAATGGTGTCTTCGTCCCGTGAGACATATCGACAAGTTATACCGTTGGTAAGGCAGACAAGAAAGCAACAATACGATTGAACAAGTCACCTCAAGGAGAATGCAAGTGCCACTATTTTAGGGATGCATTTAGAAGAACCCTTCTTTGCACTATCAAAATGTGGAGCGCATGACAGCAAACATATTGTTGCCCCATCAAAGGGAATGAAATCTGTAAGAGAAGCCTATGGTTTTGATGCATCTAGTGATGATGCAGATGATGATGAGCACCCTCTTGAAGAGGTTGATATCATAACAATGGCCCCAGAGTTAGATGGTGCATCTGAAGCCATGCGATCTTTGACAAAGCACCAATATTCTGACAACAAACATTCTATCGTGATATCCTGTGGCCATACCGAAGCATCCTACGAAGACGGAATCAAAGCCTTGTCCAATGGGGCTAATTTACTTACGCACCTATTCAATGCAATGAATCCCTTCCATCATCGGCATCGCGGATTAGTGGGCCTCCTGTCTTCAGAGTTAAAGTTAGCTAGACTGGGGTTGAATCAACCATATTATAGTATGATTGTAGATGGCATTCATGTACACAAGAGTGCAGTTAGTATGGCATACAAGAGCCATCCTCATGGTGAGTGCCTATCGCCATGGGCTCGTGCTTTTTTACCTGAAACAACTCATGAACTATATTCTTTCCAACATTCAAACAGGATGTGTTCTCGTCACAGACGCCATGGCAGGGATGGGCCTGGGTGATGGGAAACATTCCCTAGGTGACATGTCAGTTTTTATAGAAGGCGATCGTGCAACAATTTTGGGGACAGATACTCTTGCAGGTAGTGTTGTTTCTTGATACTTGCATCCGGAGATTCAAGCAATTCACCGATTGTTCCATTGGAGAAGCTCTTCTTTGTGCTACACTGCATCCAGCCATGGTTTTGAAGCGGCATATTGCTGGTAGGGAAGATATTCTAACCGTTGGGGCTGTCGATGGTGCTCCCATTGGGGTTCTCCAAGTAGGAGCAGCGTCAGATTTAGTGCTGTTGAATGACGATTTTGAAGTGCTTGGGACCTGGGTTAGAGGGAAGAAAGCTGTTGAACAACTCCCGAAGCAGAACTGACCTAAGGACAGAATTATGTAATTTTTTCTTAGACTTTGTTTACCCATTGATAATAGCCTGGTATTGTTTCTAAGCATTATCTACTATTATGTTTGATGATGCTACATTCGCAATAAATCTTCTTCAAGTGATTCGTGTTTTCTCTTAATGCCAGGTGGACTGGTGCCGACCATATCTCGAGCATCACCCGCAGACTCAAGCTCTTCCAAACGAATCATTTCCTTCAATATTGCACTCCGTTCCAGTGCCAATCGTTTCTCTACACGAGCTGCGTACATGTTGGACGTTGCCTTTTTTATAACGGCATCGGAAAGTTTGCCGCTCGCTCCATTCACATTTTTTGTGTCGCGTCCGTAGATTCTGTTTTATCGGCATTGTCAGGTGCAATTGTGTCATCTTCCTCTTGATTGCAATACGTCTTGACAAAGGATGCATGCGGCGCCAATAGTTGATGCAATTTCTTGACACCTGCGAGGTATCCAACTCCATCGCCACGAATTTTGGCAGCCAACTCGTCGAAGGATGTCGAATCGGCCTTTCCCTGTCCTGCACTTAGTTTGGCAGAAGTCATTTCGGACAAGGCATGGGCCACTTCCGACGCACGATCCAATAAGGACAAGATGATAGTTTCTGCTTTTTCTAAATCATCAAAGACTCGATCTCTTTGCGCTGACACTTCCTTCCGACGTGTGGCTGCGGCCTCTTTTGCCTGATGTACGGCGATTCTCAGGTTGGCGAGCGAATCTCTGTCAGCATCCGAGCCGTGGGCGCCTCCCGATGTAGACGTAGAATGAGTGGAGGAGGGAGATATTAACGTTTTCCTGAGTACTTTTCCTCGGGATGCGGCCGGTTTGATGGTTGCTGCCGGCTTGTCAGGGGGTTTGGACGGGGATGGCTGTGGAGGTGAGAGGAACTTCCCCCGTCGGGGAGCGTCGGATGACATGTCGAAAGTTTCAGGAGGGTGGACAAAGGAAGCAGAGCTTAGAAAGTAAGTGTGTCTCGTGGTTGCGTCTGTGGGGGTTCTTCGTTATCACATTGTCTTGGTGCACTCAGGCAGACTCAGGTGGCATCGTTACAATAGGGAATCTATTACCATACCGTACTACTCGCTGGCAATGAAAGGACACATGAGCAGCGGAAGCAATAGGCTGCAATAGGATCAATTTTCCTGGTGTTCCCTGAACCCCAATGGTGTGTGTTCCATCTCGCAACTCGAGGGTCGCACGAATTTTTTTTTACGAGAGATATCCCCATCCTTTTCTTATGGTGCATCTAGTGCACCATAACTAGCTTTCCCCATAATAATCCTTATGGTGCATCTAGTGCACCATAACAGGACAATTCCTACATAGCCTCAGTAGAAATTCAAAAAAGACACATTTGCCAATCAGAGGTAATCTGGGCTCGGCATCATTATTTTGCTAGAAATACATAAGCCTAATTTTTGGCCAATCAAGATGGAAAAGTTAGGTATATATAATATTTTTGAAAGTTGTACCAGACAGCTGGGACTCCTAGAAACTCCCTCAGTGTGGTGTACTACTGGGATTTTTTGTTCTAAAACTAATATTTGAAATGATCTCTTTCTCAAAAATGGTTATTGGTTTCCTCTGTACATATGCAGGAATAGTACAAAAGTTATGGTGCAGTAGATGCACCATAAGAGATTTCAAGGATTTGGTCCAAGTGTGCGGTGCATCTAGTGCATCGCAACTGGGGGTGGGGATATTGTTCACACATATTTTACTATTATTTATCTCCTTATCTGTCAGACCACGCTCTGGCGTGTTTTTTTTAAGTTGGGTGGAGTTTACGCACGTGAAAATTCGTAACTTTAGAACCATCAGCCCCCTTCTGGAACACATTCCACATCTGTGTAGATGAGAAACGTAGCTTTCTTGCGGTATATGGGTTTAGGGGTCTAAGTCGAGAAGAAGCATGTGTAATATTGCCTCCAAAATCTATGTCAATGATGCGTTTCAGTCTGTTTTTTTTGGTATGTGTGTTTTTTTTACTTTCGTACGATCGAAAAAAAACTCTAGCTTCACCCATCATAATTCATTGAGAACCCCTTCAACCATGACAGATCCGTCGTCACCTTTGACTATTCCGGCAATGCCACCACTGCCACCTCCACAACCTCCCTTGGCAGATTCAACTTCGAATACCAATCGCCCAGCGATGCCGAAAAGTCCCGTGACTGCGCCACGACCACAGCCGCCAAACACACCATCTCCGTTAACCACACAAAACGTAGAACAACTTGTCATCCACTCTGCGGCGGCATCATCGGTATCGACGTTAACCACCTCCATTCGTCCCAACAACGCACCCGCATCTTCCCGACAGACTCCCAAGAAGAGAGGAGACATTAACTACCACTGGTCGCCATCCCCCAAGAAGCCTGCACCAAATTTTGACGTCACACCAAGTGACGACAACTCCGCATTCTCTGGCGACAATCCGGAAGGATGGGAGAAGGAAGAGGAGATGATGATGGCCGTCATTTGCGAGCAAAATCGCAAGGAACGCGAAGAGGCAGAGACAGAAAAGGACATGGGAGAAGTGCCAGAAATCTTCTCTTTCATGATAAACTTGGAGGAGATTGAGGAGGAGGAACAGAACCCATCGATGGTTGTTGTGACAAAGACAGCTGTTCTTAAAAAAATGAAAGTCTCCGAGCTCAAGGAGCTTCACAATCTACTGTGTATCTCCCTCCCCTCTGACAAGAAGAAGCCATCATTGTTTGCAAATCTCCGTGATAGCGACAAAACCAAAAAGATAGACAACGAGACATTTGAGTATCAAGTGGAGGAGTTGCCGGTGCATCTACAGAAGGGGCCTCGATGGGAGATTTTGATGGGCATGGAGATTGATGTGCCGTCTGGATTCCATCCAAGTGGTGTGGAGGATGGTTTCTTCGCGCCAACCAACAAAGACAACAATGTGGGTGTGGCAAAGATGTCCTATTTGACGGAAGCGGATGAGCGCATCAAGCGCCCCAGTTTGCTCACAAGCCAAGGGACACGGCTCATCGTCGCTCTGGTCGTCCACAGGAATCGACAAGCCAGCCTCCAAATGAAAAAGGTCATCCTTCATCATATGTGCGCTCCAAACTACCGCGAAACTTTTGTAATCACCGGCCAAAGGATTACTTCGACACACAAATCACACCGGAGTTTATTGAAAGCGTCACAGCAATGACTAATCAGCGGGCAGCGGCTGAAGGAGCGGGCGGCCGAACTTATCGTGACTGGGCTCCATTCGACAGCAGAGAAGTTTATAAGATGCTGGGTCTTTTGTTTGCAAATGCTGTTTCTCCAAAACCACAGCTAATGTTTTGGTTCTTGAACTCAACCACCAGCAGGGTATTTGGCAATGACTTCTTTGCCAATTCCCTTGACAAGAAACTTTCAGGTGGTCGAGTCATCAAGGGCGATCGACGGTGGTCTCACTTCCGACGCTTCCTGTGCTTTTATGACTTTCGTATTAATACAAAAGCCGCACAGAAGAAGGACCCATTGTGGAAGGTTGAGAGGCTACTTGAAGAGGTCCGCAAGAACTCAGAGAAGTGTTGGATTCCGGGGAAGTTTGTCGCAATTGATGAGCAGACAATTGGGTTCAAGGGTGCACATGGCTTGGCCCTTCGAATTACGTATAAACGAGAGGGTGATGGCTATCAATGTGATGCCATCTGTGAAAATGGGTATACCTTTTCCTTTTACTTCCGACATGGAGATGCACCAGTGCTACCAGAGCTGTTCGACGATCTTCAACTTTCGGCAACAGCTAAGCGTGTTGTTTATCTTTTGCTCAAGTTGCCTCATCTGTGGACTAATGTTTTTATGGACAATCTCTTCAATTCTCGCAAACTTTACACAGCAGCTTATCGGGCAAAGAAGTTGTGTCACGGAGTAGTAAGACACCACGGGAGAGGAGTGCCGGATCACGTTGTTCAAAAGCCGAGCCTGAGTCAAATGAACCAAATGTTCGTGGTCGTACAAAGGCAGCAGTGCTACGAAATGATCCTGATTGTCCTGATTTGATTTGCTGTTCAGTATATGATACTAAACCTGTCCATATCATGTCCACAGTGGCAGAGTGTGTTGAGTGGGATGAGAAGTCGAGGAGGGTGTGGTCGTCGGACTTATCCTCTCATGTGCAAATGAAGTATCTCCGCCTTAACCTTATTGATGTTTACAACTTTCACATGAACAGCGTCGACATGGCAGATCAACTCCGAAACCACTACCGATTCAATCACTGGTTTAGAAATAGAAAGTGGTGGTGGTCAATCTTTCTGTGGGCAGTGGGTGTGGCGGCAACCAATGCTTTCATAGTTTATGATTGCATCTACGATGAGGAGCGAGCAAAGAAGTTGGAAGGGTTGCCAAGAAAGTGGAGTCATTTGGAGTTTCTTTGTGAATTAATTTATGACTTTATGGGGTGGCAGTCAGATGACTGCCAGTTGGTGGAAGATAACGACTTGCCAGTTTCAAGCAATACTCGATCTTCGTCAGCATCCGTATCTGAAAGGAGGGCGGTGTCATCAGCGGCTTCTTCGACAACTCGGTGGAAGTACAACTTGTCTACTGCAAAGGGAAGAGAGGCATACTTAACGGACGTGCCAACAAACTCTATCACGGTCAACAGAATGAGTACTGCTTTCTTCTCCATCAGAAAGGATGGAAGATTCCATGCAATGATTCCTACCGAAGATCGAGTCTCATATTGCCAACTATGCAAGTATAACTGGACTCACACGCTATCCAAGCAGGCTCAGAAAAAGAATGCAGTGATGAAGAACAATAGGTGTAGCATCAAGAGGTGCATTGAGTGTAATGTGAATTTGTGTGCAGCTTGTATTAATGAGTGGCATGGGTTTGATTGGGGTAGAATTAATGATTGTGTTAATGAATAGTTTGTTTGGTCCATTTTCAATCATAATGCCCTATTATGTACTGAAAGGTATCAGTATGATATTAACTAGTACATCTACCTGTAGTGACCCACATTTCTGAAAAACACTCTGTGGTGTGGATTTTTCTGACGGATAAGGAGATACTTTACCTACCATATTATCGTTTCACCCCCACATGACGCTCATGACGCACACCATTTCTGATTAGAATTTGCCGCAGCCGAAGGAGAAGGGAAAAGAGGAGAAGCGTTCGTGTGTCGACATCACTTTGCCAGGCGATTCGCAACATGACGGCGGGAACATCGACAAGGTGGCCACACCGTCGACGGCATCCTGACTGATCAAATTGCAACCCCATCTAAGTCGACAAAAGCCTAACCCTAACCCTAAGCAACAATTAATGCGATTTCAACAATAAGGGCGAGATGACAACAACAACAGTAATGGCCATACTTGGAAAACTAACCCCCTCCCTTCGCCAACTGCACGACCTCGCCAAAACATCCCACACCCCCTACAATCCCCACACGCCCAACGACTACCTCGCCTATCGCGAGCGGAGGAAGGCAGCCGCCGTACCTTAAGACATGCAGGCTGCGCGTAAGAAGGCGGAAGAGGAGAAGAGGAGGATTGAGTTGAGTGGAGACGTGGATAAGATTATGGAGAGTTTGTGTGGTGTGGTGTGGTGTGGTGGGTGAAGCGGGGGCTGGGAGGGGGAGGGGCAGAGCTTGGTTCGCCGCCAACTCGCATTCAACAAATTCGTCATGCCACGTTTCATTCCAACAGCCTCCGTGGTTTGGAGTATTCGTCGACCAAGGCGGCGGATTTGAGGGGTGTGGCGGTCGTGTCTAGGAAGATGGTGCTCGGTGTTTCGTATTCGGACGAGGACGAGGACGACTATGAAAGAAGGACGTGGGATATCAAATGAGTTGTAGGCTCGTGGAGGAGTGTCGAAGAGGGAGGGAGAGTGCGTATTATGGGTGAGTCACTCCTCCGCGCGAAGTGTCAACATGCCTTCTTCGGAGGAGAAATTCGACCACCATTCACACACTCCTTCATTATGTGTATGCATTGCCTTATTCCATTCAAGTTTTCTCTGACATCGACACTGACGCGTCACTCATGAAGGTATTGCTCTCTCCTCACCCTCGGAGCAAACCTCGACCCATCCTGCACATCCTACCCCTCCACTGCACCCGGCGCACTACGGCATTGGACACCACAACAGAAATCTCTCTTGGAGGAATTAAAAAAGGGACAAAAACTATTGCAAGACACGCTCTCACCACAAACGAAAAAAACAACATTTCTCAAAATGACTTTCTATGGGCCATGGAAGCGGTGCATTCCCGAGCCTTTCGAGGAGACTTTGTTTTTGAGGGGGGTGACTATGGAGGGAGTGGGGTGTGATGGGGAGAGGTATGAGATTCGGAAGCGGCTGGCGGAAGCGTATCTTAGTCGTAATCCATAGGTAACTCACAGGTTCAATAGTGAGAAGGAAACTATTGATGCTTTAATTTAGGAACCTGTCGATCTTCAATCATTGGGACATTTGACGTGCAAATCTTGATCAAAAGCAGTACATGGGATACCTACAATACCACCGAACTTGTTTTTGTCGCAGGATAAACATTGAACGCATACTTCACACCAAATATTGCAATTGTGCTCACAATCAAAGAGAAAGCCATCATCTTTGAACAAGAAGTGTCCGTACCCATTGTGGGGAAATCCAGTGCAACAGCGGCAGGGAATGTAAGTACCAAGAGTAGAATTGATAATGAAGCGTTCGGGCAAATGCTATCCCGATGAAATTTGACACAAACAATGTGTAAACTAAATATTCCGGACTCAACTTTGCCAACAAACTGTTGTTGTTGCTATCGTTTTTGCTTGTCCAACACATCCATTCCCGAGTCTTAGCCCGTCCTCGTTGAGTCATGGAGGCATTCCACCATTTCGTCGCCAACCAAGCCAATGTACCCAAATGGCACGAAAGTAACACCAATGCCCACATTGTAGAAACAAACAACTCTTCCGGGAGAAACTTCCAATTCACAGTCCATTTAAAGAAAAATACCCTATCGAACTCAAACGCTTTCTTGATATAGCTAACCGGATACGTTGATAGGAACGGCCAACCAAGAACAATCTGCACCACAGCGTAAATTGCCAAATGTCGAATAGTCCTCAACAAGGACCCATTTCTTTGCAGCAACAGCAATAACAACCCAGGCGTAAACATAACACATTCAAATTGATCGAACCTGCCAACGCGAATACCACACGTCCCAAAGCCCATGCATCACAACATGCAACGAGATACATGGATAGATTTAATAAAAGCATTGCGGGAGCATCATTGAACAATCGTAGGACGAATATGGAATGTATCCGTTTGGAAAGAAATGTGATGCCCATGGCAATGCGCCAAGCCCAAACCAGTGCGCTGAATGGCAGGTTTTGCTCATCCCGTTGTTGTTGTCGTTGTCGCATCCCACTTAAAACCCTTTGATACAATGCCATCACCACCGCGGAATTGACAAGATACATCACGACAAAAACCCATTGTATCTTCCGTAAAGCAATTGGCGAAGTACTCCCATCCAGCCCCAAGAAATCCTCCCCACTCTCCATCGAAGCTTTCCCCACGGCGGCGGCGGCATCGGAAGCCAACGACTTCAACCAAGAATACAAATACAGAAATCCCGCGGGATACACCAACGGCCCGGTATCACCCCGTATATTCACGTAATCGAGTTCACCGTTTTGATAGGCCGACACTTCTTGCATGTAGGAGGCATGTAGGCCACCCAATCGATTTCGGTGTAGGGTAGGTGTGTCACGACTAGGGATGATAGGGCGGTTTCGAAGAGGAGGAGAAGGAAAATGTATGGGACGTCATAGATTGGTTGGCTTAAGGTTCGGTAGAGGTTCTTCATGGTGCGCAAAAGGAGTGTTAGAAAAAGACCGAAAAAGGCTATGGTGAAAGATGGTGCCACAAAACAAAGATTCAAGCTTGGTCGCCATGAGTCGCCATACGAGTGTTGTCGTTGGGGGGGCGTTGGGGGTCACGTCGTGACGTCTTGATTACTCTCTTGATATCGGGATTCGAATATAATATATTTATTATGGTGGAAATGCTGTGGAAATGAACAATCATGACCTTAGAAGGGGTATGGTAGAGGTATGGTAGTAGCATACTGTAGAAATAATGCAGAAAATCACATTTCCGTAAACCCTATATTATATTTTATTTATATTGAAGTTTTTTTGAGTTTGATTACTTTTTCACGGGACGGGAGACAATCTTTCGTTCGTGAATGCTTTTTCGATGTTGTCATAAAAATTTCTCTCCAGTGATTACCATAGAGCTGTTCGTTAACTACTGTGCAATTGACCGAATCTAGATAGTCTGTGGAATCGTTGAAGCCCTAGAGACTTGCAAACGCCTTACCCGATTGTACGCAAAACATAATAAAAAGATGATGTTCTCATCCAATGTTCCTCGACGCCTCCTCGTCTCGAATTGTCGCCTCCGCAGGATGACTCGTAATATTTGTACTCAACGTACTCAACCGGGCTATTGGACAGGCATCAGAACCTCTTTCGACAAATCGACTGCTGAGGAGAAGGCGCCCCAGTGGGCTAAGGCCATGGGATCTAAACTGGACTCAATGGAGTCAAAGATGCAATCTCTCGAATCCAAGATTCAATTTCGCGACTGCAAGATTCAACTTCGCGACTCCAAGATGCAATCTCTCGAATACAAGATTCAATTTCTCGACTCCACCATGCAATCAATCGACTCCAAGGTGCAATCTCTCGACGAAAACATGAAATCTCTCGACGAAAACATGAAATCTCTCGACACAAAGTTGCTTGGACTCGGGGGACTGATGCTAGGAGTCGCAACATTCGGTTTTTCTGAAACAACCAAAAGAATTGACAGTCAGATCGATGGTCTAAAGGCGATGATAGATGCGCAAACTGTCAAGATTGACTCTCGGTTAAATTCCCGGAGGCTTTAATTCAGTCACTTCGACTGATATCAGTTAGTTCTTTACAACTTTGTAGGTCGTTCAATATTAACATTCATTAATGGATATTGTTATCCTCTTGTAGACGATCTTTTTAGGATTCCAACACAACTTGAACTGACAGAATCGGCCATCTGGTCACGGAGTTACAACCATTCTGCCAAAATCCTTCTGATGATATTTAGGTTCGTCAGAGGCTGATTTTTTTTTCTCGCCGGACCGTTGGCCGGTCGTTCGTATGTTTTCTACGCACTTTTCTACGTAAAAACATCTCTCGTCAACCCATCAACCATGACAAGACGAGCAAAACGTCTCGGGGGAGGCTCCGTGTGAAGCGTTCTCATCGAGAACCTGCACCGTCGTCGCTGCAGCATTCCCCAATGCAACAGCCCAAGACCGCCTCGACCATCTGGTGGCCTTCAAGAAGGATTCTGCTCGTCGTCGAGGTGGATGTGTCACGAAGAATGTGATCTACTTTTGACACCGTCAACAAAGAAGTATGGTGTGGGCTGCGATGGGCTTCACTCACGCCATGCAAGAGTGCCCAGATGAAGCATATTCGTGCATGAGCCGGAGGAGTCTCCAGTTACTGGGCTCGGAGAAGTTGCGATTGAGGGTGCTGGTGATGTGATTTTGATGAAGACATCTGGAGTATCTGCGAGCTCTGCCTCCAGGTAGATATGACAATCAGCCAGCCCCTCCCAAGTCCAACTGTGATACTGACGTTTGCTCCATCAACAAAACAACAGTAGCTCCATCCACAAATCCAACTGCAAGTCCAACCAAGAATCCAACTTCAAAACCAACTGAAAGTCCAATCAAGAATCCAACTACTGCAAGTCCAACAAGGACAGCAACTATAGCTGATCCATCCGCAAATCCAACTCCAAGTCCAACTATGAAACCGATGTTAGTTCCATCAACAGAACTGACACTAGCTCCATCCAGAAATCCAACTGCAAGTCCAACGAAGAATCCAACTGCAAAACCAATTGATAGCTCAATCAAGAATCCAACTACTGCAAGTCCAACAAAGAAGCTGACTGTAGCTCCATCGCAAAACCGACACTAGCTCCATCCACAAATCCAACTGCGAGTCCAACTGCGAAACCGAATCTAGTTCCATCCGCAAAACCAACTCTAGATCCATCTGCAAATCCAATTCCAAGTCCAACTATGAAACCAACGCTAGCTCCATCAACAGAGCCAACTCTAGCTCCATCCACAAATCCAACTGCAAGTCCAACCGAGAATCCAACTGTGAAACCAACTGAAAGCCTAACCAAGAATCCAACTACTGCAAGTCCAACAAAGAAACCAACTATAGCTCAATCTGCAAAACCGACACTAGTTCCATCCACAAATCCAACTGCGGGAGTAAGACTGTTAAACCAAAATTTGTCTCGGATGCTCCTCACAAAAACAATCAATTCACGTGTAAGGGCCATGGTTGCAAGAAACGGGTTCAAACTTATTGTGTATGCAACCCAGGCTGGTGGCTGTGCGATTCCCATTGGCGCAGTCACTTCCAGGAAGGAATTGTAAGTGATCAAAGGGATGACTGATATCAGTAAAAAATTTTCTCCAGATTTCTATCTAGTTCCCCATTGAGTTTTCTTAAAATATATGTTAACAACACCCCCATACATACTTATATGAAAATTTATGTCTTTTAAACTACTACAAGGCTGTATAATTAGTTTTTTGATATTGTGTGTATTTTTAAAGTTTTGCCCAAAACAAAACTGACTGATATCAGTCAATCCTGCGTGAATTTAACCGCTCTCTAAACGCCAATCAAAACATCCAGATTGACTCTCTAAACGCCAAGATTGGGGACTGTTCCACTCGCGTCCTTGAGAGGATACTGCAAGTTATTACTGGAATTTACCTGTTTTTTATCACCGGAGGCAAAATATGGCCACGGGGAACTGCCGAGTGACGTTTCCAGTAAACCTCCACGATTGAAATTTCTCCGAGTGACGTATCAGAGTACTCGGTAGTTATCACCAAGTACTCGGTGATAGCTACCGAGTACTCGGTAGTTATAAGCAAGTAGTAGCAAGTACTTGCGTGATGGTACCAAGTACTTAATATATATAGTATTGTGCCATACCACCAGTCTAAAACTATTATGAATTGCGTTTACTATTCTGAAGCACAAATTCCATTTTGTACTTATTCCTATGTAATTTTGGCCAATTTCTACACGATTTGGCATGAGCACGTGATGTCAACGGAGCCATCTCGCGCCAAAAAAAAAATTCAAATCACTAAAATAAGTGTAGGAACCAGTACTACTTTAGCAATGCTAGAATGATGCCGCGCTCACACTAGTCATAAAATAACACAACCACCATGAGTCTATCCGAGCAATCCAACCAACGATTGGAGCAGTCCAATTCTACCTTAACTAACCTATACACTGAGAAAATGAGGAAGGCAGCTTCGAAAGCTGCTATCGATGTAGCATTCAAAGAACTAGTATCAGCCAAGAATCCTCTACAATCTTCAAAACCCAAGGCCCGATTCAACCTCTATGACGTCGCAATTCAATCTCTGCAAGCAAATGGAGTGCAGATTAAAAAGGCAGCCCTGCAGAAAAAGTCTCAAGGTCAATCAATGGCCAAATAGGATCAAGCGAAATTCTTTTAAGTGCAAACTCACCATCAAATACAGTGTCAAGTCTATCCTCTCCAAGCGGTACTAATAACCAACCCACAAATATGCCCTCTCCAACAGAGGCTAACTCTAACCCTCAGCATCCTGGTAGTGCAAATGGTCGTCCAAAGGGGTCATCAAAAACACAGAAGAAGGCTATGAAAGTCAACGAACAGAAATGCGTGGATAAGATCTTGATGGAATATAGGAAGGAATTGGCGGAGAGTAAATCTGAAGGCAAGAAAGTTCCGTATGGCCTTCTGCAGAAAATCATTGATAAAGAAACAAAGGAGTTTGGCGTGAGAAGAATCATCTCAAAAAGCACAATTTGTACCCATTTGACACGTGGCACAGTGTCATCAAAACACCGAGGAGTGCGATCTCCCTTGGCAGCTGCGGAAGTTGCCCCGGTCGCCATTTGTATTCAAATGGGAAAAATAAGGCAGCCACTCAATCGTCTCGAAGCAGTCAAGGTCATGAACGACTTGTTTGATGGCACCGAAACCCAAGAGGCATTGATTTCATTCCAAACCTCTAGGAAACTAGGAAGTCATGAATTCCAGAATGGCAAGGTGACGACGGGATGGTGGAGAGGCTTTCTAAAACGGCATGAAGATGAAATTGTTACCAAGAGGGGCGAAAATTATGCACTCAATAGACATGATTGGACTATCTTTGAAAATATTCAGCAAATGTACGATGTGATCTATGATGAATTGGTAGATGCTCGAGTTGCGTGTGGATTGTCTGAACACATCTTCAGAGACATGCATGCAAACATGGTTGATGAGCCTCGCCGATTTGGACTCGCACAGTCAATAGCAATTTCCTCTCCAAATTACATCCTGTTTGCAGACGAAAGTGGATTTTCCACCTCCCAAAAGAAAGATGGACATGTTGGTGGACAGAAGTTAGTGGTCAAAAGAGGAACAGTTCCACAGACAATGGCATCAACAACTGACCAAAAATTTACCATGCTTCCGTTCACATCTGCATTGGGAGAGGCTGTATGCTGTGTTGTAATTTTTCAAAGCAAGTCTCAAGCTGTACCGGCAACTTGGTGCACAGGAATCGATTACTCCGTTTCTCCCATCTTGACTGCAAATTGAGAGGAAATAGATGTTGAGAAAAATGTGGGGAAAGGACAAGTACTACCCAGGGGGCCCGGCATGCCAGTACAATGGCAAAACAGTTGACTGCCTTACCTTTGTGTCGGAGAGTGGTGGCATCACTGGCGACATCCTTGTCGCAATTCTTACCTATTTTGATGCGATTGAACTTTTCCCTCGTTCTCCCGAAGGTCCAACACCATGTCTGATTGTTGACGGACACCAAAGCCGCCTCGATCCAAAGTTTGTTGACTACATCAACACTCATGATCACAAATGGAAGGTATACCTTGGAGTTCCGTATGCCACTACACTCTGGCAGGTTGGTGATGCCTCCGAGCAAAACGGAATGGTCAAGTCAGAGTGGTATCGTGAGAAGGCAAAACTCCTAGTCTGGAAAAATGAACATGGCTTACCTAGAGCAATCAGAGCAGAAGATGTGATGCCTCTGCTTAACAAGATTTTCTTCAGGGCATACGGGAATGTTGCTGCTAATAAGAAAGCAGTAGCAGATCGTGGTTAGTACCCACCAAACCGCAAACTGTTGGAGCACCCAACCTTTGCTGTCGAGAAACGCGTTCACAACTGTACGAATGCAGATACACTTCCTCATCTCAATGTTGAGACGGGACTTGTGGGTTCGGTGATAGACAGCGTTATTCATCATAGGAGCAAGTCTGATGGAGCAAAAAAGGCGGCAGAAAAGAGAAAGCAGACCAGTGAGAACATAATGGAAAATATTAAAAAGTCCAAAAGACTCACCTCTGGTGTCTTGACGTCAAATGGGGTTCACAGCCTAAATGATCCAAGATTTCTAGCACCCTACCATGAACGTCGTGATGCAGATGCAGCAAGGATAGAAGAGAAGATCTCAAAGCGAAAGACAAAGGAAGACAAGTTAGCATCCGCTATAATTGAGTTGCACAAAAAATATGGCCATGAAAAGTCTCACCAATTCCAATCATGTGACCTGAAGGAATGCGGGCTGTACCTCCAATATAAGAAGCAGGGAAAGAAAGATCCTGCAATGCCAAAGGATTGAGCAACGAGGAGAGCACGTTGCATTGAATTGATTGCCCGTCCCTCCCCTCTTGCATCTCGTTGCCAGAGTGAAGACGAAATGGATACAGATGCGAGAAGAGGAGAAAACGATGCAATTCAAGGATTGCTCGAGATGGCAGCAATGTGAAGGCGGGAGCGGAGAGGAGCAACAGGGGGGGGACAATGATGATAATGGATGGGGATTTCAAGTTTTTGAGTTATGGTTAAAATAACACATATATATGTTATTCACTATAGTGTAGAAGGATGTCTTGGATGATGATGGAGGCTACGTCGTTGCTGATGGAAGAAAGTTCTCAACGCTCTCCCCCCACAAAATCACCCTATTCCACATACGGCGATGGCGATTCGTCAATGCTTCGACGAGCGACGGTGGAACGTACTCCCTGTGAGGGTGTTCTATCCTGATATACATCGCCGTTGAAGCCATCGTTGAACCAGATCTGTCGTTGTGGAGAGGTGGAGGAGTGATGGTGTCAAATTTATAATAGACCCGCCGTCAGGGGTGTTCGTATTGTGTGCTTATTGTGTGACAGTTGTAGCCTATTTTTCGCTGACATTTTTTTCTACATAAAATACATACCAAGATCTACGATGTACTATTTTGAACCACAAATTAAAAATTTGACGATCGTATTGTTGTTGTCTTGGGAACTTCTGATGGGTTGAAGGACCTAGCAAATTGGATTTAAGCTCTTGGCATGTAGAAGGATTCTGTTATGTCACCCTGTCGTTAAATCTTTATCTAGCGGACACTATAATGTGCCAAAATTGGGCAATTTTGCTGACATTTTTGGGTTTCATAATAGTTTTAGACTGGTACCGAGTTATCATAACACTATTATTATGTCGTGCACGGATGTGTACCACTTTATTTCTTTTTCGAGCCAAATTTTTTTCTTGCGAGATCAGCCATTTTTCACCAAACGACGTCCTTTTGGTAGTTATAAGCAAGTAGTAGCAAGTACTTGTGTGACGGTACCAAGTACTTAATATATATAGTATTGTGCCATACTATGGTACCGAGTTATTGTATAACACTATTATTATGTCGTGCATGGAGGTTAGGGTGCGCGTCGTCATCAACATTGCATTGACACGAATTGTCCTATAATCTGACCCTACTTTGTTACATAGTTGCACGTAATTTTTTGTGTTCGAGAATTTTTTGATGGCTTTTAAAGCCCCCATATCTGACATACCTCACTCCGTAGAAAACATACCATTTTCTACGTGAACCACTTTGAACCATTTCATCATTTTTGGCTTGTTCTGGCAGTGCAATTTCAGCTGCCTTCCGCCAAAGCTGATGACCTGTAGAGCTGTACTTAAGCCCTTCAGATTGTCCCAAAGGGTTGTGCAATCTTGGCTGGGTGCGAGGGATTGGATCATGATAGCACAAGAGTGGTCAAAGATATTTGACATTACGTGGTTCAAAGTGGTTTCTTACTCGTACTGTAATTGTAATCCGCAATAGAGGTAAGTTGACAGGATACTTTTGATTATTTGCCTATGTTAGCATCACTAGCTTTGTAAAGTAGATAGTATAAGATATGTTTTAAAGTATCTTTTGACATTTGCTGGTTCCACAACACCAAGATATACGGTAGGACTACTCACAACATGTTTGTTACAGAATATGAAGTCACAAAAACAGTGAGGACTATCACCATTCTTTCATTGTACAAATGGAGCAATGCCCCTTTACTGGTGTACTCTCTATCTCGTAAAAAGTAAAATTTGGTTGTCTAGAAGCAAATATTACATAAGTTACATTAACAAGATCAAAAAGGGCTAATATATAGTTATTGTAATTCATGAATTGTGAACAAGATACAGAAAGTGCTCTAGAGTTGAGTAAACTTGGCACACTTTTTGGTCTAGTTGATGCACTTTTGTCCAACTTTATGTAAGAGGGTCAAAAGTTTGAAAAATTCATCCAAAGAACATATAAAATATAATCCATGGGATCTTATCATCAAAATATATGGTAGAAAGCCAGGTCTGGGCAAAGCCAAAACGCCTCTTTCTCTGAATTTTTATGTGGACTTTTTGCAGCAGTTCCCTTTTTTCTCTGCAAGTTAAAAGCTATGTCCTCTTTGTGTCACTGATAGTTGAGTTGATTGTAGAGTAATTTAAGAATTCAAGTTTGAATGATATTGATTGTAGTGTAATTTAGTACCAATTGATTTATGAGTTCGAATGCAGTGCTGAACACTATTGACCAATGAATTCTATATGTTGAACTTATGTCAATTACCTGTACCAACCCAAGAAAACTATATGTGATGACACTTTTGTTGTGATTACATTTACTTATAGTCAGTGTTAGTAAATCCTAAAACCAAAACAATTACCTATTTGTTCTGTTGGTAGTTCCATGATACTTTCCTAACACTTATTTATAACTCTACTTATGATGAAGAAGATAGTATTTGGTGCATCCAGACAGAGTTTTGTGCTGGCAGACATGGTACCATGTGAGAAAATGAGTGTTACGTTGATGATAAGAATAAAAAATGACACCAAATGATGACATTACAGATCTTGTGTGATATCTGAAGTGACTGACCCCAACAACACTTGGCGACTCAAGTGAGACCACAAGAAATTTTCCTGACAACATCTGACTACTCCAAGCGGCAATTTTCTTGCTAAAGTCAAAGGTTGCCCGTGTTGCTGAGCAAAAGGGTGGTAACAACAATC
This sequence comes from Cyclotella cryptica, assembly GCA_013187285.1. Lineage (NCBI taxonomy): Eukaryota > Bacillariophyta > Thalassiosirophyceae > Thalassiosirales > Thalassiosiraceae > Cyclotella > Cyclotella cryptica. The sequence goes on from JABMIG010000084.1 coordinate 53,858, forward strand.
AACTTCAATTATTTACTTTTTGAAGATGTTGTTAGGGTTAAAACTTGCAATATCAGTGCAGAAGTTTCCTCTGGTGATGATGAATTCAACTCCTAAAAAGGCACCATGTTGACCAGTGGAATGCTTTTGCAGCTGTTATATCTCACGATATTTTCAGCCACAAGTGCCTTGATGCTAATCAACTGGTCACGGCGGAATGCACTGGACAAACAGCACCTCATGAACTAAGTAAAGAAGAACTTCACATTGGTGAACCCTTTTGTTCCATCGATGCCAGTGATCCATAGATACACCCTGGTGATCAGTTATCGTAATTTTGTCCAATTCTACAGTTGTGCCCATTAAAAACGTGTACATGACTTGATTTACTATCTACAGTCACATGGATAGGCATTTTCCAACAACAGCATACCATTCTCATCAATTTCTTACACACTACCACCGTTATTTTTATGATCTCCCACCTTGGTGATGGCCAGAACGTAGAAAACCATCACCACTGCAATACAAAAGGGAATAAAGTTTCAAATCTCCAATCTACCCGTTTCCACTGTGTATGGCTATCTCCACAGGGGTACATAGTCACTGGTACGATAATTGTGTTCACGTATCACCTCAACTAAAGAGGTAGCAGTGGTGGGTGGAACCTTGAATTTTAGCAAGGTTCGGTGTGCCACTTGGGTAGTAGATGTAAGTAAAAAATGAGTAAAATTCACCAGACCAGAGAATCAAAGCAAACCATTCATACATTCAGCTCTTATAGCTCAACATGCTGCGTCGAAAACTGATTCCAAAATGATCCCACCGATGCTGAATCCCTCTTTCGTTCAACAATGGCAGTATTGAAAGTATCTGAAATTGCCTGGATCGAGCCCATCATGACAGCATGCTGTATTGCCGACGCCACAAAACTCTTTCTTCTCGTCATTGTGTCCTGAAGACTAGTCATCATAAATGTCCTCACAATTACGGTCAAATCGTCATGGACATTGCCGTCGGGATGGTGAGTCGGCACCACCGTTCCATCATCATACTTGGTTGGAAGTACCAACACCATGGGTGAGGTATTCCCTCCCGGATTTAAGAGATGCATCCAACAAATTTGATGTATCGCACGGGCATCGATAATTTTCAACCCGTCCGCTGCGAGGATTGTCCAGGGAGCGTCCCAATCGACAATGGGTAGGTGGTATCCGGTGACAAGGTGATACGCTCCCGAGGTGGGTGGGGGGCCGGAAAGGATTGCGTGTTTGCCTTTGCTCCGAGCTTTGTATTCGGAGGTTGCTTGTATCAAGAGTGTTTGGAATTTGTCACGTACGGCATTGGGTGAACAGGTGGATTCGAGCCATGTGTTGAAATTGCGTATTTCGAGGGCTCTACGAGTCAATGCTGTTTCGTCTCCTCGTTTTAAGGCTAAATGTTCGTCATAGAGTTGTTGGATGGCATCTTTGATTCCGGCCACATCGGGCAATGCCATTTCGTAGAGATGTCCTGGACTGCGTATCATTTGCCTATGTGGAACAGAACGTCCGATTTTTGTGTAGTCCCCCATGGCTGTGTAATTTGTGGTAATGACGGGTGTTCCCACTGCAGAAGGAACGAACGAAAGAAAGTGAGTGTTGAGCCCAACCACAACTGTCTTGCATCATACTATCTTGCACATGAACATCGGGCATGATAGTATTTCTTTTGCGAAACACACTGGGTACGTACCTGCCTGACATTCAATCACATTCATTCCAAAGCCCTCGACCTTGGACGCATGCAAGCAAACATCGGCCCGTTTCTTATATGCCGCAACGACTTCCGGCGCATGCTTGGCAATATCAATGGTATAGGCATGACTGGGAATTCCCTCTCGTGCAACGCCAATCGTAGATTAAGACCCCTTGGCATGACCGAGGCGGGAGGGTCGATATCACTGAACCTATCCATGGAGGAGATATAACTCTCTATGGCATGAATGAGGAGGTGCACTCTCGACTTATCGTGGAGGGAATGATAAAACCGAGCGAATGCTTGAATCGATGTATCCCACCCCTTCCTATCCTCCACATCGTAATTGCCCCCCTGAATAAGAACGACAAAGTCCTCTTTCCTCACTTCCCCAAAGAGACTGAGAGGATGTCCCGCCTCCAACGTTCTCTCCTGTCCGCGATGAACCATGGGCAAATGAGTCAACTTGGAATCCATCTCCGCCGCAGAATGATCCCTCAATAATTCCAACCCCGCATCCGCCAACGCCGAAATGTACCCCCCATCAATGATATGCGGGATGAACTCAACGTGCGCCGTTCCAACCATTTCCCGGACGGCCGCGGGGGTCGACGACCCATCATCGTCGTCCTCCTCCATGTCGAGTCGTATCTCCTGTTGTACCGCATTCCGAATCGCCATGGCACTGGAGGGGGCGAGGGAGGCCACCCCATGAAATTGACGAAGGACCCAATAATCCACCGAGGAGTACGACACCGTTTCGGAATGCAGAGGAACCCATGCCACGACGGGCATTTGAAATGGTTCGTCGGGCACGACGTGACTGAGGTCGAGCAGTATCAAGAGAGCATCGAAGCGGTATTCGGACTGGAGGGAATTCAGTCGGCCGGCGGTGAGTTTGCCTTGGTCCGGCGGTCTGCCGAGGAATGTAATGTGGTTCAGGGGAAAGCCGGGGGGGGGTCGAATCATGTCGCCGAGGTGCGGACGCAGGGCATCGTAGGTTGGGTAGGTGCCGAGGGGCACGGTGTCGTGGAGGGAGATCCAGTGAATGTCGTAGTCGGCAGCGTGTAGGAGGAGGGACAGTTGGTGCATTTGGGATTGGTACGGGCCAAAGGTCCAGGGGAGGGACGCGGTCAGGAGGGCCAGTTTTCGTTTGGGTGGCTTGTCATTGTCGGCGGCGACGGCGACGGCGGCAGTGGCGACGAGGGCCAGGAGGAGGATTGGGATTGTCAGGAGGCTCCATGGTGCTGTGGACGCGAGAAAGGGTGGTGGCCGTGGCTTGTAGTTCTTGTGGTTGTTGTGCTTCATTGTGGTGGCCGGTCGATGCGGAAGGACACCAAGATCATGCTTTTTAATGAGTGTGTATCAGGTGTGTATCTTTTTGGATATATTTTGGAGGATGAAGCGAGATGAAGTGACACCTCCTTCCTGTGACCATATCTGATGACCTCTGACCTCCTCTGACCCTCATCAGCTCATCCTATCCAGATCCTATCCTCAGCAAATATGTTTTACATTACCAGCAGCCGCTGCAAGATTTTTTGCAGCGAAACAGATTGCAATTTGTAGAGACAGAGGAAGACGACATTAAAATAGAGTGGCTTGCAGTCGAGTGTATGCCAAAATGGCGGGAGGCCCGCAGGCCGCCCCGCCCTTTAGTTTGTGAAATCATTTTCTTGTTACACACTCTTTTGTGACACGATAACATTCCCTTCAAGTTTTAAAGAACCCTTGTTTAAAATTTTTCGTCTCTATGTCTTAAAATGATTTGTGACTAATGTTCCCTTAAAGTTTACAGAAACATTGTTGAAAATAATGTCAGACGTTACACACAAAGATATATTTTTAAAGGTAGGCATATATTAAAACACTACAACTACCCATGTAAGTCCACGCGAAAAATGAATTATTTACAGGTAAGTTGACATCAACTTCATGGTAAGTACCTGTTTTGGCAAAAAGCAAAAAAACTGTCTCACTGAAGAAGAAGGAGAAGAAGAAGAAGGAGAAGAAGAAGGAGAAGAAGAAGAAGGAGAAGAAGAAGGAGAAGAAGAAGAAGGAGAAGAAGGAGAAAACGGCTCAGTTTCCAACACAACTAAGATTTTAAAAAAAATCTTGATACGTTGCATCCCCTCTGTAGAGCCCCGGTATCTTTATACGTATTTTCGAGTAGGTGCAATTGGAGCATACCTAAAAACACATTTCGCAAATCGCATTTGCACATAATATCGCATCTCACCTAAAACGTAAATCGCAAATCATATTTCTCGCAGATCACATTTCGAATCCCGGTCGCGAGTCCCATTTTCCTATTTTATTATTATATCAGTACAATCGTACGTACGACAAAAATGTGTAAATGTGATTTGCGATTTGTGTCAATGGTCGACGAGGGCCTCACGTCGACCAAGATTTGTGTAATTTACACATAATTTGTGTAAATTTACACAAAATTTTCCCGTTTCCCGCCAAAACACAAAAAAATGTGTAAATGTGCAAAGGCGATTTGCGAAATGTGTTTTTAGGTATGCTCCATTATTGCACCACCTTGTTGTCCCCTATCCTGACGTACAATGGCGTAGAAATGTCGTTGGCATTTCGCCCTGAAAAAGCTTTGTCACCAGGGGGAGGTTGTGAAGCTTATCACGCTATAAAGAAAATGTTGAGAAAATAACAAGAAGGAAAAATAAAATCATGTATACCTGGGTTCTCAATCAAAATTTTGACAGTAGCATAAACAAAGTAATGAACATAATTCCAACTCTCAATGCCACTGTGCACATCGTCATTATGCATGGGAACTCCACGTGGATTCCAGTGCACTCGTCAAGTTTTTCATTCTTCATAGTAGCACTGTCTTCTGGTAAACGGGCCAGTGTACCCCTCTGATAACTCATACCATACACGAAACAATCGATTTCATCCGTACGATCAATGCAAACCCTGTGAACATTTCCTGTTTTCCTGTGATCAAGGCAAGCGATTGTTTCATCAAGAATGGTACGAATGAACCATGTTGCAATAATCTCATACAGTTCTGCATTTGTTCGTACGGGATGCTTTCCATCTCTAACAAGCTCTTATGATAAATGCGCACAAATTTTTCTGCTTCTTCGCTACTGAACAGTGCCATGAAAGTGTTTGCATCATCATTGTCAAGACCAAAACGGCTGAAGTGATTCGAAATGTTATTGGTTATTGACCATTTCTTTGTAAGTCTCAATTAAGTTTGCTGTGACAAACTCTTCTCCATACTCATCTTCGGTGACAACTCTCCATCTAGATGTGTTACGATGACCAACAATCGTCCATCCACCATCCTCAATGCAATTCCTAATACCAGCCGGCATGCTATTAATGATGTTGTTCTTCTGACCTAACCGTCCGCCATGCCCCCGTCCTCGCTCTACTCTACCCCCACCCCTACCAACACCATTATTGCCACGACATGATACAGCTCTCCCCTACCATCTCTTGCAAGTCCAGTAGGTATTCCTCTCCTTAGCCCATGTGAAGCACTTGCTCGTTGTCCGTTTGCATGCCCAGCAGTTGTTCCTCCTCCACTCATCCGCGCAGCACTCCCTCGTCTGGTGTTATCTCCATCTGCTCTGCCATGAGGATTAGCAACATCAGACATCACTGTACCACCTTCAACATTAATTGGCACAGCAGTCTCAACAGTGCCAGGACTGTTGCTCATCTGGATGATCAGATTTTCTGTTCAGAGTAATCCAGAAACTACGTTTCTCACAAATTTGTCTGTTGCTCTGATGACTACACGCATTGGAATAGTACGAAATGAGGTAGTGCAATAATTGCACCACAAAAAAGAGCATGATAGCACAAAATTTGTGGTGCAATGATTGCACCACCTCTGGTAACTGGTAGGCGGGATATTAATTTTTAAGGTGTGTGGTCTGTGTGTGGCATGGCATGGTCTCAGGGGTCCAAAGCCGGCCCCGCGCACGGACCTAACAATCTCTCAACACGATCCCAGCAGATCGCCTCCTCGCAGCCAGTCACAGCCTCCTCACAGCCTCTCACCGCTCGCAGCCTCGCGCAGCCACCACAGATCCACCCATTTTAAAAATAAAAACGAATCGAACATCATCTCTCCGCAAAAAAAAACAAAATGACCAAAAAGAAAAAGAGCACCTCCACCACCAAACTCTCCCCAGGCGACATCCTCCACGTCGACCCCGCCCGCATCCGCTACCAACACTCCCGCATCCGCCCCCACTTCAGCGGCTGCGGCCGTCCCCTCAACGAAACCCTCGACGAACTCCGCCGCGGCGCCCTCCGCGTTCAAGATCTGCCGTTGATTCAAGTCCTCGTGGGCCCCGACGAGAACGACGGTTTGGGCCCGTGGTATTTCTCGTTGAACAATCGGAGGTTGTGGGTGTGGAAGCGGCTTCGGGAGGAGGGGTTGTTGGAGGGCGGGGTGGTGCCCGTGAGGGTTAGGGAGGCCAAGAGTCGGGGGGAGAGGGAGCGGTATACGTTGGAGAATTGTGTGGTGGAGGCCAAGATTGTTTGGGAGAGGAGTGGGGGTGGTGGCAAAAGCTTGAAAAGGGAGGAGGGAGAGACTGCTGCGGAGGAAGTGGTGAAGGATGCCGTGTCGGATCCATCCCAAGTGGAGACCGAGCGACAAATTATGGACAGTGACGATGAGAGCAGTGACAGTGAAGAAGAAATGTCCCATTCCAATCCATTTAGTGCCCTCATGATGGGATAGTGATCCTTAGAGAACATTCTTTGAGGGCGCTATTATGTGAGCACGGATTGCTAGGTTGATGGAACCAACGAACCGGCGCCGGTTACAGTAGGTCTGTGTGAGGGTCTCTTTGTGGCGTCGGCGTCCGTTTCACTCGCTGCTCTTTCGTGTTGAATCGAGTAGTGTTTGGGCATTGCACTCTATAGATTGTTCGAAACGAAGGACTGAAAATGTCGGAATCACACAAATGACGATTTTAGACTTTGTTTGTCTGCTCGATTCGGATGTACGTGAATGATTGAAAAAGAAAATAGGAGCACACGACACACGACATTGCAATCCGCCATCATAATGATGCCAGGTGGGATTGGGAGATGATGACCACATGATGTATCACACAGCATGTTGCTTAATTTGTCCCTGGTTGCTCAATATTCCACTGCTTATGGAACAGATGTGATTCATTACGAGTTGAATGATGGTCGTTCCGAAATGGATCGCTCATCGTGCTAGCGTCATAGTTGGATAAAAAGTGAATTTAACTGTTACGCTTTCAGTATTAATCATGGTGTAAAATGGCTAGTGTAAAACTTTGCAACGTAGACATCATGTCATGGTTACATACCAACGGTGTTTCAATGACCTGATTGGCCATTCGCCTTGGTGGGGCATCATTATTTGGCCTTTTGAACAGCAGTGACATGAAGAGATGACTTGCCGTTATTGATAGCCGAAAACGTACTGATTCACTATTAGCCAGATGGGTGCGCTGAGGGTGCGCTGTACAACGAAATATTATGTAGAAAAATGATTTCTCGTCAATATTTCTTGCCATCACTATTCATCGAGAATATGTCACTTATTGGTGGTCGTTTCTTTTTCGTCCTCAGATTTTTCACTCTGGTATCTCTCATGGTGTTGTTGGTGATATTGCTCAGTGACCTGGTGGGATCGGGAATGGATGCCCGCTTGGTCGCGGGCGGTGGTGGTTTCCTGCCGTCAGACATCGATGCTCTTGAACTTTTTACCTTTTTCTCAGTAGGAGCACGGCCGTTGGCAACAGCTAGAACAACACTTGACTCATGTGACCTGGTTCTATAGCTTTGCTTGCTTCTGCTTAAATTTGGCGCAGACTGAGCCCTGGTCATTTCTTCTTCTTTCTTCTTACGAGCTAAAGCGTCCTCATTTCGAATGTTCTTCTTCGCGAGCCATAGTTCCTGTCGTTCCACAACAGAGAGTTCGGTCTTCCCTTCTAACCGACTTATGGTTAGTCGATAGTCGCAAGCGTCCAGTGGTCTTCCCGACCGTGAAATATGTGTTTCTAGAACAAACGACTTATTCTTCGAGCTGGTGTGTGTTTTGAACATGTGATTTAGCTTCTTCGAGACTTCTTTGCGGCTGCAATACTCAACCTCAAGCATGGCAAGGTACCAACTTATCAATCGCGCAGATGGACATCGATCGCCACGTTCAATCTGAAAAGCAATGCTCTCCAAGCATCCATTTCTACGAAGATCATCGAGATTTGCCGTAACGTTGTCAAGTTGATCCGTTATCATTGACTTCATCTTGGTCCATTCTTCGTCTTCCGTAGAGCTGTTTTCAGCCGAATCTGTCACCGACGAACCGTCTAGTACTGCATTACTCATCCTTCAAAATCACTATGATGTTAATGTTGGTGGATATAGAATAATGCTTTTGGACCCCTAGTCAGCGAGGCGTTTCCTTTCAAAAGCATGTCCCAGTTGCAAAAATCAATAAGGATTTACCATGACGCTTGATGCTCCTCAAGTATTCGTTGGTAAGTAATGTAGTTGACATTTTGAATTTCAGCAAAACGTGAGAATTTTATTAATTCATTTGCTTGTTCGAGATAGAAAACCTTACTGACGCACGAACAGCCGGATGGAGACGGTATTTAATGACAGTGCAGAGTCGACACATGATGGTAACTTCATGAACGATTCTAACTATGAGCTTTAAGTTATTCGTTCATGTCGAGCGTCCTTTACTGTCGCAAACAAGTCCAACTGGGCAATGATTTGTTCGTCGTGGCCTAAAACGATTTCGGCTGGCAATCGGTCAAAGAGGAAATGCAAGAGTTTCATTAACGAGTCAACGTTCATTTGTGGAATAGTTAAGGTAGGCAGTCCAATGAACCAGCGATTAGATAAATCATATTGCTGTCCTTTCAATCTGATGTTGGCCAACATATCGCGAAGAAACCTATAGGTAGCAATGTTCCAGTTGCAGAGAAATCTCGAGTACTTAAGCGCATCTCCAAGAAAGATTCAGCTTTGCAACGGCATCTCACGTGGTTGCGAGAACTGCAAGAAAAAAAGCGAAGGATCGATGAAGAGAAGAGGCTAGAAGAGCTGAAATTGGAACGAAAGAGACTACCCAGGGTCAACAAGCGAGCTGGCAAAAAGGAAAACGGCCAAAACGACGAACAACTTTCAAATCCACAAGCAACAGAGGTAGAAGCGGCTGAAGTTGAGCACGTTTCTTCTGCGAAAACAAAGCAAAAGCCAGCGTGGTGCCAGACAGAAGATGCCAGCAAAACAGCCGAGGATCACGCAGAAGAAACTGATGCAATGGCTCTGCTGGATTTTGTTGACAATCTCAATTTCGACCAATACAATGAAGACCTTGAACTGCAAACGTTAATGAGTCAAGTAAAGGAGCGTATAAAGAGTCTCCAAAAAGAGAAGAAGAAAGACGAAACGAGGCTTCAGGCATGTGTAGATGTGAGTGATCCCTTTTGCTTGATTTATTCAGCAAGTTCTTCATCTGATTTTTCATGTCGTCTTATTTATATTTTCTAACGCCCACCCAAGAGTGAAAAGGCTGCTTTAAGAGCAGAAGCTCTAGGAGACCAATCTTTATTCGTGGACAAAGTGCCACCAGACCTCTATGAACTGGATGTTGACGATACATGCTCTATTTCAGAAAGTGTCATGAGCACTGACTCTACCATAAAATCTATTCATAGTCGAAAGTCGTTAGCAGCACTCATTTCAAAAGCCAAAAGTCAGATTTCGTCACAGTTGACCCCAATCGGAGAAGATGAACACGAAACGGCACTGCCCCAGCCAATTTTAATCACGCATACAGATGATGATGGCGCCAGGATGGCTGAAAAGAAGAGCATAAATAAACTTGCATTCAAAAATAGAAACCCAGCAATCTAACTTACTCAATGCACGGTATGACAAGTACACGAAAGGCTTAGTTTGTGACCATGCGGGCAACACCATTGAATGCATGGACGACACTTTCCACTACAATTTACTAACTTACTCAGGAAGGTGTGATAGGAAATAGCAGAATAATAAGATTCGAGGTTTAGTTGATAAAACCAAATCGATCTTTCCCCATTGCTTCGATGAGAGGGTGTTCAGCTTTCTCGTTAGTATATATTCTAAAGGCACCACAGCGCTCAACTTCATTACTGTTACATCCCTGCTTGGACCGTTAGCGACCAAAAGTGATTCGTTCAGTTAGATAAAGGTTGCATACGAGTAACGACAACTCCTTGAATTATCCTGTCAAAAACACCGTCAGTAATAGTATAAGCCGTCGGTGCTCGTACACAGACGACTTGGAAAGGCAACCATGTTTCATACTTTTGACACCATTCATACGCCAAGCAAAGGACTGTTTTAGACAATGCATTTGTTACAACAATGGTTTACATCCTTTTGATACTCGCTATCTGTTTAGAAAGTAGAAGCTGTTTCCTCTTTGGGCTGCATGTAAGTTTAATGGTATTCCTACTTTCTTGATTTTGCTACCTTCCAAATAATATCATATGGCCATTTGGCGAGTGCTGCAATTCACATATTTTTGAGAGACGAATGACCGATCGAACACACCAACACGAATTAGTGTACTCGGTAGTCATATTGTAGCTTTTATATTTGTAGTTCTGTTGCATTGTTTTATCCGTTGCTCAAAAATCTATGGCGATCAAACGCACTGCTTTTTCGTTCATTTCAGTCATTTCGTTCCCGAAAAAGAAAACTGTGTTGTTACTGCCCATCGATACGTCTGTTGCTTGCGGGGGTCACGGTGAGTTTCTTTGAGTCACTTTCATTGCATCCCAATTTTCTATTACAAGCAAGGATCTCCAGAGCGTTATCTGTTTTCGTAAACGCCGCGATGTGAAAGCATGTGGGTTTGGTCATGGATAATGTGTTTCTAAGTTGTCAACCAACATGTATCACCCCATATTTGCCACAATGTGCAGACGCCAAAACCCCAACAATACTTCCAAAATTCATCACTCATAATGCCCCAACTTCTGCATCATCATCAAAAACTTAATGGACCTCTGCCTCCTGGCAATCTCGATAGGAGTGGAATCCGCGCCCTCCACCACCCCATTCGGATCCAATCCCGCCTCCACGAGGATTTGCGCCCCAATCTCCAAATCGTTCGACGCCATCCTATGCAATGCATTGTAATTATAACTATCCAACGCATGCACATCGGCACCCGCCTCCACGAGCGTCCGAACGCTGTCTTGTCCCCTCACGGACATTCCGCATACGTGCAACGGCCGCGCACCGCCCGTGCCGACTTCTTCCACAAGCTGAGGAAAATCCCTCAGCAAGGCGGCGACTTTGTCCTTGCCCGCGTGAATGGCACGGGCCATGAGACTGTATCCCCGTCCGTCGTAGAGAGGGCCGGGTTTGTGGTGATCATGGGCGAGATGGGAGTAGAGGACGGCGCCGGAGGCATCGCGGTGGACGGAGCCGCCGTAGATGGATGGACCCACGGTGTCGGCGGATGGATCGAAGCCGTGTTGGGATGTGGGAGGGGAGGTCAGACCGTATGCTTCGGCGATGCCGGGGGCGTACGGGTCGTTTTTGTCGGTGGGCGGCAGATTGGACAGATTGATGATTCGATTGTTTTCCCGGCGAAGAACACTTCTTGTCAGCGAGTCCAGGTAGTTGCTACTGGATGGGACTGACAGCAGCCTCTGGCCGTGCTTGCTCCAACGATAAGTTACGGCGATGAAGCATGTTGGAGTAGCAAAGTAGAAAAGGGACGTCAAGATTATTCCACGCAGGATTGTGATGTTTGTCATTAGAGAAGTGTTTGGTGTCTTGAGAAAAAGTACTTTTCGATTAGATCAGTCAAGCACAACACAGTATGTCCTACATACATACCTAAAATACGATACCCTTACACACAGGAATTAAATTGACACCACCATTTCCGCCGCCAGAACATCCCCATGAACATGACCTCCCCACGCGCTGAAAATAGTTGGCAGTACCTGGTGGTACTTAAACAATAGGTAGTAGTATGGCTATAATACTTCACGCAGTGATGGCCTGACTTGGCCCCCTTGACACTGGCTTGTGTACAAGAGAGGAGACTTATTTTGTTATTATGGCTATGATTGTCTGAAACTACACAATCAACAATCAGCCAGTATTGTACACATGTACCCTACTAGTGCGTGAAGCATCACGGATGCAACACGGACACGATCAAGAACACTATGTGATCAAGATCATGATCCGGACACGATCACGAACAGATCAAGATCACGACTAAGGCATGGTCGTGACCACACAAACGTCACGGATACCTTTTCTCAGTCCCCTCAAACTTATTCATTGGTCCCCATGAACTAAGTTTGCTAAAAGGTACTACGACAAAACCCTAGACAACTCAAAAGTCATCATAAATGTCATAGAGAATTTCACCAACTATGCGCTTCCTCTTCTGACCATAGAGGACCTTGGTGAGCAAATCTGCAACATTCTTGTCAGTTGCAATGTGACCTGTCAGAGACTCCCCCATCGCAACAGATTCGCGGCGGCATGGTAGCAAAGGGAGTGGCTCTTTTTCTTCAAGGTAGACTCAGGTCGCTGAGTGTTATGGATGACTGACATGTTATCCCCATAAATATAGGATGGACCTGAGATGGAAACTCCCATCATGCGAAGCTTGTATCGCAAACCACGAAGACGTTCCATACCATGCTTCAAGGCAACAAACTCGGCCCCAAACACAGACGTCTCAATAGTAGCCTGCTTCTTGGACAATGCATCAATGAGAGCTGTGTTCATGAAGATCATAAACCCAGTCCTTGAACGCCGTGTCAGCTTGTCTCCAGCATGGTCACTGTCCACAAACATTCGCAGATCCACATCCTTGCCTCTTGGCTCTGGTGCATTTGGAGGTATGGCTTCTTTCACATCACCATAGAACTGTTTCCAATCGCACTCCTTGAAATCACTCATGTCAATGGATGGGTAGGTAGGATCAAAAGCAAGCCTTGAGTTATACTTCTGCTTGAGGTAGGCATAGATGTGGAAGATAGCTTCCAAATGACCTTCCCTGGGCATTGCTAAGTGGGATGCTAGCATTGACACTTCTGTCATCATGTCAATCCTACCAAGCTCAACCATCCATCTCAGAATACCTATCTGAGACTGATAGTATGACGAAGCGAAGGGTCCAACTCTGGGGAGTCATCTAGTTCTGGTGAGTAACCAATGGCAAATGGATTCTCAGCTTTTGATGGCAACTTCCAGCGGGCTGACAAGTTCTCCTCCAGATACTTCTCCACATTCTTCACTGACTGATGCACATATCGTGCTGGGCTCATTGCCCATGCCTCAACACCATTGGGCAATTTCATCTTCTTGAGTTTTGCACCAAGATAGATGTCAGGATCACCAAGTGACCCTGGCTTCAACATGAAGTACTTGTCCAACCGACGTAGCACATCCTCTGCATTGTGAGCAATGCTCAAAATATCATCAACATAGCACAGGATATATGCATAATAAGCCACACCGTCATCTGGACGGACCTCAGGCTTCATCCATAAATCAGGGTCAGCAAGGCATGGTGTGTAGCCTAAATGCTTCATACAATCAGCTAGATGATGCCTGAATGAAGCTCCTGCACTCTTTAACCCATACAGCGCACGGACAATCACTGCCTTCTTCCCTTGATCATCACCAAACTCTGGCCCAAGAATGGTCCAAATCTTTTCTTCAGTTGGAGCTGTAACATAAGCATTCATGATATCAGCTACTTTGACCTCCAAGTCATTAAGAGCTGCAAGTGTGAGGGCAATCCGGACAGTCTCCCGCCCCACAACACTCGAGTAGGTAATGGTTGGTGGAACATCTGTCACATGACCACCGGCAACCAGCCGAGCCTTCCTCCTGAAGTCTTCCATTTTGATGTCAAAAATCATGTGACATCTGATGAATTGGAAACCAGGTGGAGGTCTTTCACCATCATCCAAGATTTTGAATGCCACCCTTACATTCTTCATTTCCTTAGCTATTGCATCTGCCCAAAAGGTATTCCCATTCTTTTTGTCTATAGCAAGGGCATCATCAACTGACTGTGGGACTTCTAGACCCCACTTATGAGTCCTCTTGAGATATCGGGCACTTCGACGCTTGACCTGCGCAATTATACTATCTCTTTTCTTCAGCACGTGAGGAACCCACCAATTGAATGCTGGCTCATGGTCAATCCCCTGGGCGACAGCATATTCAGCTGTCTGAACTGGGTGTGATTCCTTCAGATCAGAGAGCTTTTCCCATGATGTTGAGCCATCCTTCCACTGGCAACACAACAGCCAACCAACAGTTGTCCGACGCAAAGATGGTCTACCCTTGACAACTACCTTCTGATCAGCCAGGGACAACGCAGTCCCATCTCTTCTAAAGTCAACAAATGAGTCAAAGAGGACATACTCATTGCCATCTTCATCACACTGGGCAAACATAGCCTCAGCAATTGCATTGGCTGTCAGTTCTGTCACTTCACCATCCGCAAACTGAACCTCATATTGACGGGTGTCCAGGATTGGATTGTTGTTGGCTCGTCCAATGGGATTTCCCTCAGCATCACGTTTCCGACGTACAACCTTCCCCCTTGCCATACGGTCCCCTCTTGATAGCATTACCTCGGTGTTGACATAGCTGTCTCCAACCTCTGGTGTAGCATCTAATTCTTCATCAGGAGGATCTGGCATGCGGCCATCTAGGTCATCATCCTCGTACCTATCCAAGATAGGAGGCTCATCAATCCCCAAATCCTTGAAATCATCAATGGATGCCTTGGGTCCAAGCTTGACTTCAATAGACTCATTGAAGCTTTTCATTGCAGCTTGGTCAACAGGATTTACAATCTCCTCAGGTGTAAGTCCACGGTAAGTAGACCGATGAACTACCTCACCATTTTGTTTAAGGATTTTTGCGGTGAGCTGGTCCAACATCAATACTTGGACCGAGATATCTTCCCAAAACAAGACTATCCTCTGGGAACTGGACAGCACTATCTCGAAACTTGACCCACTCATACCACTCAAACTCACAAAACTGGCTAATATCAGAAGTTTCACCAGACATGATGGTTTCAGGCACTTCACCATGCAGCATGTAAATATCGTGAGCAGTGTTGGACCTAATGTAGGATTCTAGCACAAGGCAATCATCCCACAACTTCTTCGGTGATCCGACTTGATCATCTTCCTACCAGCTCCCTTCTTGAGCTCACGGATATTTCCTTCTGCAGCATTTTGCCATGGAGAGTATGGCTCTGTCTGCTTCAACCGGCAGCTTGCTTCCTTAAGTTTGCGCCTAAATTCGCCCTTTACTTGTTCCAGGGAGCCATCAACAATGCACGCTGGTGGAACCCCATCACGCTGGAAAAGTAAAGAGAGAGCTTCATGTGCATCACTCTTGTGCTGCATTGGGAATGCACGGGACCAACCAAATGATGTAGCGAACACCTCGGCGTATTTGTTCCCTTGCAACGAAGTGGTTCCGGCAATCAATGTGTCGCCAAACACTGGGTGTGGCAACCTCCTGTACCTCAGCGCACGATCATTAGTCCTGAATCGCCGTGACAATGACGGGTGCAGAACAGTCCTAATCCCACGCTGTGTAGTGCGCTGAATGGTCTGCTTTGCCTTCTCCGGAGATATCCCCACTTCTTACTCAGATTCATGTGATCTATCTGTTGAGATGACTTGGACTTAGCCACACCAACTTTGGAGATACTGCTCGAAACACATGCCTTGGACTCGAGTAACAAACCAAAATTTTCATCATCCGTAACATCAACAGCACTGACTTGAAGGGACGCAGACAAAGAGTTGATAACCATCCGCCCCCTTGCTGTTGATGTGCGGCACAGGACTTGTCCCCTGAAATCAATCATTCTATCCTCCATCTCAGAAAAATCAGAAGATTGAGGATCCCAAATGGGTTCTTCAGCTGTCAAATCAATATGAGGATAGGCAGCTTCATCCTCCCATTCTGCAATTGTGGGTTTTCTAACTTGGAAGTAGCTGGTCACTCCAGTTAAAGAAAGAGGAATGAACAATGGACTACTATCATCCAAGGGATCAACAACTTGCAAGGAGTGTGTAGACTCATCAGGATCTTCTGCCAAGAACTTAGGCAGTTCACTAATCTTGATACCGTTGAGTCGACACTGCATTGGACACAACAAATGATGTTCAAGATGAGGAATCTCAATTGCCTGATTGATCACTAACATGTAGACTTGACCTGTCTGTGGATGATCATAAGCAACAGCAGCACTGACTGTGCGGTACTCCTTGCATCCATCTTCCTTGTCATAACTGTAGACACTCACTGGTCGCCCATAATCATGAATGATCAGAGCTTCCTTTCCAACAACTGAAGTGTCTGCATGACTATCACATTCGACCCTAGTTTCACCACCAATAGAGGAACTTGCTGCCTGAATACGAATGGAATAAACAGGGGCAAGAAATGCAGTGCCATTGGGTCCAGTTTCCTCATCACTGGATGGCACAGTGCCTGACCACAGTCAGGACTTTCTTTTCTTCTGCCGAGTCAAAGCAGAGTGGCTCCTGTTGCCACTTGGCTTTTGCTCGGAATCATCATCAGACACTTCCATATCTGATCCTTGCTCGGTCTTACTCTCCAATTTTGCAATCTTGGCCGAGTGCAGCATTTTTGGCTTTCAGAGCAGAAATCTTCTTCCTTGGAGATGTGGTGGTAGAGTCATCGAAGGTAACCCCTTTCTTTCTCTTTTTCCTTAGCTCAAAGAGCTTTTGCTTCTGTTCGGTAGAGAGCTTCTTGTACTCTTCCTTCTTATAATATCGATCTGTGATGTCCCTGACAGCACTCTTTCCTGAGCCACTACCATCCGACTTCTCTCCACCAGAATGAACTGCGGCAATCTTCAGCTCAAGTTGCCCATCAGACTGCTTAATGAAGTCTTTGTACAGAGTAACACATTTGTCAAAGTCTGCACGGTATTCATCGGAGGAAAGGATGGTGGCCTTCACAGTATCCAGCCTTGTTGTCTTGATACCATCAATCAAGAACCTAACCTTGGAGCGGTCATCAATACCCTTGTAACCATGCTGTTCCAGGTTGGTCAAAACATGGTGCTGTTCCTTGTGCACAGTCACATACTTCTCGAAGGTCCAATTCCGCTTTTCACCATGATAGTTGACATCACGAAGACGACGCTCAGCCTTCGACGCCATATGATCCACATTATTGGGTCCAAGAAAATGGTTATAGACACCAAAGAATCCTGCCCGACCATTTCTGGTTCTTCGAGCTGGTTTGGCATAAGTCCATGCCTCATGGTTCTGGAAAAGGACAGCAATCTTGTCCCATGCTGTGGTCCTGTCAGTCATAAAACTTTCAGTAAAAGGACCATTGACCTCCAAATCAGCAATAACACCAGCTGTACCAGGCACCAAAATGGGTGCACGGGCAATCATCTCCTCATCCAGTGTGAGATAATTTGTTGCTGGATCGGTCAAAACAGGCTTGGGGGCAAGAGCGATTCTAACAACATAACTGAGAGGTACATCATTAACACCACGAAACTGCCTGAGGTACTCCTCTACCGCCTCCATAGTCTTAGGCCAATCCTTGGAGTCAATCATAGGTGGGGTATCAGGATCAGTGTGGTTCCTCTCGGTATCACGTTGCTTGATGAGCTTGCGAACATTGGTCAAGGTGATTTCTCCAACGTTGACAGCTCGCGAAACTTCGATCTTGGTGTTTGACATAATAGATGGCAAGCTTCAGATTATCTTCAGCTCTAGCCGACACCTTGGTGCCAGGGTCAGCAGCTCCAGCTGCATTGGTCCCCCCTGGACGTCGAAGGACTCGGCAGAGGTTAGAAGCCTTATCATCATCTAAGTTTCTCAGTTCATCAACTGAGTCAATGCCTTGATCACCAGTAACTAACTGGGCGGCTTCGGGAGTAAATCCCATGCGTTCAAGCATTGTTCGAATAGACGCAGCTTCAGCCATATCGAATATCAATGCTGGACAGTGCGATCTTCTTAGCTTGGTGGACTATCAAATCGATGCAAAATTGCAGCGAGGATACTTGGCCTTAAAATCTGAGCCAAAGCTTCAACTTGTCACACCAACAAAATAATACTTCTTTCGGTGGGCGAAAAATAGGGAAAAGGCGTCCCTCTTCCTCAGTACTTGAATCACTTGATTGATCTGCAGACTATGTGCAAAAACACACAACAGCTGGAACTCCCGGAATATACCTTCCCACTCCAATAGTATTAAAACTCACGGGAGGCAAAAATATCACTTGCTTGTGACCTGATCTGCACTGGACTTCAAACACCAAACAAAATCCTGGTTCCCTGAACTCTCTGTACTTTAGGGGCAATATAGTCTTGGGTCTGATAAACTGAAAATAGTTGGCAGTACCTGGTGGTACTTAAACAATAGGTAGTAGTATGGCTATAATACTTCACGCAGTGATGGCCTGACTTGGCCCCCTTGACACTGGCTTGTGTACAAGAGAGAGACTTATTTTGTTATTATGGCTATGATTGTCTGAAACTACACAATCAACAATCAGCCAGTATTGTACACATGTACCCTACTAGTACGTGAAGCATCACGGATGCAACACGGACACGATCAAGAACACTATGTGATCAAGATCATGATCCGGACACGATCACGAACAGATCAAGATCACGACTAAGGCATGGTCGTGACCACACAAACGTCACGGATACCTTTTCTCAGCGCCCCCTTGCAATCGCTCGTCGTCAATATTCTTATTTTCACCGGAGCGAGATTATGCATTAATTTCATCGATATTCCTCCACGGACAACAACAACAACAACAACAACAACAACAACAACAACAACAACAACAACAACAACTTAGGAAATTAGGTATGCTTTAAGTTCTACCTAGACATGTTTAACCGTTCCGGAGTCTTCATACGCCGGGAATTTGTAAGTCACAGGGTTGTGGTCGCAACCACCTGAGAGGTTAACCTCTCCTTCCAGGCTTGTCGTACCCTGGGCAAATAAAGCCGAGCTTTATGATCTGTTTATCCCGACCGTGGGGAGTTGGGCTGTGAGCGGGCCGCTTGTATCGCCAGAAGCCAATAGCATTCCCTTTCGCCAGAGGAGGATTCAATTGATTCCAAATCTACCTCCAGCATCCACTTGTCATGCTCCGCCAATCCTTCCCCGCCAAGTTCAATCTGAGTTTCGATATCTCGGAGAAGTTGTTCTTTCTTCTTTGTGGCGACATAGCCTGCAACCTTGTCGTGAACTGTAATATTTCGATAAATCCATACACCGTGTGTGACCTCCAGTAATTTCTTCATTAGGGTTTGGACCCAGACTTGCTGTGATAGTTTGCAATAGGGGCCCAGAACGTCTGTGGAATCCAGAAGGAGGAGTTCCTTGGAGAGCATGCCCTCCATCATCCTATTCCACCCGATCTTGTCTTGTGATCGAATAAAGGCAGTGTATTGTCGGTGAATCGGAGCTGGGATATTGTCCCTGACTAGAGAACCCCTGGTGAAGAGATACTCAGATATCAGTGTGGATAGTTCCGGTGCTGTGTCCACTGCACGCATCAACCCGGTGACTTGACGAATGAGAAGGTTTAGGCATCGAACTCTTCCAATTTCTCTGCAGAGAAGGAGATGTCTCGTTGTCTCTTTACAGGAACAGCAATTGGGGCATTTTTCTCCCAGGTGGGCGAAATCCTTTTGTTTAGACAGATAACCTAGAACCGCGGAGACCCCATATACCTGTTTACCGGCGAAAAGTTGAAACATTTTTGGGATGCTATGAAGTGTTTTGTGAAGTGATTTCTAAGCGACTTCTTCGAAGGCTGCTGTCGAAAGGATGTCTAGCCGGGCGAAGAGTGATTTTGCTTCTTGCTTATGCGCGAGTATCGTAGGGAGGAGTCTGAGTCTGAAGTGCACTTTATGTGATCAATAATCATAACGATGGGTTCAAGTGGAAATGTGCATTGAATTTGCTTGGATGGGATATGTTCCATTATCCTTCGCTTCGCTTCAGAGTCGCAGGCGCAATTGAGTTGTGAAGGACGTGAGAGTTGGTGCCAATCAATAGAATCATCTTGGTGAGCCTTGACGTGGTGGTATGTCAGGGAGAACGGGTGGGCTCGAGAGGTGGAGGACATAACCTTAAGGATGTCTGATCTGCCTCGAAAACGTCAGACTCGAAGAGCACTTGTTGGTGGAGCCGAACTAGGCTTAATATTTTGAGTTCCTCTGTCGAGAATCCTACGTGCGCCAGTGCATCCATCATCCATCTGTCGCGTTCTCTGGGGGGTTGGAATAGTGTGTGGTTCAGGAATAGTCAAAAATGAAAAAGGTCCAGTTTTTCCCATAGAGATTTGCAGAACCCAGCCGTTGCCAAGGTGCCGTATCGTTTGAAACTTAGCGTGAAGGGTTGGTTGGATATACCTACTTCACAGATAAGGAGTTCCAATGACATTTGGAGCTGGACTCCGAGAGCTGTGGACGTACCATAATGAGTGTAAAATTTTTGATAAGCTTCTACCATTGCCTCTATGCCCCAGTGAGGGTACCCTAATCCATAAAAACCTGAATCCATAGCTCTGAGGTCCCTTCTAGCGGAGCGAATGAGACCGCCAATGGGGGCCATCCAGTAGTATGGTTTGTGCATTGCTGTGGTTAAGTCTTGAAAGGATGAGGTATTGGCGCTTAGCCCATACTTAACCTTAGGCCAGAACTTCCTGGCTACACTGATATGAAAATCTCGTGGGCGTAGTCCGGAGTTTCTTGCTTGGCTGGCCCAGCTGATTGCCTTTTCTCTCATAGCATCAAGCGTTGCCTGAGAGCCGTCCGGCGAAGAGGTCCCACCTAGTGTGGTGCTGGGGGAAGACACTGGTAGCTGTTGTATCTGCACTACTGACCCGTCGGGACTGGGTACTGTAATGTCTAGTGGCTCGGTGATATTAAACCCTGAGTAAGACCAGTTTCCTCGTGAGTCCCACTTGTAGCCAATGAGATAGTAAAAACATTTTTGAGGTTTCAAAGCCCCTCCGGTTGCAATAAGGAGATTGCCCCAGTTAGAGATGCTCAATTGAAGTGCCTGGTGTGCGTCGTGTACAGAGGACTCTTCCCCTTGACAAAGATGGAGAAGGTCAGTGTCATCCACATATAGAATGCAGGCTAAATCTATCTTTTTGTTGCTGGCAGGGCATAGGAAGGAGGCCCCGTGTCCTTGTGTCTTGTGTGCGTGGAGAATGGAGATAAACACTCCTGTCCAACCAGCCGGGGATGCCCCGTTTCCCTGCATAAAGCCTTGTGTGCTAAGATGTATTCGAGCTCCTACAGCTCGGTCTGAATCTCCAAATGATGTCCGGAGGAAGAATTGCATCTGTTGGATGGCAGATAGCATGGTGAGAGTCATAGGTAATTGAGCCCCCATGGCACGGAAGACGAGAGACGCCACTGCGTGTGCCACCCGATCGTAGCAATTTGCGGCATCAACCGAGGCTAGCCCCGCGGGAGTTTTAAGTTGACGGGAGATGTCATAAAACAGGGTTTTGGAGAGAATCCCATCTTCTGCCATGCGTTGCTTCTCACTAAAAATCTCCTCTGGCATTAAGTTATGTTGTCGGATGTTATTCAGCATTCGTTGCCCGAAGATGATTTTGTTGGCGGCATTGAAATCCGCCTCCATTAGTAATATAGTGCGTAGCTTGGAGAGGAGTTTTACCCCTGGGGACTTTTCGATCATGACACAGAGACCTTTCTTCCATCGGGAGAGAGCAATTCCATGGTGAAGGGCTAAGGATGTCTTAAGGGCGTGGATGTCGGATATCATGTCTGAGCTAGCGCCGGAGACGTAGTGCCCAAAATGCAAACCGGATTGAGACGATGATGTAGACTCGTTTTTGTGTCGCCAGGTGTATTGCCAGTCTTCTCTGTTAATAATCTGTTGGACAGAGTTGGGTGGGATCCGTCGGCGGATCTGTGAAATGGAGTCGAAGAGTAGTCGGATGCCTTTGTGCTCATTGGGAGGAAGAACATTAGTGCCTTCAAGGACTGCCTCTCCGGCTGGTGTGGCGGCATTATATCGAAGTCGCCTCGTGGCGACCTTGACAAATGGGAGCTTCTTCCGTTAGGTGATATCGCTCGCGGTGGATTTTTTCCCAGATAATCTGTTGTACTTCTGATTGTGATGTGTACTCCGTTGTGGTCCCGTCCGGTTCCTCAACCTGTACCTCTCTGACACTGCTACCCCGTCGCTTACCAAGTGCCCAATTGAGTCGGCGCCAGAATGCTCTGTCTTTTTAGCCTCGTATGATTTGTAGAATTCTCTGCTCTGCTTCCTCGTCGCCTTTATCTTTCGCCTCGTTTAAGCAAGAGTTTAGGTGTGTCCTCCTGTGTCTGTGGCCATGTTTGGTGAAGAAGTTACATCGCTGCTTACATTCGTGGAGGCGATCATTAATCGTTGGATGGAGAGTTTCAGTGGGTTTTGAATCTGGCACCTCCGAGCTTGCCGGAGTAAGTTCCCTTTGTTTTTAATCTTCCCCGCCCAGAACCGTAAGAGAGCACGGTAGCATAGAGTTCGTTTTATCCACAAGGAGGCCTCGGGAGAGAATGGGATGCGGCCTGATTTTAATTTCCTGCAGTTGCGTTCGGCACAGTGCATCAGTTGGGTAATAGTGGTGCCAATTGTGTCGAGCTGCTGTTGAAGGACAGAGCCACTGGAACCTGAGTTACTTAGCGTGTTCAGTTTATCTGTGATTTTGTGGTGAAGGAACAGTTTTTCGAGAGAGTGTACATAGTTCTCTGAACAATGTGGGATTTTGGTGTTTAATCTTCTTGCGGTAGGGCGTTTTACTGGTTGCGGGTTGGAGCCTACCAGAGACCTTGTGCTGATATCGAGGATGAAGGCTCCATGGTCCCCCACTCCATACCCGATGGGCATGGCACAGATATTGACTATGTCCACATCCGGAGTTGTCCATATGGCATCTATGGGGCGGGAGCCGCGGAAATGCGTGGCTGTCAGATGCATGCCTGTTGAGGCTAGGGTGGCTTCTTTGAGATCTAGGTCAGGGTGTGAGACCAGGGCCCTTCCGAGGGAGCCTGTATAGACGTTGTCGTTGGCATCTAAACAAAGGATGCGTCTTCTACCCTCCGATCGCCATGTCAATAACAGTGCTATGAGATCCTCTTTGAACTTGGTCCTTGGACAGGTGTGATCCTTCTTTGCTAGTGTCCAGTAGGCTCTTTGCAACTGATATGAGGTGGACGTTTGAGTCGATGAGGTGCGGCAAGGGTTATAGCCCACTATCACGGTGGTAATATGCCCTTCTTTACCAGAGAAGGTCATGTAGGACCATCGCCCCAGGCCTGAGGAGTCTGTGCCTGAGAGTTCCGAGCGGAGGAGACTTGCTGTTTCTCCATACGCTATCATACCTGTGCCTCCCTCCATGCGTTTGCCGAGTGATTTGGCAATGGGGTGAGAGATGTTGCCTCCAGTGGATCGAGTAAGGGTCTCACCACCATTAAATAATTTAGATAGGCCGGAGCGTCTATTCTCTTTATTTGTGAAATTGATTTTATGCTCATTAAACGCAAAGACGTCTATCTCCAAGTCATCAATTATTCCCATTGCTTTTGTCAATTTTGGGTTCGCTGAGATACGAGGAGGAAGGCCATTCAAATTTTCGTACAGGATTCTGGTGCAGTCTTCCCGTTTGGTGCTTGGGACAATACCGATAGGCTGAAGGAGTTCCATGTTGTCGGAGATAAATTGCAAGACATCTAGGTGGTCTTGAGAATCAAGAGATTGAGTGAAGACATGCTGGGGCGGAGATGAGTTAGGGTTGCTGCTGGCGGCCGCGACGAGCAGCGTCGAGTTGGTTTGGGGTTAATTGACGGTTGGCAAATCGTAAGGCTTGTTGTTCCATTGCGTTGAGTGTTGATTTGTGTGAAATGAGATTGAGGTGTCCCCGTTTCATGAGGGTGCGGCGCACTCCCGTTTCTTCTAATACAGTGATCGCTCTCCCGTAGAGTGATGTAAACAAAAATTTTGCGCCCTGCGCTGTGACCTCCTGCCGTTGGAGGATTTTAACAAACTACTTGCGGCCCCTTGCACCGGTACTCCCGTAGTTGTGGAGTTGGTGGTCCTGACGACTATCCGGAAGTTCCGGATAGATCGTCAGCGGGAACGGCAGCACTAGCCGTGGACTCCTGCGAAGAGATCTCCTCTACGCTTCCGTCCGATTCCTCACTGTCTTGGTCCATCCGTACTCCAACACTTGTGGGCGTGTGGCCCGACCGTTTGCGTCCACGGTCCTCGTCTGAAACGACACTGCTCTCTGAGAGGCCGGTCATTGTTTTATCGCTGGGGCCTGCTTCCTTGGAGATACGAACTCTCTTGGAAGACTCTTGGGAGTGGTCCCCGGAGGTGTTGTCATTTGCCTCGTGCATTGTGCGAACAGATTGTGCCCCCCGTCTAAGTTGAAGAGTGCCTGAGGGGCTGCGTAAGCACGTTTGCCTTTTCCGTGTTGATTCTCGTACTGTAGGACTACGTCTTTCCACCACCCTTGTTCCTCTAAACTTCCTGCTGCTGAGTCATCGGCCATTTCAGAAGGGGTAAGAAGAGTCTGGGTTTTTGAGTCCCACTCGCATTGAGGGGCTTCGTGGATGAGTTGTGGATCAACGAATGTCTTGAGGAAATCTTGGACGAACTGTGGGTCAACCTTCAAGTCTGATAGGTGACCGAGGGTAAAGGCGGCAATTTGTTTTGATAGTCCAGTAATGAGTTTTTCGCCTTCTGGAGTGTTTGGATAGACAAGAGAAACTGAGCCCAAGGGCACCTGTTGATGTACCTCTGCGATCAGAGAGGAATTATCTTGGAATTTGTACACTATTCCTCCACAGACACCAGAGATCGTGCCTCACACCATGGCACATCTAAGGCAACCTCACCCAACCGAAACCATCACAAAGCATACCTCTTTACTAAACACTCCCCTCCCCATTAGCAGTTCCCACCATACATTCGAACTCACACGCATAACCCCAGTATCACACACGCATGACCTCACCACCCAGCACCCCGCAGCCTCACATCTTCGAGAACCACCGCAAGATCATACTGATTTCGCCCCCAAACTCATCAACACTACCCGCTTCATTGCTCAATGCATACAAAGAGCCATCAAACCTTCCCATTTCTCGCTGCACAAACCCCCACTCACCCGAACCTCCATGCTACAACGAAAATCTCGATCATTCTCCACAATGCACACCTCATCCCGCTCCCAAACTCCTGCCCCCGAAAACGCGTTCGGCCACACAAAAGCTAGGAAAACCACCTCCTTCTAACCTTTCACTGCAACCCTCGCCAAAGGCACTTTCAACAGTTCCAAACCCTCCCGTTCCAAACATCGCCCCTCCTATATCAATACACGACCTCTCACCGAACCTCCCAACACCCATGGATACGACTGATCCTCCTCCACAACCACTGCACTCACAGGATGAATCATCAAACATCAACAAAATCCTTAAAGGTATAAATAACCCACGTCTACTCCAAGATCCAGCAGTTCAAGAATCTGAAACTGAGTCGTCTCCATCGAATTCGCCAGCAAAGAAGAAATCAAAGCCTTCTTCTCCTGACAAAAACAAAGAACCAGTCTCCAATCCCTCGAACTCCCTGAAGAAACGTGCCAAAAAACGGTCATCATTGATTAATTTTACCTGTGTCGGTGTCAGAGTTTGTGCCGGATATCGTATCCAGAACTCAACGGAAGATAGCATAAATTAGGCTATGGAGTTCCCACGTAAGTGGACTGACGTTGAGGTGTTGATGGGTCACGATGGGGTCGTGCAAACTTGACTGCAGGACAGTGCTCGCATCCCGAGCCATCCATAGTTCTATTATCTGCACTCCCAACAATAGTTTTGGTGTAAAACTAAGCGAATACCCTCGTTGATGCTGCTGCACGCAAGTGGGGCCACGACCATCAAGTCCTCTGGACATCTTCCCTTGTCTACTCTTGCTTTCCTGCTGTTGCTTGTTGATTGTTGCATTGCCCTGCCTCGATGGGCATTTGGGCCAAATCTTATCAGTTTATCAGACCCAAGTCTGACGATGGAAAGTATGGTGCCGCCAAAGCGGATATGGGCTGAAAGATCCAAAGATCTGCCTGCACCTAGGGATGTGCCCTGGTATTTGTGTCAAGCTTGTGTTTGTTTGGGTTTCTGCATTGATACTGCTGCGTCGAGCCCTTAGAGGACGTACCAGCAGCGGGATGTGCTCCATGCCATCCGCCACCATTGTTTGAGCTCCGAGAGCACGATTCAATGATGGTGAAGCCAACCGTATTGTTGGCCATGCCTGATGAAGGGGATTGTGCTCCCTCCCAGGGGATGTGTACGCCAGGCACTTGGCTTCTTGCCTAGATGCATGAGGTGTTATTTTGGCTGCAGGTGTCGCGAACATGACAGTCGATTTTGATCTTCTGTCATGTCCTGCATGATAGCCAGTGGATCTGGACTTTGTCCTTTTCCCATAGTGTTGGCGAAGCCGATACAACAATCCGTCGTGAGGCATTTGAACCCAGTGGCGTTCACAGGGGCCCTTGGAGGGCTGTTGCTGAAGTCCCACATGCGATGGCAGTGGGCCAGCAAAATCATTTTACTTGATGATGGTGTCACAGCCAGAGAGGTGAATGGCTGTGGGAGCCAGTCGAGACTGGCTGTAGCCCATGTTTTCAAAACTTTGTGACCGATACTCACTCTGGGTATTCTGTGGTATTGGTTGCGTAGCCGAAGCTACTGTGTTGCGCCGGCTGGGAAGCCGGGTGCATGGTTCATGTCTTGTTTACCGGTCCGAGACTGGGGCACAGCCCGATGGCTGTGGGGATGGTACCAGTAGGGAACTGGTTGATGCCACCCTTTTTGCTGCCATTATTTACTTAGTTGTGAAACGGGTAACAAGAATTACAAGAAAAACAGACTGACCTTGAGTATGATTTTGGTCCTGTTCGGCCAGACAGGACCATCACCTACTCCAACAATCTCTAGTGTCTAGAGTGCCTTCCCAATTATTCCATCAAGTAAATGACACATGTTTGTAGATTGTACGGTGCTTCAGAGACCTACAACACATACCCGTTGTGGTCACTGTGCATGGAAATGTCTTACCATGGGAGTCATCGAGTTGACCCATCTATAAGCTTTCCTACTTTGTCTTGGTAGCTGGAGCTGCCATGGAATGTCATGCTTGGTTGGCTCTTCTTGCCTTGCAGGGGGCTGCAAAGAAGGCTATCTTGAACAACATGCGCGTGGGCCAGTTGGCACACTGCTAGGCGCAACCAATGTGTATCATTGGGCAAACTCGGAAAAAATATTCTTGCAGGTTGTGGATACAGGCAACTATAGGTATCTGGTGCAACCCACACCCTACTTATTGCCCTAGTATGACAGCGGACATATGCAAGTCTTACCGTGTTTGCATTCTGAGGGAACAGCTCGACAGCTGTTGCAGATTTCAGCAAACCATCCGATGATGATGTGTTGTCCACTGTTTTATAGGTCACCAAGTGGTGATGTGGATGTTATGGGGGTGGAGGCAGATTGCAGTGACGACTGCAGCCCCCCTCCACAATAAGAGTCAAGTTTGTCCGAACAGTACGGTGGGATGGATACCCCCTACTTAGACAATTGTGCTCTTCCTTCCCTTTTTCTCCCTTTGTGCTGAATCTTCTTTGTGGCTTTTGATTTACCGCGAGCATGACCGATGTCATTGTGGGCGTGACCGATGTCACAACTTATGGTTGGCACTTGTCTGGCGGGGATGCCAACAACTGCATTGGTACCAAACTCTATGGGAGCAACCATAACCTCGTGTGCCACTTACCACTTAAATCATTGTCTCTGTATCACCGAAGTGATACTGATTCCCCTTCTTGACAAGCGCCCCAACTTCCTCATTGGTGAGGGACCTTTTCAATATTGCTGATGCATCCCTCAGTGCTATCAAATCAGCAAGGGGACAGGCTGTTGTACATGCCTGGTTCATGCTCTTCATGAGAGCTTCAGTCCGGTGTCCAACAGGATTGTGCTGATGTTGATACCACAACGACTGCAAGCTTTGCCAAGTCATGGAAGCCAGTGCAGAAATCTTGCAATACCAGCAGATGCACCATCAGATGCTTTTGGGACTGATCACCCCATCAGGCACGCTGTTGGCCGAATTCCAGTCTTGAGAGCTACACTGACTCAGGTAGGAGTCTGCAGACTCAATGCTCAGAGGAGTCTGAGAACATTCATTGTCCCCAATTGTTGATTGTGTAATGGCACACCGTCCAATTGTGGGATGACCCAAGGTTGTGGGTCTGAGAATGTTTTGACACTCAAATTCTTGCAAGTGCAAGCCCGAAGCAACTTCTCACAAACTGGGTGGAACACAGGTAGCTAATAACTCCTGTGTGATCCCCAGGAAGTGCTGAGTTTGCGAGATCAGATGTTATGATGATTCTTATTGAATCATGTGCACGTTAAATTAATTGCCTGGTGCAATGTTGTCAAGTGTAAGGAGCTGAACTGAATGTGTTATTCAGGCTTCAATACAACTGGATGTGAACTGTATTGTTCTGAGCAAAGAGGAACGTTCACCGAGGGTGCAAGACATTGTCGCTTTTGGTCTCAAGCGATGGAACTAGCTGTAACTTGCTGTGTGACCTTGCAAATCACTATGCATACTGCAGAGATGTTCAATTCAGTAGTAGTGTCTTGGACACACTGGTGTGTCCCGTATTTTGTTTATTTTCAGGTGGCCGAGCTGTCCTGGTCTTGTGAGTGATTGTGTTACTCCAAGCGTTGAGAATATAATTGCTGGATATCAGCAATGGGGTTGTTGCCTATTACCTAGGAAGAGGTGCCTAGGGACATGTTAGTTTGCCATTTTCACTAGCATTAGTCATAATGACACGGGGATATTGTTATCTATTGACCATGTCCAAATGATTGGGTATTGAAATAAGTGTTGCCTCTAGGGTGCCGTGTTTGACCAATGTCAAACTGACCCATGTCATGTGCTGTGAGATCTTGTACCTGACCGATGTCAGACCGACCCGTTTACAAGCCAGCCCGATTGTGAACCGGCCTAGCTTGAGGGGACTGATTAATTTTACCTGTGTCGGTGTCAGAGTTTGTGCCCGGATATCGTATCCAGAACTCAACGGAAGATAGCATAAATTAGGCTATGGAGTTCCCACGTAAGTGGACTGACGTTGAGGTGTTGATGGGTCACGATGGGGTCGTGCAAACTTGACTGCAGGACAGTGCTCGCATCCGAGCCATCCATAGTTCTATTATCTGCACTCCCAACAATAGTTTTTGGTGTAAAACTAAGCGAATACCCTCGTTGATGCTGCTGCACGCGAGTGGGGCCACGGCCATCAAGTCCTCTGGACATCTTCCCTCGTCTACTCTTGCTTTCCTGCTGTTGCTTGTTGATTGTTGCATTGCCCTGCCTCGATGGGCATTTGGGCCAAATCTTATCATCATCGAACCCCGCATCAGTCCTCAAACCCAGCAAGTACTCCACCACTCCCGAAACCTCATCCGACAAACCTCCTCCGACCCCTCCCCATATCCACAAACACAGGAACGTCTTGATAGAACTATCGGTAGACTTCGCCAAAGACAGCCTCTCGCAATTTGACGGAGACAATGGCAAGAAGATGGCATTTGCCATTCAACAGCTACTCCTTAATTTAAAGATTGCCGACAAACAAGCCACCATCAATCCCACAGATGCGATTCCGAAGATTTGCCGCTGGGAGGACAATCCCCGGCACCGGTACCGACAAATATGACTGCTCTCAGCAATTATATCAAAGGTCTCAATCCCCGATCCTTCCAGACCAACAAGAACTCCCAAGAAGTATCAGAATCGGAGTCTAACACCTCCAGGCGCTCAGTACTAGCGCATGGAGTAATCTCGATCTCCTGCGACAAGGACCCCGAACTTCTGGTAAACCATTACGCTGGGCTACTTAGCAGATCAACAGGTCGACCAACAATTTGTCCAAGAGTTCTTAAAAACATTTGTTGACCCACAACTTATCCACGAAGCTCCACAGTGTGAATGGGATTCTAAAACCCAGACACTACTCACCCCCACAGAACTTGCCGATGACTCCGCCGCAGGGGATCTAGAGGAACAAGGGTGGTGGAAGGATGTGGTCCTACAATATGAAAATCAAAAAGGTCAAGGCAAACGTGCATACGCAGCCCCCCAAGCTCTGTTTGATCTAGATGGGGCTCAATCGCACGAGGCGAATGACAACGCCAGTGGAGACCAGTCACAGGAATCATCCAAGAGAGTCCGCATCTCCCAGGAGACAGGAACAAGTGACAAAATCATGACCGACAACTCTGAAAACAGTGTCGTGTCAGACGAGGGCCGCGGGCGCCAGCGGTCGGGACACACGCCCACAAGTGTTGGAGTACGGGTAGATCAAGATAGTGAGGAGTCGGACAGAAGCGTTGAGGAGCTCTCATCGGACACGTCCACGGCTAGTGTTGCCGATCCCACTGAAGATCTAGCCGGAACGTCCGGATAGTCGGCGGATCCACCAGCTCCTCAACTACGGGAGTACCGGTGCAAGGGGCCGCAAGTAGTTTGTTAAAATCCTCCCACGGCAGGAGGTCTCAGCGCAGAGCGCAATCTTTTTGTCACAACAGCTCTACAGGGAGAGCTATTACACTTCTTGAAGAGACTGGGGCTCGCCGTACGCTTCACCAACGAGGCCGCCTCAATCTAATCACACACTCAGCAACACTCAACGCAACGGAAAAACAGGCTCTACGATTTGCCAACAGGCACTTAACCCCCAATCAATTGGATAATGCTTTGGTCGCAGCCACTCTCAATAACCCTATCAACGGCTCACCCCAATTTTCTCCTTCTTCACCTTCCCTTTCCCAAGACCACGACGATGTATCTAGCTTTGTCCAAGGAAACCATGAACTCTTAAATCCCATTGGGATAATCCCGGGCTCGAAAAGAGAAGACTCCACTAGATTGCTGTACAAGAATCTAAACGGTATGCCACCACACATCTCTGGCAACACCAAACTAGAAAAAACCATGGGCATCATTGACGACATGGAAATCAACGTTTTTGCATATAACGAACACAAGATCAACTTTGCCCATAAAGAAAACAGACGCTCAGGGCTTTCGAAACTTTTTAACGGCGGGGAAATGATCACCCAGTCCACAGGAGGCAACTTCTCTCACCCTTTCGCCAAAACCTTGGGAAAACGCATGGAAGGCGGTACTGGAATGACAGCCTATGGTGAATTAGCCAGTTTATACCGGCCAGAACTCTCAGGGATGGACACGGCTGGACTAGCTAGATGGTCTTACATGACGTTCTCTGGCAACGAAGGACATGTGACGACAGTCATCGTAGGCTATAACCCTTGCCGCACTTCCCCCCAAACTTCCACCTCCTACCAACTCCAACGTGCATATTGGACAGTGGCAAAAAGAGATCACACTTGTCCCCGGACCAAATTCAAAGAGGACCTAATCTCCCTGCTGGTGGCATGGCGACTCGAAGGACGACGCTTGATATTATGTTTAGACGCCAACGACAA
Source organism: Cyclotella cryptica (assembly GCA_013187285.1). Lineage (NCBI taxonomy): Eukaryota > Bacillariophyta > Thalassiosirophyceae > Thalassiosirales > Thalassiosiraceae > Cyclotella > Cyclotella cryptica. Next base: position 85,273 of record JABMIG010000084.1, read on the forward strand.
CGTCTATACAGGTTCCCTAGGTCGAGCTTTAGTCTCCCACCCAGACCTTGACCTCCGCGAAGCCATTTTATCCTCCACAGGCACCCATCTCACAGCTACACACTTTCGAGGTTCCCGCCCCATCGACGCCATCTGGACGACTCCTGATGTAGAGATACTAAACGTTTGCGCTATGCCCATTGGATACGGAGTTGGCGACCACCGAGCTTTCATCCTAGATGTCAGTACTCGTTCCCTAGTCGGTTTGGATCCGCAGCCAATTAAGCGTCCCACTGCGAGGCGATTGAACACCAAAATCCCACGATGCTCCGAAACATATGTCCAAACTCTCGAATCCCAGCTCCTGCGACACAAAATCATCCCAAAATTGCAAAATCTCAGCATATCCACTCTCCCAACCTCTGTCCTCCAAAAGCGACTAGACACCATAGACAACACCATATCCCAATTGATGCATAACGCTGAGAGACACTGCAGAAAACTCAAGTCAGGCCGCATCCCATTCTCCCCATCAGCCTCTCTCTGGATTAAGCCCACCCTGTGCTACCGAGCCCTCCTTTGCTACTGGGCAGGAAAAATCAAGAACAAGGGGAACCTGATCCGCCAAGCTCGTAGATGCCAAATCAACGACCCCCTTTCATTATCCTTACAAACACTAAAGGACCGCTTACATGAATGTAAAAAAAGATGCCACTTCTTTATGAAACATGGCCACAGACACAGGAGATCCCATCTAAACGCACGGCTCCATGAAGCCAAGGACAGGGGAGACGAAGCAGCTGAGAAAAGGATCCTGCAAATCATTCAAGGGGAACGCGACCGCGCTTTCTGGCGTCGTATAAACTGGGCATTAGGAAAATGGAGTGGATGCAGTGTACGCGAAGTTCAGGTGGAAGAACAAGATGGGACCATAACTGAATACACTTCTCAGCCCGAGGTTCAAAACATCATTTGGGAGAAAATCCACGAAGAGGCCCCAATATGCCAGGGCCGGTTGAGAGGCGAATTCGGTTACAACGCAGCCACGCCATCCGGGCAGGCTGTCCTGGACAGATCCTACTCCTTTCACCCAGATGATCACTCCGGTACGAAACTGCTGTTTGAATCTATCGCCCAGATAAGACGTCAGATCCCTCCAAACTCAATTCGACAAATCATCAACCACCAAGACTGGCAATACACCTGGAAGCACAAACAAGAAGCCACTTTGTCATCCCAGTCGGGTCTCCACTTCGGCCATTACGTCTCTGGAGCTGATTCGGACCTAATTTCAGATATCCATGCACTCAAAGCCTCCCTCGCCCTCCACCACGGGATCGCTCTCACACGATGGAAAAAAGGATTATGTGTCATGATTGAAAATTCACGCTATATTACTGATGGAAGCGGACTTCAACGCGGCAAACAAAATAATCTTTGGTCAACACATGTTAAACAACGTCAGAAAGTACAAACTCATGCCTGACGAAATTTTCAGTGAGAAACAGAGAATGGCTGAGAATGGAATCCTCGCCAAGGTCCTGTTTTATGACATATCTCGGCAACTCAGAGCTCCAGCAGGCCTAGCTTCAGTAGATGCGGCAAACTGTTATGATAGAGTTGCCCACGCCGTCGCATCGTTAGTATTTCGCGCAGTAGGAGCCCAACTCCTGATGACTCTCACTATGCTCACTGCTATCCAGCGGATGCAATTCTTTCTCCGGACCTCTTTCGGCGACTCTGACCGTGCAGTAGGAGCTCGAGTTCATCTGAGCACCCAAGGCTTCATGCAAGGAAATGGAGCATCGCCCGCAGGATGGACAGTAGTATCAATCTCAATTTTACAGGCGCACAAGACACAAGGTCACGGGGCATCATTTCTCTGTCCAGTGAGCAAGAAACTAAAAGAACTTGCATGCATACTATATGTCGATGACACCGACCTTCTCCAGCTCAGTCAAGAGGAAGATGATTCTATCACGACCGCCCACACAGCACTGCAGTCGAGCATCACGAGCTGGGGGAGCCTTTTAATTTCAACAGGATGGGCGTTAAAACCTCAAAAGTGTGTTTATTACCTCATAGGGTATAAATGGGACTCAAGAGGAAAATGGTCTTACGAAGAATTGAACACTACTGCGCAACTGGACATCACAGTCCCCCACCAAACGGAAACTCCGTCTACACCCAGCACGACATTAGGAGGAACGTCTTGCCCAGCAGGCACACAAGCAACTTTAACCGCCATGTCAGATAAAGCAATAGCCTGGGCAAGCCAAGCACGAAACTCAGGTCTACGCCCGAGAGACTTTCATATCAGTGTCAACAGGAAGTTCCAATATCAGCGCAACACATCCACGTTGCAAGACCTCGTTGCGGCAATGCATTAACCATACTTCTGGATGGCGCCCATCGGCAGACTCATTCGATCAGCACGAAGAGAACTCAGGTACCTCGACACTGGGTTCTACGGCCTGGGATATCCACACTGGGGGATTGAAACTCTGGTCGAAGCATACCGGAAGTTCTACACGCATTATGGGACAACATCAGTACAGGCGTTCAACTACAAATGTCACTTGAACTTCTCATATGCGAAGTATCCACAAATCACAACCTTCCCTCTCAGGAACCGCAAAAAATTTCTCGGACTGCACTGGAGCACTACATACTATCACTTCGCTCCCCATCTCAGGTATTCCCCCCAAGTGGAAACACGCAGATATTTCGAAAGTAATGTCCACTATTGGACGAGACCACCCGTTCACCCTCACCTATCATCATGTCAAGGCTCACCAAGATTAATCAACAGACTGGCACAAGTTGGCCAGGGAATCACAACTCAACTGCGCCTGTGACACGGAAGCCAAACGCAAAATCATGGAACATCTACCATCTCAACACGTATTATGCGCTTTCCCCCTAGAACCACTGGTTATGATCATAAACCAACATAAAGTCACCTCCGACTCTGACTCACATCTACGGTACTTCGCACGCAAACAAGAGGCAAAATACCTATTTATTAAGCTTAACATCCCCACATCAGATGCCTTCGATGAAGTTGCCTGGCCAGAAGTTCACTCCACTCTACACAATCTCCCTAAGATGTTCCAATTATTTGCAGGAAAACAAGTGATCGGGGTCTCAGCTGTCCTGGGCAACCTATCTAAGCAAAAGGAATTCGCGCATTTAGGAGAGAAGTGCCCAAACTGCTCCTCATGCAAAGAGACAACAAGACATCTCCTGCACTGTCGCGAAGTAGGAAGACTAAAATGCATTAGCATGCTGATTCGTCAGGTCTCCACTTGGATGGAAACAGTGGGCACCACACGAGACCTATCAAACCTGATCACGGATTACCTCACATCCAAGGGTACACTTCTCCACGACAGACAGCCAACTCGAATCCCCCCCACAATACGAAGCCTTCATCCAATCCCAAGACACCATAGGTTGGAGCAGAATGATGGAAGGTATGGTATCTAAAGAGCTCCTCGCACTGGACCCAATGGAAGTAATAAAACCCTCGTGTAAGATATCCCAGGTTGAATGGGTGCACATGCTCATCAGGAAACTTCTTGAAGCCACGCACGGGGTGTGGATATACAGAAACATCACCATGCACGATAAAATTGCTGGACTCGTGGCAACGCAAGAGAAAGAACAATTGATACAAGAGATCGAGAAACAAATCGAATTAGGAGGCAACGGGCTGGCAGAAGAAGATAAATGGATGCTGGAAATTGACCCCTTGTCATTGGAAGCCTCCTCGGGAGTCCGTGAAAGTTACTGGCTGCTCGCGATTCAGACAGCACGCTCTCGTTTCAACTTGCCTCAACAAGCAGTCCAAAATAGTTCATAAAGCTCAAGCTTTATATGCCCAGGGACACTAAATCCTGGAAGGAGAGGGATACCTCTCAGGTGGTTGCAACCACAACGCTGTGGAATTAACACTCCCACGGCGTATGAAGACTCCGGAACGGTTAAATACATCTAGGTAGATTTATAAGAGTACCTAATTTTCTAAGTTGTTGTTGTTGTTGGTGTCTTGAGAAAGTGGCACAACTCTCCACAACTGCTTGATTTCATGTTCATGAGGTAGTCCTGGTATTGTATTGTAGTATCAGGACACCTTACTGTACACTAGGGTACACTTTCAGCCCCCTTTCCCGGCACTCCGTAAGTAACTGAAAGAGATTTCCTCTAGTTAAGACCAAAAAAAGAATACTTGGGTACACTTTTTTGATAGCCCTGGCAGGCAGTTGTATACTAGGGCTACTTACGGGTTCTACCGGGTTCTACAGGGTTCTACTCTAAGACTGTTTACAGGGTCTGATCAGTACTGTATCTTCAGTGTTGATGGGTATAAAATGAATTCTAAAAAGGAATCGTGACCGGGAAAAGTGTACTATGGTACATTCTAAAATACTGCGTGGCGGTGCACTTTTCCCGGTCATGTACTAGGGTATACTCCGGGCTCTTCAAGGCGGTCAACTTGTATCCCCTGGGTCAAATCTAGCAAATTTTGTTAGATGTCAGCAATACAGGCAACTCGCTAAAAATATCTTCTTTTTAGCAAAAAAATCTTGGCGAGTCAATTACGACAAACGTATTCGGGTCATCAAGTGTTGTCGTCAGTTGGACCGTTTGAGTCGTCAGATATCCTCGAACGGACGACAAACGATCGTAACCAGTTCATCATTAACGACTTTGGCTGTCGTAACAGGGTCATCACGGACGACTTTGGTTGTCGTAGGCAGTGTCGTAACGACGACTTTGGCTGTCGTAACATGGTCGTCACTGATGACTTTCAAGGTAGTAACTTGCCGTAACTAACGACTTTCAAGGTAGTAACTTGTCGTAACTACGACTTTGGTGGTAGTATGACTTAGGCTGTGAGTTTGTTCCACAAACAAATACTGTCTCCGTTAGCCTATAAGTTGGCCAGGATCTCACCGTGTTAATTTAGTGTTCGCTTTTTGTGACGTGTCAAGACGATCGGAGTAAAATATCCTTAATTCCTTTCAATTCCCAATCGGAAAATCTAGACTAGACGACAAAAAAGTTATCGTGTTTCATCATTTCTCGCGTCAGAATCCATCTGGAGAGCTCCAGCTGCTGCACTCTCAGAATTTGCACATCACCATGATTGTTTCTGTTTCCTTCGATGCATCCCCCCAATTTCACTGACAGCAGCCATTGTGACGATTTCCCCTCTTTGCCAGTTGGTTCGCAAGCTCACTGAGAACCATTTGCCCTGCTTGCAGCATCGAGTTCCAACGAGGGCAAATAAAAATGTCTATCAACACTTGTGATCGATGGACGGACCCATGATGCACACTCCAGGTATGTTTGCTGGTTTATGAATGGTTCGATGATGCTTTCTCCTTTCTCTTACACCTAACTAACATTGTTATTCATTTACTATTTTAGTCTACATCATCCCCTCCTTCTTCTTCCATTACATCAATGAAACAACCAAAGGCATCCAAAGCAAAAAAGCGAATTCATCAGGTAAGTTACATTAATTTGCTTTTTCCATTTTGCGATTTTGCTTCCTTTTTCATTGCCTTTCATCAATCCATTCACCATCCTGCTCAACATCTTTTATCCAAGGGAGCACGAAGCAAGCACTGGTGCTCCACAGTGCTGATTGCATTGTTTGTTGTGTCATGCGCTTGCAGCCAACTTGTTTCAACCTCGAGATGTTTGATGTTACACCTCTCTCCTGTCCCGGTAACCCCCCCCCGGTGAACATGTTATTCGTCTTAGACACTCATTCATTGATTAACAATTGTTGTGTGGCGCCGTTGCTGTTGATTGTCGGATTGAAGTGAGTGATTTCGACGGTATGTTGTTGTTGGAGTGCAAATGAAACTCCAATGAATTCCAATGGTTCATCATCGGATGTCTTTGCTTCTCTCACAACTCTAACTTCTCAAATATTTTTGCAACAAGTTCTCCAGCTTCTCAGGCCAGTAACCATTCTCCCCCAACAAACAAGATTGATAGCTTTTTCTATTCTCTCACTTTTCCAACATCGACTCAAAACAGTAAAAGGACTGTGCATTTCACTCAACTTACCGTTGAAAAAGCTGGTCGAATCTTCTCTCTGCGATGGTCGAATGATTTCATTCAGCCGATGATAAAATGTAACAATACCATAGTTCGTGGCCGATGAGGAATGTGGGGAGCGAGCAATTATTACATTCCTTACATTAAATTAAAACCACTTACTCATTTTAAATTGTTAACTGAATTGCTTCTTTTTCTTACTATTGTGTTTACCTTTGATGGAAGACCAGATAGGACATAGGCGTGTCTGTGGTGGGGGGGAGGCATTGGCGATCATGCAGCAGCTTTGTTTACGCTGCTACGAGGCCGATCGGCGCCATGGTCATTGACTGTCTGCCAATGAATAATTTTGAAAATTGTTGCCCCTCATCTTGAGAAAACGCTGATTTTTCTGGAAATAATGCTATGACTCAATTATTACTTAACAGATTTACACTCTTTCTGTGTTACGCGGTCAGCAAAAGGAAAATTAAATTTACTAGTAAAGATCCTGGCCAACTTATAGGCTAACGGGGGTCATATTTTATTATATTTATGCAGTCAGACCTCGCATGACACTCATGACGCACACCATATTTGATTATAATTTGAGGCAGCCGACGGAGAATCCCAGAGAGGAGAAGCGTTCGTGTGTTGAAATCACTTTGCCAGGCGATTCGCAACATGACGGCAGGAACATCGACAAGGTGGCCACACCGCCAACGGCATCCCGACTGATCAAATTACAACCCCATCTACGTCGACAAAAGCAACAATTAATGCAATATCAACAACAAGGGCAGCGATGACAACACAACAGTAATGGGCCATACTTGGAAAACTAACCCCCTCCCTTCGCCAACTGCACGACCTGGCCAAAACATCCCTCACCCCCTACAATCCCCACACGCCCAACGACTACCTCGCCTATCCCGAGCGCGGAAGACAGCCGCCGTACCTAAAGACATGCAGGCTGCACGTAAGAAGGCGGAAGAGGAGAGGAGGAGGATTGAGTTGAGTGGAGACGTGGATAAGATTATGGAGAGTTTGTGTGGTGTGGTGGGTGAAGCAGGGGCTGCGGGAGGGGGAGGGGTAGATGTAGGGTGTTGAGTAGTTTGCCTGCTTGGTTGGTGAAGAGGCAGCAGGAGAAGGAGTTGGGGGCGGCGGAGAAGAAGGAGGATGGTCAATGTGACAATGCCCCCGGCATTCATGAGAAGGCACGGACAATCTCCTTGCTTAATATGGTGGCTCCTGGTCAAGTTAACAATGAATTATCTTTCGAAGTTTGCAAGGAGTGTGGACGAGATGCCAAAGTGCTCAATGTCGTCATCATTGATGCTCATTCCAACCAAGAGCACTTGTGGGTGGATGTTACTTTTGAGAATAAAGACAGTACCATTGAAACAAAAAATGTTAGATGGGATGTTTGGGGACAAGCAGATCATTGCCAAGATTTGTGATGAACGATGATATACAATTGTTTACACTATTTAGCACCTGCCTACAATATTCAATTGCCTACTACGTTGTTTTCACTTCACTACACATCAAACACTGCAGCAATAGTATTCATTATTTTCATATCGCTGCTAATGATGTAGATCATGTGGTGCGATTGTTTAAAGAGCAGTGAAGGTGGATGAAAGAACAAAACTGCTGTAAATTCGGTCAGTGGCAAAAATGCTTTTAAGTGCTCTGAATTTTTCCATTAGGACTTGCTTTTCATTATTGGCATCTATCATCTTTGTTAAGGAGACTAAAAACGAAAATAACCATTCTGACATTGATGCTGAATAACTACATACATCAACAGTTTGCAACTGGCAATCGTTATTGGAATGTTTCCTCAAGAAGATGTTTCAAGAGCATTTGAATAGTAATTTGTTTTACAAAAATTTTCCAACATACAAACGAACTGCAGTATAAAGGTATTATTCGAATAAGATTTGAATTGGTGCTATTGTGCCCATTCCCATGACTATCCAGATCTTATCCCTTGTGAATTTAGCATAAAACAGATATCGCACCATAGCAATAGTGACCCTCACCAGGCCCTTACTTAACCAATTATACTATTTCATTTCAGAGAAACAAAACAGCATTGTCAAATCAACTTTTCCAACTCGGATACAAATGTGTCCTTGTCCTCTCCAAATGGGTCGTGTCCCAACCCTTCCATTCTCAGCACTTTAACAGTAGGAAAATTGTTCTTCAATAACTGCAGCACCCTCTCATTCACCGCACGACATTATCCTTGTACCATACACTAACACAACAGTAGTATTTGGGAGATCCACCACGCTCTCTTAACAGTTGAGCATCGCCTGATGACTGCACCCCACAAGCAAAGGAGATGATACCTCATTCCCATCCTTTCCCAATGGAAGGCCGCTGAAAGCGCAGCATGTCGGAATCAGTAAGACGCTTGGGATCGCCCCATGCTTGGGATAAACCGCTTCTCCAAAAGTTTTAGTGCTGCAAAATTCGGGGACAAGAGCGTAAGATCACAACAACAATCAAGAACGGAGAATAGGTAGGGTGCACACTCACCCCACTAGCCGTCGCAACACATATTAAAAAGGATTATCCACAAAAACTTTCTCCATACAATCCAAAATGACGCTAACCACTTTCGAACACCAGAAATGTTGTCAGGAATCTCCGCCAACTCTTTACGACAACATGATGGAAGAGTCACGCCTCCAAAGCAGGTGCAACAAGCACCACAAGACGGGCTGCAGACGCAGCGCTTCATTGACAGAACAGGAAAGGGCCATGAGCAACGCGGCCTTGGCTCAATTGGAATGTCCAAAGATTGCTAAATTATCACCACATGCATCCTCCTCCTCCTCCGCTTGCTCCATTATCTATGACTCCTCTCCCTTCCAAGCATTCTGCAAGAGAGCCAACCCAATCCCAACACTATTGAGGCGGCGGGGGTGGAGGTGCCACGGAATAATTGCTGCTGCTGCAGAGCAGTTTGTGGATGAATAACGGCAGCGGGAATGCCAGCGAGGTGCAGGGAGCCGTCAATGGGATTGTAGAAGGCTGGCCCAAAAGCAGTCTGGACAAAAACGGGCTGTGTCGCCGCTTGTTGCAGTGGATGTGGGGGAGGAGGTATGCTGCTCATCGTGGAGATATGATGGGGATTTTGATGAGTGAAAACAGTGGTGGCCCCCAGTTATGGACATCAATAGCCGGAGCTTTAAGCCGGTCCTTCTCCCCATACTCCTACTTTTCTTACTAATTAATAATGTGTCTTAGTGCCATATTATATTACGTTTTATGTGTGTATAATGAGGTTGAGGGAAACAGTGATAAAAAGAAATAAACACGAAAAATTCGTTTTGTTTTAGAGGAGGAAACATGAACATTTTTTACCTACACTTCACAATAATAGCGTAGAAAATGATGTGTCTTGTTAGGAGGCGTGCGATTTGTGCAGGAGTGAAATTTTCAATAATTTTTATATAGGCCAATTATAGCGAATAATCTAGCCTATAATATAGCCTATAATATGGCCTATAATATAGCCTATAATATAGCTTATTTCTCGAAAATAGCTTATTAAATAGCCTATTTTCGAGAAATAGGCTATTTTCGAGAAATAGGCTATTTTCGAGAAATAGGCTATTTTCGAGCTCTACTGAACAAATTACTATTCCTACGTAACTAGTGCTGCTGTTTTCGAGAAATAGGCTATTTTGGAGATATAGGCTATCTCATGCAGAAATAGGCGATTTTCGAATTTTGAAAATGGGCTATTTCTCGAGCATAACCGATTTCTCAAAAATAGCTTATTTGTTTAAAATAGCCTATTTCCCGAAGAGTTATTTTTGACAGCTTGTCACCAATAGTATCTGGTACTGCTTTATATTGCCTCTACTACGCCATTTTCATTTCTCGCGTGATTGCAAAAATAATAAGTATGGTATAGCATGGTGTTGTTGTTAGGTATGGTACTGTACACCATATTATAAAACAGCACACACACTCAATTGTTCGCTTCCCTCAACCTCAATGTATAACCTGTGTGTAATGACAGGCATAAAGTCCATCAGTGTGGGACCCCGGCACATACCGTGACCATGATATGACAACAGCAACCTCTTAGTCGTACTACCACCAAAGTCGTAAGTTACGACAAGTTACTACCTCGAACGTCGTTAGTTACGACAAGTTACTACCTCGAAAGTCGTCAGTGACGACCATGCTACGACAGCCAAAGTCGTTGTTACAACCCTGTTATGACAACCAAAGTTGTCCGTGACGACCCTGTTACGACAGCCAAAAACTGGTTACGACCGTTCGTCGTCCGTTTGAGGATATCTGATGACTCGAACGGTCCAACTGTTGAAAACTGACGACCCGAATACGTTCATCGTGACTGACTCGTCAAGATTTTTTCGCTAAAAAGAAGATATTTTTAGCAAGTTGCCTGTCTTGAGGGTGGCCTGCAAGACAGGCAACTCGAAAAAAACGAACATTTTGGAAAGAAAATTGAAGACTTTAGTGACTTGCGTGACTGAAACTTACGACATGTGATGACTCAGACACCGAAATTGACGACTTACGACCACTTGACGAGGGCTGAGTCGTTACTTGTTCATACTTACGACCGTGTCATGACAACAAAAGTTGTCACTGACGACCCTGTTACGACAACCAAAGTCTTCAGTACAACCATGTTACGACAACCAAAGCCGTCGTGACGACCCGGTTACGACAACCAAAGTCATCAGTTAGTCGTAAGTACGACAGCCAAAGTCGTGAGGTTACGACCATGTTACTACCTCCAGGTGACTACTCGTGACTACTGTGTATTGTATTGTATTATATTATGTCGTGCAAGCAGGTGTGCCCTGAACAGCCTCATTATCAATTTGCCGTCACGGCCATCATCACAACCATGCGGTTTGCAGCAGTTAGCTTCTTTGTTGAATAAAGGACTAGTTGCTGCCGTGGCTGCCATCACTGCTGTCCCTGCCATCCATGCCGTCCCTGCCCTGTTGCTTTTATTAGCACTAATAATTTGATAAACAATACATGAAACAACAAAAAAGACATGTCATTTGTTTATATTTATGTTATTTTATTCTTTGAATACATGCTCTCTGTTTGTTGAGTGGGGTGTTGTTGGACAGTTTTTGCTGGTGGTATCATCAACAGAGGCATCATTGTTGGCGGCATCATTGTTGCTGGAGGCATCGTAGTTGCTGGCGTTGTCGTCGACGGCATAACCAAGGAAGGCATTGTTGATTGTGGCATCATAGTTCGCCGCATGTGATATATCGTTGTTTTCAGATTCGCAATTGGCGGTATTGTTGAAGGCATTAAAAACTCTCTCACAAAAATGGTTTATTGTTGAGTCCATCCTTTCAAGTCTAGTGGGGCATTGTTGGACAGTGTCTCTGGCATCAGCGTTGATGGAGGCACGGGGTTTGGAGGCGCCGTAGTCGTAGGTGCTGTTGTCGGAGGTTCGAGCGCTGGATGCGGTGCCATTGTCGGCAACGCGAGCGTTGGATGAAGCATTGTCGTTAGAGGCGCGGCCGTTCGATGTGCTGTTGTTGAAGGAGCTGTCGTCGGAGGCGCGAGTGTTGGAGGCGGCGCAATCGCAGTTGGCAGCATCACTGGCGTTCATATTAAATTAATACAATGGTGTGACCATTTGCTAGGTACACAGAGAGGCTGTTCAGGGCACACCTGCTTGCACGACATAATATAATACAATACAATACACAGTAGTCACGAGTAGTCACCTGGAGGTAGTAACATGGTCGTAACCTCACGACTTTGGCTGTCGTACTTACGACTAACTGATGACTTTGGTTGTCGTAACCGGGTCGTCACGACGGCTTTGGTTGTCGTAACATGGTTGTACTGAAGACTTTGGTTGTCGTAACAGGGTCGTCAGTGACAACTTTTGTTGTCATGACACGGTCGTAAGTATGAACAAGTAACGACTCAGCCCTCGTCAAGTGGTCGTAAGTCGCCAATTTCGGTGTCTGAGTCATCACATGTCGTAAGTTTCAGTCACGCAAGTCACTAAAGTCTTCAATTTTCTTTCCAAAATGTTCGTTTTTTTTCGAGTTGCCTGTCTTGCAGGCCACCCTCAAGACAGGCAACTTGCTAAAAATATCTTCTTTTTAGCGAAAAAATCTTGACGAAGTCAGTCACGATGAACGATTCGGTCGCCAGTTTTCAACAGTTGGACCGTTCGAGTCATCAGATATCCTCAAACGGACGACGAACGGTCGTAACCAGTTTTTGGCTGTCGTAACAGGGTCGTCACGGACAACTTTGGTTGTCATAACAGGGTTGTAACAACGACTTTGGCTGTCGTAGCATGGTCGTCACTGACGACTTTCGAGGTAGTAACTTGTCGTAACTAACGACGTTCGAGGTAGTAACTTGTCGTAACTTACGACTTTGGTGGTAGTACGACTAAGAGGTTGCTGTTGTCATATCATGGTCACGGTATGTGCCGGGGTCCCACACTGATGGACTTTATGCCTGTCATTACACACAGGTTATACATTGAGGTTGAGGGAAACGAACAATTGAGTGTGTGTGCTGTTTTATAATATGGTGTACAGTACCATACCTAACAACAACACCATGCTATACCATACTTATTATTTTTGCAATCACGCGAGAAATGAAAATGACGTAGTAGAGGCAATATAAAGCAGTACCAGATACTATTGGTGACAAGCTGTCAAAAATAACTCTTCGGGAAATAGGCTATTTTAAACAAATAAGCTATTTTTGAGAAATCGGCTATGCTCGAGAAATAGCCCATTTTCAAAATTCGAAAATCGCCTATTTCTCGCAGATAGCCTATATCTCCAAAATAGCCTATTTCTCGAAAACAGCAGCACTAGTTACGTAGGAATAGTAATTTGTTCAGTAGAGCTCGAAAATAGCCTATTTCTAAAAATAGCCTATTTCTCGAAAATAGCCTATTTCTCGAAAATAGGCTATTTAATAAGCTATTTTCGAGAAATAAGCTATATTATAGGCTATATTATAGGCCATATTATAGGCTATATTATAGGCTAGATTATTCGCTATAATTGGCCTATATAAAAATTATTGAAAATTTCACTCCTGCACAAATCGCACGCCTCCTAACAAGACACATCATTTTCTACGCTATTATTGTGAAGTGTAGGTAAAAATGTTCATGTTTCCTCCTCTAAAACAAAACGAATTTTTCGTGTTTATTTCTTTTTATCACTGTTTCCCTCAACCTCATTATACACACATAAAACGTAATATAATATGGCACTAAGACACATTATTAATTAGTAAGAAAAGTAGGAGTATGGGGGAGAAGGACCGGCTTAAAGCTCCGGCTATTGATGTCCATAACTGGGGGCCACCACTGTTTTCACTCATCAAAATCCCCATCATATCTCCACGATGAGCAGCATACCTCCTCCCCCACATCCACTGCAACAAGCGGCGACACAGCCCGCTTTTGTCCAGACTGCTTTTGGGCCAGCCTTCTACAATCCCATTGACGGCTCCCTGCACCTCGCTGGCATTCCCGCTGCCGTTATTCATCCACAAACTGCTCTGCAGCAGCAGCAATTATTCCGTGGCACCTCCACCCCCGCCGCCTCAATAGTGTTGGGATTGGGTTGGCTCTCTTGCAGAATGCTTGGAAGGGAGAGGAGTCATATGTAGATAATGGAGCAAACGGAGAGGAGGAGGAGGATGCATGTGGTGATAATTTAGCAATCTTTGGACATTCCAATTGAGCCAAGGCCGCGTTGCTCATGGCCCTTTCCTGTTCTGTCAATGAAACGCTGCGTCTGCAGCCACGTCTTGTGGTGCTTGTTGCACCTGCTTTGGAGGGCGTGACTCTTCCATCATGTTGTCGTAAAGAGTTGAAAGCGGAGATTCCTGACAACATTTCTGGTGTTCGAAAGTGGTTAGCGTCATTTTGGATTGTATGGAGAAAGTTTTTTTTGTGGATAATCCTTTTTAATATGTGTTGCGACGGCTAGTGGGGTGAGTGTGCACCCTACCTATTCTCACGTTCTTGATTGTTGTTGTGATCTTACGCTCTTGTCCCTTCGAATTTTGCAGCACTAAAAACTTTTGGAGAAACGGTTTATCCCAAGCATGGGGCGATCCCAAGCGTCTTACTGATTCCGACATGCTGCGCTTTCAGCGGCCTTCCATTGGGAAAGGATGGGAATGAGGTATCATCTCCTTTGCTTGTGGGGTGCAGTCATCAGACGATGCTCAACTGTTAAGAGACGTGGTGGATCTCCCAAATACTACTGTTGTGTTAGTGTATGGTACAAAGGATAATGTCGTAACGGTGAATGAGAGGGTGCTGCAGTTATTGAAGAACAATTTTCCTACTGTTAAAGTGCTGAGAATGGAAGGGTTGGGACACGACCCATTTGGAGAGGACAAGGACACATTTGTATCCGAGTTGGAAAAGTTGATTTGACAATGCTGTTTTGTTTCTCTGAAATGAAATAGTATAATTGGTTAAGTAAGGGCCTGGTGAGGGTCACTATTGCTATGGTACGATATCTGTTTTATGCTAAATTCACAAGGGATAAGATCTGGATAGTCATGGGAATGGGCACAATAGCACCAATTCAAATCTTATTCGAATAATACCTTTATACTGCAGTTCGTTTGTATGTTGGAAAATTTTTGTAAAACAAATTACTATTCAAATGCTCTTGAAACATCTTCTTGAGGAGAACAACATTCCAATAACGATTGCCAGTTGCAAACTGTTGATGTATGTAGTTATTCAGCATCAATGTCAGAATGGTTATTTTCGCTTTTAGTCTCCTTAACAAAGATGATAGATGCCAATAATGAAAAGCAAGTCCTAATGGAAAAATTCAGAGCACTTAAAAGCATTTTTTGCCACTGACCCAATTTACAGCAGTTTTTGTTCTTTCATCCACCTTCACTGCTTTAAACAATCGCACCACATGATCTACATCATTAACGCTTGATATGAAAATAATGAATACTAATGCTGCAGTGTTTGATGCATAGTGAAGTGAAAAAAAACGTAGTAGGCAATTGAATATTGTAGGCAGGTGCTAAATAGTGTAAACAATTGTATATCATCGTTCATCACAAATCTTGGCAATGATCTGCTTGTCCCCAAACATCCCATCTAACATTTTTTTGTTTCAATGGTACTGTCTTTATTCTCAAAAGTAACATCCACCCACAAGTGCTCTTGGTTGGAATGAGCATCAATGATGACGACATTGAGCACTTTGGCATCTCGTCCACACTCCTTGCAAACTTCGAAAGATAATTCATTGTTAACTTGACCAGGAGCCACCATATTAAGCAAGGAGATTGTCCGTGCCTTCTCATGAATGCCGGGGGCATTGTCACATTGACCATCCTCCTTCTTC
Source organism: Cyclotella cryptica (assembly GCA_013187285.1). Lineage (NCBI taxonomy): Eukaryota > Bacillariophyta > Thalassiosirophyceae > Thalassiosirales > Thalassiosiraceae > Cyclotella > Cyclotella cryptica. The sequence goes on from JABMIG010000084.1 coordinate 100,722, forward strand.
TCCGCCGCCCCCAACTCCTTCTCCTGCTGCCTCTTCACCAACCAAGCAGGCAAACTACTCAACACCCTACATCTACCCCTCCCCCTCCCGCAGCCCCTGCTTCACCCACCACACCACACAAACTCTCCATAATCTTATCCACGTCTCCACTCAACTCAATCCTCCTCCTCTCCTCTTCCGCCTTCTTACGTGCAGCCTGCATGTCTTTAGGTACGGCGGCTGTCTTCCGCGCTCGGGATAGGCGAGGTAGTCGTTGGGCGTGTGGGGATTGTAGGGGGTGAGGGATGTTTTGGCCAGGTCGTGCAGTTGGCGAAGGGAGGGGGTTAGTTTTCCAAGTATGGCCCATTACTGTTGTGTTGTCATCGCTGCCCTTGTTGTTGATATTGCATTAATTGTTGCTTTTGTCGACGTAGATGGGGTTGTAATTTGATCAGTCGGGATGCCGTTGACGGTGTGGCCACCTTGTCGATGTTCCTGCCGTCATGTTGCGAATCGCCTGGCAAAGTGATTTCAACACACCTAACGCTCTCTGGGATTCTCCGCCGCTGCCTCAAATTATAATCAAATATGGTGTGCGTCATGAGTGTCATGCGAGGTCTGACTGCATAAATATAATAAAATATGACCCCGCTAGCCTATAAGTTGGCCAGGATCTTTACTAGTAAATTTAATTTTCCCTTTTACCCTTTTTTGCTGACGCGTAACACAGAAAGAGTGTAAATCTGTTAAGTAATAATTGAGTCATAGCATTATTTCCAGAAAATCAGCGTTTCTCAAGATGAGGGGCAACAATTTTCAAAATTATTCATTGGCAGACAGTCAATGACCATGGCGCCGATCGGCCTCGTAGCAGCGTAAACAAAGCTGCTGCATGATCGCCAATGCCTCCCCCCCACCACAGACACGCCTATGTCCTATCTGGTCTTCCATCAAAGGTAAACACAATAGTAAGAAAAAGAAGCAATTCAGTTAACAATTTAAAATGAGTAAGTGGTTTTAATTTAATGTAAGGAATGTAATAATTGCTCGCTCCCGCACATTCCTCATCGGCCACGAACTATGGTATTGTTACATTTTATCATCGGCTGAATGAAATCATTCGACCATCGCAGAGAGAAGATTCGACCAGCTTTTTCAACGGTAAGTTGAGTGAAATGCACAGTCCTTTTACTGTTTTGAGTCGATGTTGGAAAAGTGAGAGAATAGAAAAAGCTATCAATCTTGTTTGTTGGGGGAGAATGGTTACTGGCCTGAGAAGCTGGAGAACTTGTTGCAAAAATATTTGAGAAGTTAGAGTTGTGAGAGAAGCAAAGACATCCGATGATGAACCATTGGAATTCATTGGAGTTTCATTTGCACTCCAACAACAACATACCGTCGAAATCACTCACTTCAATCCGACAATCAACAGCAACGGCGTCACACAACAATTGTTAATCAATGAATGAGTGTCTAAGACGAATAACATGTTCACCGGGGAGGGGGGGTTACCGGGACAGGAGAGAGGTGTAACATCAAACATCTCGAGGTTGAAACAAGTTGGCTGCAAGCGCATGACACAACAAACAATGCAATCAGCACTGTGGAGCACCAGTGCTTGCTTCGTGCTCCCTTGGATAAAAGATGTTGAGCAGGATGGTGAATGGATTGATGAAAGGCAATGAAAAAGGAAGCAAAATCGCAAAATGGAAAAAGCAAATTAATGTAACTTACCTGATGAATTCGCTTTTTTGCTTTGGATGCCTTTGGTTGTTTCATTGATGTAATGGAAGAAGAAGGAGGGGATGATGTAGACTAAAATAGTAAATGAATAACAATGTTAGTTAGGTGTAAGAGAAAGGAGAAAGCATCATCGAACCATTCATAAACCAGCAAACATACCTGGAGTGTGCATCATGGGTCCGTCCATCGATCACAAGTGTTGATAGACATTTTTATTTGCCCTCGTTGGAACTCGATGCTGCAAGCAGGGCAAATGGTTCTCAGTGAGCTTGCGAACCAACTGGCAAAGAGGGGAAATCGTCACAATGGCTGCTGTCAGTGAAATTGGGGGGATGCATCGAAGGAAACAGAAACAATCATGGTGATGTGCAAATTCTGAGAGTGCAGCAGCTGGAGCTCTCCAGATGGATTCTGACGCGAGAAATGATGAAACACGATTACTTTTTTGTCGTCTAGTCTAGATTTTCCGATTGGGAATTGAAAAGAATTAAGGATATTTTACTCCGATCGTCTTGACACGTCACAAAAAGCGAACACTAAATTAACACGGTGAGATCCTGGCCAACTTATAGGCTAACGGAGACAGTATTTGTTTGTGGAACAAACTCACAGCCTAAGTCATACTACCACCAAAGTCGTAAGTTACGACAAGTTACTACCTTGAAAGTCGTTAGTTACGACAAGTTACTACCTTGAAAGTCATCAGTGACGACCATGTTACGACAGCCAAAGTCGTCGTTACGACACTGCCTACGACAACCAAAGTCGTCCGTGATGACCCTGTTATGACAGCCAAAGTCGTCCGTTTGTCGTCCGTTCAAGGATAGCTGACGACTCGAACAGTCCAACTGACAACAACAACTGATGACCCAAATATGTTTGTCGTAATTGACTCGCCAAGATTTTTTGCTAAAAGAAGATATTTCTAGCGAGTTGCCTGTATTGCTGACATCTAACAAAATTTGCTAGATTTGACCCAGGGGATACAAGTTGACCGCCTTGAAGAGCCCAGAGTATACCCTAGTACATGACTGGGAAAAGTGCACCGCCACGCAGTATTTTAGAATGTACCATAGTACACTTTTCCCTGTCATGATTCCTTTTTAGAATTCATTTTATACCCATCAACACTGAAGATACAGTACTGATCAGACCCTGTAAACAGTCTTAGAGTAGAACCCTGTAGAACCTGGTAGAACCCGTAAGTAGCTTTTTCTGGTTTGATGTCACTCATGATAAGCACAACTTGGTTTATCAATAGAGAACTGAGAATTTGTACAAGTGGCGTTGTTTTGTAGAGGAGGTGATGGAGGATAGGTGAGTGATTGCAATAATGTAGACGAATTGCTACAGCGGAGTTGGATTGCACTGCGGGGAAGAGCTCTCTTTGCAAGGCCGTGACGGGGGTTGTCAATCTTCGTGCGTGAAATTGTGCTGTGCGTGAAGTGTTACAGCACAAAAACGAAGATACTTAGTGACGCACGGTTTGTGGTGGATATTGACGACGTAAAGGGGGACAGACGGGTGAAGTCGGAATGTTATTGGCACCTTTGGTTTTTCCGAAATGAGTGATCAATTGCAGCAGCTATTTTACCATGGTGCGGTCGTGTAAAATCGTTTGGGCGGGATGATGGGATGTCAAGAATTTTGCGTGCTTGCGCCAAAAAAATGCCAAAAAATATAAGCAACACCATCACCTTAAAGTCATGGTAATCAAATTTCTAGGTCCACTTGTGCTAATAAATCTAATAAGCAGTACAACTCATGTGTATAATCCTTCTACGGGTCATCCTCGAATTTCTATGGCCAGCCCCACCGTACATGGAATACCTCTCTCTAGAGAGGTGCGCTGCTGTTGTGTTAGCAGGTTTCACATTTCCGGCGTGGTCAAAGCCTCCACGGTTGACCAACCTTCTCAGACCAGCAGTCACTCATTGATCCTCGTCGTTCTGTCATACTGTTGTGACCATGTGAAAAAAGAAGCTGCCAATCCGTGCCCGACCCGATCCTACGAAACATAATGATGTTCTCCTCCCATGTTCCTCGACGCCTCCTCTTCGTCGCTAATAATCACCGCAGCATGACCCGTCTTTTTACTCAATGAGGCAGTGGGACTGGCAACAGCAACAGCACCTCGTTCCTCAAGAACAAGAAGACAACACAAGAACGCCATGTCTACAAATCGACTGTTGATCTGTCGCCGCAGGAGGAGAAGACACCCCAGTGGGCCAAGGCTCTGGAATCTATCATGAAGTCTGAGATGCAATCTTTGGAATCTATCATGAAGTCTGAGATGCAATCTCTGCACTCCAAGAGGCTTGGACTTGCTGCACTCATGATCAGTCTTGCCACAGTAGGTTTTACTGCCACAGCCTACATGATTGGTGAAAAAATGCCAAGATTGATGGACAAAATGCCAAAATTGATGGACAAGACGCCATTTTTTGTATTTAATCCTTTTCTAAAGGAGTACTTTGGAAAATAGTCCCTTCAAAATTTCCCGCCAAAAGTTAGTACTTTGAAATGAAATCTCTCGGGTTTTGAAAAAGATCTAATAACTTACCTTTATGTTTGTTGACCTTCATATTAATTATTGTTTTTCCCCAATATTGCCCTTCCCTGCTATTATTAGGGCCTACTCTGTGTCCTGAACTTTTAGGGCCTTCTGTTCAGTCCAGATTTTTAGGGCCTTCTGCTCAGCCCGAAATTTTAGGGCTTTCTTCACTGGGGGTTTAGGGTGTGGGATAATCATGACACCTGCGCAACACCGTGAAACACATACAGTGTTGATGTTAGTCTTTTGAAAGTACTAACATTGGGAGATTTTATCAGAAATAACTTTTTTACAAAAGGTATTTTCGTCACGAATGAAGAAGGACTAAGTTAAAATGACTAAATACAAATTTGTGGTACATGCGTGTAGAGTTCTACATAGGACTGGATTTCCAAAAAAATGGAAATGAAAGTACTCTCATTTCCAAAGTACTAAATACAGCATGATCAAAACGCCAAGATTGAGGCTGCAACAACATCGAAGGGACTTTTCCACTCGCATCCTTGAGAGGAGACTGGTAGATTCTTGTGCAAGGGGAGAGGAACTGCGGTGGTTGCACTGCAATATGATTGGTTACTTTGTGCCTTAGTTTCATAATGAATAATATTCATTTGGTTGTTTATTGGTGGTGCCATAATTGAACAATCGATTTAGAAGACCCAACCCAACACTAAAGCTGTAATGCATACATTTATTAGACAACTGTAAGTGTGAATGGATAATTTATCAAGCTTTTTGTAAAAGCTTAGTTGTATTATAATTGAGAATATTTTTCCTCCTCCTTCTCATCCTTGTTCTCCTCCTCCTTCAGTTACTTGTTTCACATGTGACATTCACAGGTTTTTTCAGAATTATTTGTCTTTTGTTACCTAGTAATAACTTTAGAGAAATGGCATCATTCCCTTATTATAATAATTAAAGGTGACTAATAGTAAAACATGCCTTAGTACCTGTTTTTCAGTGTACAGATCATATTTGATATTGATAGATGTTTACCTGTTATGTGAATTTTTGGAGGAGTATATTTGGGAGTCCAGTAAGGATAGCTATTTGGAGCATCTTCCAAGTTGTACTTTATACGATGGGTCATACTGACTCATGTAAACAAAAACATAAAAAAACTCTTTATATATTAGAATAGAACACGAACACGACTCTCTGTTGCGGCAGATGCTGCACGCCTTGGAGGTGGTAAGGTATGTGGTTGAGATCCTGGTCCCAGATGAAGTACAATGCTGTGTCCAGTATGGTGTTGCATGATGCGAAGCTAGGATGAGAAGGAGCAGTCAGGCATTAGGACCTGCTGCGTGTTCTGATTTTTAGGGCATAATGCGCTGTCTGGACATTTTGGGCCTATTGCACAGTGGGTTTAGGGGATGGGATAATATATTTTACATGCTATTGTGGGCGGCATGGTGAATACAGTCCCACATTTTGTGTGCGACACCACATTAAGTACAACTTGGAAGATGCTTCGAATAGCCGACCCCTTTCAAAGTAGGAGTACAGTACTTGGGGTTATCCCACTTGAAGTAGAAAATTCATAGAGTTGGTGTCAATTCTGTAAAATCCCATTTACATATTGGGATGCTGTCATAGGGCTGTAGCATCATCAATATTAAAATAAAACACAGTTTCTTATTAAATTGATGGCTATCCAACAGCAGCAATTTTAGGATGGAGTTTTGAACTTACCATGAATGCAGCATTGTGAAGGTATGTAAGTTATTGTTGTTAAGGTAGCATTGAGATTTGAGAACATGATCAATATTTGCGTGTGTATGGGAGTGCAGTGATGGGAATGTGGAGATGGAAGTGTGTGGATGGAAGCATGGAGATGTGAGCATGTGGATGGGAGCAAAGGATGGTGTGAATGAGAACATGTGGACACAAGCATGTGGATGGGAGCGGACGGTATCATGTGGATGGGAGCATGATTTTTCCCTTTTTAGCATGGGGATGGGTACGCAAAGCAGCACGGGGATGCAAGTGTGGAGATGAGAGTGTTGGGATGAAAACATTTTTAGCATTGGGACAGGAATGTGATTTTTTTAAACTGTTTTAGGATATAATTTTATCTATGTGTGTATGTGAAGTATAATATAGAAAAATCCATCATAATATCTTTTTATGATATTGTCCGGTGTATATCAACAGCCTTCAATATCATAAAAATTCCCGTAACTTTTAGCATGGTCGTCATACAAACTTTTTTTGATATTGGTGGATCCAAATTCTGTGAGAGCTGTGACAAAAGCATGGCAATTTTGCGCTGAAAGATGGTGTCAATATCATAATATAAATATTTTTTTCTCATATTTCTGCATTGGTGCTGTAGGGTACAATACATGTACATGTAGTAACTACTGCGTGATATGATAGTACAATGTGTATGTCTAATATCCTTCCATAGATCATAATATAATGATTCCAACAAGCCAGGACTGACAACTTTATTTTCTCTTTGTTGATGTACATTTTACAGTATCTAGTGTTTTAGCCATCAACAATGCGATGATGCCACAGTTCAATGCACATCATAGTTCCCATCTAACTAATATACCATACCACGAGACACATCACAAAGGGTTTTTCAGAGTTCTTATAGATGCAGGTTGTTGCCACTATGACATACGTCTACACAATGGCAACTACAAGAAAGATATTTTTGTCATATATATGTGGCCACAGGCAGCAGACATAGAGGCTGAAGCATAGATTAGATTAAAGGACTGAACCAAAAACCTCCAATATAACACAACAACGAGTTCTACAAAGTCATTTAGACAGAGAATCTTGTTGCTATGACAACAATAGGACAATTGACATAACTAGAAATATGGAGCAAATGTTTGGCTGTTGAAGTTATGCATTCATATCCCAACTACTTTCCAAACAGTGAAGTAATTTCACTTTATGAAGAATACAGTATGTTTCTACTGCAAGAAAAAAGAGCAAGTTATTTCAATTTGCCTCTACATATATCATACTTTTGTCGGAGAGCAAAATCACCTGAACTCGGAAGAGGGGAGGTAGCGCGGGGTAACGTGTCTTGCAGGACTCAGACAAGACAGGATACCGGGGCGCACCAAGATAGTTATGCAAGATAGTCTGAGTGACAAAACAGTAGAACTAAAGTCATAAAAAATCCAGAACTAAAAGACTCTATTAGCTGTTACAACAGTACAGGCTACAAAGACTTCCAATAAACTTGAGAGTAACTTGGAGGAAGTTACGAGCCCAACAAGAAATCGAGATGAGTGATAACAGCTTAAGCAAGATCCCTTATTGGGATGGAAAGGCGGAGAGTTTCGGTGTGTACGTCAGCAAGATTGAAGCGTACGCCAAGTTCATGGGTGTGGGGGATGCATTGGATCCCTTGATGATGGCAAACTGTCCGACCAAGACGGAATGTGCATTACTTGACGTGACTGATCCCGCGGAAGCAAGCCTTATTGAGCTGTACAAGGCCAATAAGAAGCTGTGTGCAATAATCGCATTGGGACAGGGAAAGAGTCACGGCATTGCCTTGCTGGGAAAGACAAAGAACAATGACTTTCCCAATGGACTTGCATACAAATTCGTTGCTAAGGCAAAGAAGGCAAAGAAGCCCTCGGACGCTAGTGCCATGACTGAGATGGAGGCTGAGCTAGACAAGCTGCAGTTGAAAGGCGCGAGGGATTTTTACAATGACGTGGTCGGAGTGCTCGACAAATACGAGGTTACGAAGACTGACCAGGAGTTGTGCATGTTGATGGCGCGCAAGAACAACGACACGTCATACGCAAGACTGATCTTGGACGAGTTGAAATCTTCGAGTCCCGATTTTGACGGGCTGTGCAACAGCGTCTCGGAGATACAGAGGCTCACCAAGAGCGGTAGCAAGAGGAGTACTGGTGAGAAAGAAGTGCACCTGGCTTCCGTTGCGGGCAATGGATCGTTCAAGGGAAAGTGCAGGAACTGCGGCAAAGTATGTGGGTACAAGGCCGTAGATTGTAAGAAGTGCAAAGGGGAGTTGCACGGAGGTCGAGGGAATGACAACGATGGGGGCAGTAGCTCCAACAAGAAGTGCAATTTCTGTGGCCTGAAGGGTCACAAGGAGGCAGAGTGTTACAAGAAACACCCCGAGAAGGCACCCGCCTGGTACAAGGAGAAGGTTGCCAAGACTGAGGCGGCATCCTCGAGTGTCGAGGTATCCTTGACGTCAGTGGACCCGGACAAACTTGAAGCGGCCGTGCCAGTCAAAAAAGGTGATGATGTGCTGGCAGTATTACACCTGGATGACGTGTGGATCTGCAACACCGGTGCTAGCACGCACGTGACAAGATGCAACGTCGGTGCGAGGAACATTCGTGACACGATGGTGTACAGCCTAGGACACATGGGCTCAGCTATGGAGTCAACAGCCCTGATTGACATCCCAGGGGTCTTCGTGGACAAGGACGGGAAAACTGGTATGAAGGCAGTACTAAAAGACTGCAGTTTCAGCAAGAAGCACAATTTCAACTTGCTAAGTATGTCCAAGCTGATAAACAAGCAAGTGTGTAAAATAGTACAAGGTGACAAGAATCTGATCCGTATCACTGCAAACGAATTGTTAGTAAGAGCAGTAAGACTGTTAGTAAATGTGTTAGCAAGTATTTTTCACTAACAGAATAGCTAACACCGAACTCAACGGTCGGTTCAGGGGCGGAGTAATGAATTCTTTCTCACTTCTTGCTAACTGTTAGTAAGGTTTAGGGGACAATGTTTGACTGTCACCGACTGCTAACAATTTTACTAACAGCAAGATCTAAACGATTATATTTTTTTCTAACTAGGTATTTTTAGAGCTAAGAATACCTCAGCCCAAAGAAGTAATACTTCAATCATTTCAAATGTCATCGCTGCATTGGTATCATCAGGGTCCATGATATTACAGATTGTGCATAATGACAACAACAAACCATCATTCATATAAATAGAATATTGCAACATTCCTCACCACATCAAACAACCCCTGCAAATATTATATCAGCAGTTGCATCTCTCTAGCCGCAAATGTCAGCACACAGTCTCAAATACAAAAATGAATCTCGAGGAGCAGAACAAGATACAAATTCGTTTACACTTTTGGCACAAGAAGGAAAATATCAAATGCCCCAGCTGCAAATCATCTTTGTTTCACCTTGGCGGAAGGCCCTACTTCTCCTCTGCAAGAATTGTAAATGAAATCGTGGTACTCCATCATTCACCATGTCCTTCATCGATCGGGAATTGTGGAAAAGCGCTATACTTTTGCTTGTCCTGTGGGAGTCAAAGTTCCCATATGTCTGGAAGACTGCAAGACAAAGGATGCAAATGTGTAAGACATAATGACAACAACAACGTGACAACAGGCCACCACGAAAGTAAGAAGGGTGTGGAAAACTTTACGGATCTTGTCGGAGAAACCCCCGTCGATGATTCTCAGCCATATTCTGATCTACGGCGCGATTCGCAAGTTGACTCGATAAAAGACAAGGAAGCAACCACAATACACGAGAGCGGTGTTACTGCTGATCACCTTGGCGTTGAAGATGGGGGGGAATGGGAAGTTGAATTCGATCCCAGTAGTGGCGCAGGAATTTCTGACACGCGAGGTCTTATTTCTTGTTATTCCGATAGGAACAACCTTCTCAACATTCTGGGAAACCGTAATGAATGGCCTACTGGTAGTGCGAAATTTTTTATGAGGGACCACAAGAATCAAGGGGTGTCCTGCCCACGCATACAGCCATTTTGTGTGAAAAGGAGGAAGTATTTATTTACTAAATATTCACCTCAATAGGCTTAGATAAAAGTGTGTGGTACACACTCACGTAGACATCGAGTATGCTACGTACGTATGGTACCAGTGGCCAAACTGACACAGTCTCGCTGACATGACTGGATACTCCCTCCAGAGATGTAAGCACATCTCTGAGAGAGGTGTGGTGTTGGGCTTCATGCCCATGGCTGTGAGATCCTGGACCGGACTAGAACAACTAGAAATAACATAATATTTCAATTAATCCATTTAGATTCATTCTCCCTTCAACTACGAATTCTTGACCACCTGACGCTTAGGTCACTATTATAATAGTCTGTAAAAGCGGTCTTGGTAAGTAAAAATGTTAACCAATTATCTTTTCACTAACATCCTCTCTTCAAGCCCATATAGGCCCAACTTACCACGAGAAGCCGTGTTGCGCTCGTGAAGTTGTCATCTTAAAGTCCTGAAAAGGCTGACTTGACCGAGACGCAGAGTTGCGCTCGTGAAGTCACAAAAGCTAGGTTGCACGAGAGTGCACGAGCTGACTCAAGGCCTTGATCGTGGACGTACGATCAGTGAGCCTTTTGTAAGTCCGTTCACGACAAAAGTCGCGATGGACCGTACAAGATCGTGCGATCACGAACATGATCGCAACGAGTATTTCAACTCGATCGCAACGAGTTTTGCGAACGAGTATGATGATCGCGAACAAGTACTTCGATCGCGAACACGATCGAGTACGATGATCGAGACGATGCTCGAAATGAGCTAGTCGACTGCGACGAGGATCGCATGAAGACATACGTCGATCGCGATGATGATCGCGAATGAGTACCTCGATCGCGACGAATCTCGCGAACGAGTAAGTTCAGATGCAACGAGAGTTGCAATGAACCATAGCATGTTCGATCACGACGAAGATCGCGTCGAACAATGGAATCTTCGTACCGAGAGCGAACGAAGTCCAATGCAAAGAGACTTGCATGGACAGATCAATTAGATCGACGAGATGGAAGTTTGCGAGAGCAAACTCATCCATGGCAATGAGGATTGCCAAATGAAAAACAAACCAACAATCAACTAGATAGTGATTGTTGTCATGTTTTGTGGTTTAGTGCATGGATACCTGCACAACCAACACAAAAGGGTTCATCGAGTCTGAAGAAACTCGACAATAAACCAGATTGGTTTTGTGCAACCCAGAATGCCTATTGTTGCAAACAACAACACTGTGGACAGAGGGCGGTCTCGCAACAGAAAGTCAACAATACACCTGTGATGGATGTCACCAGGGTACATTGTTGTTGTTGTGGTGTCTCTTCATGAGCTCTTTGTATCTGTGCAAATGATATTTGCGACAGACTCTTGATTTGCAATGTTTGATTGCTTTCAACATTGACAAATAATATAAAATAAATTCCGTTTGTCCAAGAATTGGAACGTGACTTATTTTGACTGTTAGTCGATTACAAAACCCTCAACATACAGTTGACTAACTGAAAATGTTAAGAGGTGTTAAAAGGAAAAGAGTGATACTCATTCCTCAATCTACTCTTGAATTTGGCTTAAGTCCAAGAGTTGCTCACAAGGTTTGATTGATTCAAACATGAGAGTAAGGTACATTATCCCAGATTGGGATTGTACATATTCTTGACAGCTCGTCAAAGAATAGCATAAAAATAAAAAGGAAATGATGATACACATTCCGTTGTTCTTACGTCAAAGTAGATTACTTTGAAGAACTTGTGGCAACACCACTGAAACTACCTGTGCAGCAGCTGCTCGCAAATGCGTTTCCAAAATCCTGTGCAAGCCGCAGAGAGCGCAGCACATACCAAAATGCTCCACCACTAGAGCTTTGGAATTTTGCTACCATGTTGTAAGCTTGAGCAACAACATAATTGCAATGGACATTGCAAACATTCTGCATGCAGAAGATAGATTTTCTCTGCACGGCATACAATTCCTTTGTAACCAAACGATGTTTGGAAACAAATCACTCATTGTTGTACAATGTTTGATGGCTGTCAAACAACAGTACCTAAAATAAAACTGCCTTCATAAATTGTTGACTGCTAGTCACAATATCTTTACCAACATTCAGCTGACTAGCTGACAATGTTAACAGGAAAAAATTGACCTGTGCTGTCTGTCTAAGCGATGTTAGCAGACACTGTGCCTTTGACTGTGACGAAGTCACATGAACACAACAGTGCAATGATATTGCAGCCACCAGAAAGTGATTGCCACAATCACCGGTGATGAAAGGAGCTAGCACGCATAATCATCTTGCTGATGAATGCACTCCTGTTTTGGTCAGTGTGATGATACTCTCACGCACCAACCACAGTCAAAACCCATACAGAGGTATAGGGTTCAAGATTTGACGTGTCACAAAAAATGCCAGTGATGGAAATCACGAGCATAAAAATAAATCTTGATTGTTGCCCGACCAAGCAACAAGACATACTACCCAACTTGCCTGCACATACGATGTATTGCAGCAGGAATTTTGCATGCACAATGTTTGATTGCTTTCAAACATAGCATCCAAAATAAAGCCCACTTGAATGATAGTCTATTTAGTGGCTTCATTAAAGTGCAGTTGATTAACTGTCTTTAAAACTCAAAATTGAGTATGTAGCAGTCAGGTTGAAAGCCGACGCTTTATTTTGTTATTGCGATGATGTTTCAGCAATAAAACATTGGTAGTTGTGAGAACAACTCCTCAGTCAGCAATTGTTGTTGGATCAACACATTGTAAGCATGAGCAGTCCAGTGCTGATGAAGTGCAAGGACACGCCATCGCACATTTTCAATTGCGAAGATGTCGCATGAAAACATTCAAAGATTGACAGTTCAATTGCACAAGAGTGCTTGAACTAGATCAAATATTGATTGCATGGAACATGCAGAAGGCATGCAGACGCAAGCCAAGGTTCAATTGTGATGATGTCACATGAACAAGTCAACTTTTAGTTCATTTGCAACAGAGTTGCATGATCTTGACATTTAAGTGACAAGTTTGATTACACGAGAGTGTGCTCACTTGATTGATATCTACATCATACCTTGCCAATTGATAGCAGCGACGCTGTAGCAAGTGAAGTCACAACCCAAACAGTATATGGGGTTCTGACAGCATGACTCAGACAGATTGTCTTTCTTGTTCAACAGCAAAAACTATTATTTGATGATTTCAAAAATAGTCATAGCATAAGCACACACTCAACAAAATGAGATTTTGTCAAGAGTGCAAAGTGTTTAGTCTTCAAGTACATGTGTGTTCAGATTGAAACACATACTGATATCACTCCCTGTGCGTTCATGCTCGAAGCACAGTTAAGTCAACTTTAGAGAGTCTTGTGTATTCATGATTGATACAAAAGAAAGTCAACTTTAATGCAGGAAAAATACAGGTAAAGGATGATACTCCTTCCTGCCATATTACCAAACCCACATGCATCTGTGATTAATGCAGTGTGGTCCTTTGAATGGAATCAAACCTTGATAGGGTGATTCTAAGAATATAACTGTTGAGGCGATGTCCAAACAGAAGATATTTGATATATATTTGCCATGTACTTGATAGAGTCAGGCGTTCATTAATCTGTGAGCTATCCGACCAACTAGATAATGCTTGCATGGCTAGTCCAAAATATGTCTACCCATGGAGGGAAGACATCCATGGTCAATGACCTGGAAAAATAACTGGAAAACAATAGAAACCAGATCCCTGGAACAAAAGTATCCAGAAGGAGGAAATGAAAGCAACAAGAGAAGTGCAAGAGACATTCACTTCGCCTTCCGTTTCCCTCAGCGCAAACATGCAAGTTAGAGTGATGACTCAGCTGCTGTTTGAAGCTTTCAATGCATGAACATGTGTTGATATTCATAAAGCTTGATTCTGATAAAGAACAAGATAGCCAACGTAATTTGCAAAATGACCCTGCAAGTCTGGCTATGTTGCTATCGTTGCTTTGTAGGATACCTACAAAGACATGACAGCAAACATTTCTCAATGGCAATTAGAAATGTCTCAACTAGAATGTTTGCTTGATGAGCAGCATTTGATAATAACAATGCATTACAGGAATGAATGCATCATGTGCAATAGATCAAAAAGCACAATCCTCCGCAAAGATTCTCCTTGATCATGAGTGCAGAATCACAGGTCACTGCGATGCATACCACACAGTATTGGACACTGCAATGCAGGTCATACAAATCTATACAAACCCACGCCTTGGTTGATTGCCTTGGTTCAGGTATACCTTTCATTGTGCCAATAAAAGCAGATCTGCAGGCACATGCATGTTTAAGTGGGTATCATGATTATGATCATTCACTCATGCAGATTAAGGATGCTAGGTCAGATGACTATGCTCCGGGGACTCTAAGTTCTGAAGAATGGGCCCGTCCAACGGAAGTTGGGAGTAGGAACCGACAGTCTCTCTCACTATTGTTCATGACCAATGACAATGGTAACTGTATTAAAACATAACGTGAGGCGCCAACCACATGTCTTAACATGCGCAGAGATCTGTTGTAGCGTTAAGAACTTTCCACTTACCCCAGTGAAGACAAGCCATAAGGATGGATTGTACCCGAGGTTTTTCGAGCTTTTTACCTCATGTCGTTTTTCTCCACCTCTTTGTTTTGAGACAAGATAAAAGTGGAGTTGTTTAGACAAGTTTTCTATTTTGTTCGTTCATGGCAGAGCGATGCTCGCCATGGAGGGGAAGAGTGTCCTGCCCACGCATACAGCCATTTTGTGTGAAAAGGAGGAAGTATTTATTTACTAAATATTCACCTCAATA
>JABMIG010000084.1:115600-233209 GCA_013187285.1 Cyclotella cryptica
GGACATGATTGTTGTGTTTGTAAATCCAACAATTTTTGTTTCAAACCTGTATTGAAGTGATTGATGTATGTTAACAGATTCACTGTGTTTCCAAACACACAGTTTAACTTTTCTCTTGTGACTGGAATGGGGAATCTGATGGAATAATGCACCACCGGTGGAAAGGAATGATAATCAGGAGCTAAGCCATCCTCCGGTGGAGAGGAATCCTTCATCTTCTTCGCGGCCCTAGGAGGAATTGCCCTGAGTACTTTCCCTTGTGGTACATTCCGAGGTGGGACCAAAACCCTCTTTCTCCCCGATCTTGCTGAGCTATCTACAGACTCTATTGGATCGACATTCTCCCTGTCGCTGCCATTGCCAGTCGCAGTTGGGTCAGGACTGTCCCCTGTTACTATTGGGTCAGTAGTGTTGGCATCAAAGTTCTCGCTGGCTGTGCCGCCGACATCTTCTAACTCAACACGAAAGTCATCAGGATCCTCTTCTACATGTTTGCCTTTCATGACCTTTGCAAAGTCCTTGTCCTGAAAACAGGGATTGGTCATTCTCTCCATAGCCTTCATGAAGGGAATAGTACCATACAGGAAGGAGGTTGACATTGCAACTTGGGTGTCGGCAAATCCATATGAACAGGTGTTGTCGAAACCCCCATGACGTCGTATCCGAAGATAAGAATGGTAGGGATGGAGAACAGTTACTTGGAAAAAGTCCGGTGCCTCGTATTCTTGTTTGAGTGACTCAAAATGATTGCTCAGGTTACTTTTCACCTTCTCTGGAAGAGCCACCTCCATGTTATGTTCAAGTCCCTCAAAAAACTTCACGTCTTCCTCTAAAATACCCTGAACTGTTGGACTTGCAACCCATTGGACACGTTTTGCTGCTTTAGAACGATCACCTACAATGTCATAAAATTCTTCCCCCTTCAGGAATTTAGATATATCTTGCAGTTTCTTATAATGTGAAGGAGTTACTTCAGATGTCATGACATATATATTGGAGTCCTTGATTATCCTCTTTCGGCCCTCCTTGGTGAAAATATTTTCACACCCATTCGAACACTCGAAAGCAAATTGACGTGCGATTTTTGGAATCCGCCTATAGGTATGTGCATCATCACTACCTTCTGGTGCCACTTGTAGGTATGCAGCCAGTAAACCCAACTGATGAAAGAAATTGAATTCATTTTGGTCATCTTGAAGAATTTTGTTCAAGTGCACGCAATCGCCCTCTTCGAGTAGTTGCCCAATATCACGAGGCATAACACAAAGAAATGATGGATCCTTCCAGTCCACCTTTGTGACGTGAGTCGCTCGGCTCCCAAGAAGTCCCTCCACATGATCAAGCTCAGGCTTCCAATCCTTGCCGTTGCCTTCAATTTCTCGCAGCTGTAAAATTTTCTCATTATGACTGATGGGAAACACCGTCTCCACGTCTCCCCATCCATCACCCTTTCGAATTTTTCCTGCAAAACATCATGATCTTGTCGTAGGGTCCTTGTCTCGCCATGTTCAGTCGAAGGGGTTTCATCATCATCATCATCATCGTCCGGTGTTCCAAATATAAATTTTACAATGCTCTTCCACGACCTGGCCGTCCCTACGCTCCTATGGCCTACATCATTTTTCAGAGCAGAGAGAAGCATAGAGTCGTCCCCTATGACATTATCCAACTTGGAGGAATCAGGAACACACTCCACAATAGAGGTATCAGACTGCATTCCCATGAGATGCTTTGCATGCAACCTGAAGTCCATTTGAAAAGAGTAGTCTTCTGGTTCAGGCGGGTCCACGGTAAAGAGCTCTGATGAATACAGTTGGAGTCTCCTTGCTAGCCGATGGGTGATTGAGGCGTATGGGATTGCAACCATGGCATCGTGGAGTGACTCGAATTCACCAGAAGAAGAAGCATGAACACTCTTTTTACAGCACTGACACCAAAAACTGTATTTCCCAGTTGCGGGTTGCTTGTAGATGACCATGGCGAAGCACAGACAGTTTCAATGCAGCAATTACTGCTAGCCCAGTCCTCATGATGTTTATACCTATTATCCTTTGCTCCAAACTTGAATACATTATCCAACATGGAGCCAATGTGGAGGCCAAACACTTCATCCCCTTCAGGATCCCTAATCCCGAGAATCAAGTTATCCATGGAAAAAATATTAGACCTTATCCTCTTGAGAAATATGTTCAACCAGTTAAGGTTGGCTGACGAGGATCGGTTTATCAAATAATCGGCCAGATGCTTCTTCACTGGTTTGAAGTAAGGTGATTTCATTGATATGTTGACAACCCGGCCTTGGATAGTACAGGCCACTAACACACAAATATTGTGAAGGAAAGTGCGAAGCGATCCATCATCGGGAAAGCTTGTGTCTGCCTGTTGACAAGAAAGGTCCATCCTGTCATCGACATCAGGCTTGAAAATGGAGCCATGCAGGACATCATAAACTTGAATGAAGTCCAAATATCCCGCAGATAGAAGATTGACAAGGTGGGTCTTGTCCAATAGGGAGGGACCATGAACTGCAAAGATGGCATGCTTGTAGTCCGTCTGGTCTTTTTGTAAACCAAAAAGCTGTGAAACGAAGCGAAGTAGGACTGGGTGGATCTCGATGTTGGGAACAAAAACAACCGTGACACTCATGTTGGACAAACATGACAGTTCAAGATCGACTTGATCGTCTCTGTCAATGAAAGAGCGCAGAGGACCAAAGACAAGAGGGACGTCAGCCATGGTTTTATTCAGGTCCTCATCTTCTTCACTTTTGGCCTGGAACTCTTCAATCCTGCACGAGTGTGTCATAAGACATAAACACCTTGCGAACGAAGATTGGGCAGAGAGCTTCGCTTCCAATCCATCACATGTCTTCATGACAGAGTCGATGGTGTCTTTTTCCCTGTACAACTCCATTCCTGTCGTAAGGGTAACTTGGGAGGGTAAAGCTGAACCCTTTGATCTTTCCTGCTGATACAATCGGTAATTGTCGCGAAAAGTAACGATGTCCTCTGGGGCTCTAGTCGTTTTTCTACCAATTTTGCAGTCTTCTGTTTTGAATACCTGGAGTTGCAATTGATGTAGTGACGGCAATGGTAAGATAGCCCAACTAGCAATTTCCTGGGACAGTATGAATCCTGGACTTGCCGGGAAGTGGTCGTTGGGGTACTTCTTATACCAGGGGTGATGTCTTCTACACTGGCTAGTTTTTTCTTTCTCTTTTTCGCTTTTGCATTCCCCTGCGACTCGCGTGCATTGGTTTAACTGTCGAAAGATCCACCTCACTTTTCTGGTTGTTGATGCTCCACTTGATTCTAACAGAACTCGTATCAACTAATTCCTCCGTTAACCTGACCATGGAATCAATGGTCGCAGGATGATCAGTTTTGCCCACCCTGACAAAAACATCCAAGTTCTTCTCCACAACCCAAGAATCGGATGAGAAAAAAACAAAATTTAGGATGTCCTCTTCGGTGATAGACTCTTCAGTGTCACGTTCGATCAGGTGAACACGGTACACAAGCGATTCCTTGTCCAGCACATAGCCATGTATGAACCCAGTACACTCTATGTTATCCACTTCCTTCTTAATGAATGTCCCAATTCTATACTTTGGTTCTCTAGGATAAGGTTCGTCCCCTTGCTCTCTCTCTGGCTCTGAATCTGATGTGTCTCTCTGGAGTTCAGGATTCTCATTATCAGCATCAAATGCAGCTCCACCGGTTGTTGATGAGGCGTTTGGCAATGATACGGTTGCGTCAAGAGGAAGAGCAGCAGATGGTTGGGCGCCGGAGGATTCTGAGGTTGCTTTTGTGGTTGCCAATAGGTCAACTTACTGTTTTTTTACTCCTGTTGTTCTGCTTTGATGTGGCCTCTTTGGAAGCTGTTTTGGGGTGGGGGTATAGTTCATGTAAAAGAACTTGAGCCCAATTCCACACCAGGTTTTGGAATGACACTGAGAAATATGATCTCGCAACCCATCGGCGGTGAACTCTGTGCCATTGCATTCCATACCCTCAAGGATTGATTCCAAAGAAAACCTTTCTCGCCAAGTTTGGTTAAACTTAGCAAAGGGACAGTAACTCTTCGAGACATCCCTGGTGTCGAATGCAAAATACAATGGAAAACAGGATCTGAGATGCATGAAGAATTCCGCATCATTTTTATCCAATTTGGTTTTCTCTGCCTTCTTTTGCATATAACTGGCAATACTGGAAACACTGTTGCCGTCAGAATCATAGCTCTTGTCCTTATCCTGGCAACTCGGTAATACCAGTTTCTTAGCTTCAATCAGAGCTTCCACAGCTCTGCGAGCTTTGACGGCAGCATTGTCCCTCTTGACAAGCCAATCTTCATCCAGTACCATGTGACTTCTCAAATAACCCATGTTCATTGAAGGATACCATTGAGCAATGGATTCCAAGTACTCCTCTCTGGAAAATTTCGGAAGTGTTGCAGGAGCACTGGGTGCTGCTGTTTGTGCGGCAGTTGGTGGGCATGCAGCCTCTTCATGGGGGACTTCGGAGGGAGCACTGGGGGCGTCTGGAGCTCTGGTAAATTTCGGAAGTGTTGCAGGAGCACTGGGTGCTGCAAGTTGAGCGGCAGCTGGTGGGCATGCAGCCTCTTCATGGGGGACTTCGGAGGGAGCACTGGGGGCGTCTGGTGGGCAAGCTGGTTTCGAAGCCCCATGTGGATGATCTGCAACAGAGATGACAGGCTCAGATTTCGAATTATCAACAACCTTATGCTCTGGGTCATCAGTGGAAAGAGTAAGATTATGCTCTGGAGTAGGGAACAACAAGGTATCCATCTGTTGGCAGCTTTCATATTCCACTGATCCAAAGCGGACGTAATGCAACATGCAGACCTTATCCCTTGCATCTGCTAACACCTCATTTTCCTCCACAACATCCACATCATGATCATCAAGTTTGTACCATTGTGATGATGAAAAATTACAGAGGTATCCATAATAGTGAGCACCATTGGGGGCCACGACGTCTGTTGCTTCCAACTCCTTGTTTCCCTCTTGGTGAGCCACGTCTTCTGTTGCTGCCAACTCTTTTTTAGATCCTTGTTTTCCACCTTTTTTTCGACCTTTATTCCCCTTCTTCTCTTTGTCTTCCTTTCCCGCCTCGTCTTTTTCCTCTCCCAGGTAAACTCCTCCTCGACCTTCATGAATGGAGATGAATCTGAGCCTGTACTTGAGGACTTCATTGGGAGGTTGTTCTTCCGAGGATTGCAATTGATTCGTTTCAAAAACCTAACAGATATGATGTAATAAATGAGATGTGATAATGCAACAAAATAGTTTGATTCCAAATTTCCAATGCAATCATTGCAATGTTCTTACCACGGGAAAGTCGAAGCTGTTATTAAGTTTGATTTCTGTGTAGTTGCCATCAATTGGACGATTAATTATTCGATAGATCCCTATCACCAATATTGGGGAAGACTATTGACAAAAACATATTCCCATGTGTTGGCCTTGACCGAATTAGCCTCATCGGGTTTCCAGTCTGAAATGACTTCAGCATTAGCCTCGGCCTTATCGAAATATTTCTCTCTCAAAGCTTTCAGGAGATCCCCTCTGTTGATTGACATGAAGAATAAATGAGGGATTGCATGGGGATAAAACTGTGGCATGCAGGTGATGACTCACTTCTTTAGATCTTCTTCATTGATAAGAAGCCAGCTTTGAATAAGGGATTCTTTACTTTCCCTAGGCTTGGCTTGGGAGTTGGTTTCAACAATCTCGCGGTAAAATGTATTTATTTCAACCTTGTACAGGTGAGAAACTTTGAGAATTTCAAAGTAATGGTTGAAGAGAATGGTCCAGCATTCATCCATAGCCTCGTTTTGTGCTTGAGACAGATTAAGAACGTTACAAAGCCTTGCCATTTTAGTTTTCAAAGCCGTCCTTGTTGTTGACAAATGTGTCTTTTTGTCTTCAATACTTTTTTCATACTGGAGAGCAGTTGTTTCAGACACTTAATACCTTCAAACAGTCTCGTAGGGGACTTCTTTTCCCCGGCGAAATCAATGGCGTCAAATTTTTTTCTGTCTGTCTTAGTTAGTTTGGCATCGTTCAATCCATTTGTGAGGGCGCTACCCAAAATGTTATCTGTACGAGCGTTGTGAGGTAGCAGGTGTTTCCAAGGTTTGGTATCCCGGGCGGCATGATGGCAGTGGATGAAACCGTGGATGGTGAGGGAAGAGTTGAGACCCTAGGCTGGACTGCCGGAGGGATGGCAGAAGGTGAACTTCCTGGTTCAATAGATGAACTCTTCACCTTGACATACCACAGTTCAATAATTTTATATCCCCTTGCATATTGGGACATTGGAACATTTGGCTTGACCAGTTGAATCCTTTTTGGTGGGCGGTTCATTCCGTCATAGATGACATGATTCCCATGTGGATTTTTGGCGTCCACACTAATTGCTCTGAAATGCGATCCATCGTGCAGAAGAACACCAGCAAGGGAGTATTGAATGTCCGGGGGCACTACCACTTGCTTTGTAATTTTATCAATTGTTTGGAAGCTATGAAATTGGTTTGCGTTTGGAGCATCAAATACTGTCATCACCCAAGGAAATGACGAAAAGGAAGCCACTACACTTGTCTTTCTCGTCCCTTGTTCTGGGCAGAAATCATATTCTGCATCACCACATGCTGCTTGACCTGTGAGCGTCGCGTCGGAATCGTCTTGTATGACAAAGGGAGCTTTCCGTTTCTTGCATGGTCTTTCATCCATTCCAAGATGGTGGAAAATTGACTGTTGGATTGTTAAATCTTTAACGTAACCGATGTGTAGGAATTGCCTTTTTGGCTGACTATAGCGTTGTGATTCGGCTTCAAAGTATTTGTGAAGGGTGCAATTCTCTCCCATCTTGGAACAGGCTCCCCAAATCAACTGCCTCACGCCATGCGACGAAAATAATACTGGAAATGGCCTATAATCCAACACATTTCCCATACAACTCCATTTTTCCATGTTCCCATTCCTTACGACACTATTTCGTAGTGCTTGGCCTGCAAGATGGTCATGGAAGATTCTTTCTGAAAGCACATCATGGCGGGCTCTATCAAACTCTCCTTTCCCGATGCAATTCAGGGTGTCCACGAGGAGTGAATCCTTCTCCACAACAGAACGGGGAAGAAAGCCCCTAATCCAAACCAAGAAGATCAGCTGAAGGTTGGTGTCCAAAGGGCAAGTGTTTGTTACTTGGTATTGGATATTGGAGTTGGGAGGCTTGTATCTATATGACCATTGGATTGCCGGCAGTTGTAATAGGGCAGTCATGGACAGATCCTAACGAGAAGAGAGATATGTGTGTTTGAGAAACACTAAATCATTCAAAAACAAAAGAAACTGATTTTTCTTACAGAAGGAGGATTTGATTCAACAGCTTTACTTGCAGTCGCTGAGCTTATTGAGGATGGCATGGCCTTCTCGGGGGGCATTATTTTCTCAGGAGTAAGGTCTGGCGAGCTGGGTAATGGCGATTGTGTGGGAGATTCTATAATTGTTCTTCTCTTTCTGGCTTCAAGCTGAGCTTTTTTTTTCAGAGCATCAAGCCTTTCTAATTCTTCTTTCTGACGTTTCCGCTTCTCCTCATCCTTCTTCTTCATCTCTTTCAGTTTTCGTTCTTCTTGCAGTTCCTGCATGACTTGTCTCACCTCGAGCGGTGTCTTGTTTATTATCGGCCAAAGGGCCTTCCAAGATTCCTTATCAAATAATAGTGGAACAGTGGGGAAACAGGCAAAACTTTCGACAGTAATATTCCAGTCTTCAACTTTTTTCACTGAAAGCCCCTTTTCTCTCAGCTTTGCGGTGACATCTGTAAAAAAAACATCAGTAAAAAGTACGAGTGCAAGCAGGCTGAAGAGAAATACAATCTTACCCTGATACATACTAAGGCAAACGCCTGATATTGGGTTCAGGAAAACATCATTAAAATTGCTGAATCTCCACCTATCGAAAGCAACCTTAAACTTTGATTTGAAGCTAGACTTTTGGGACCTTTTGACACCTTTGAAGTCGTCAAGGCTAACTCCGGTAAAACCAAGGTCGTGTACTCTAGTGGCGTCAACCGAGGGATCTATTTGATCCCTTGTGTCATTGAATCTTTTTCCAGTGTCGATGTGATCATGCATCCGGACGAGAATAGTTGTCATGGACTTATCTTCCTCTGACAGAGTTCCACCGCTTGAATCCATTTTTTCCAACCAAAGGACATATAACCATGATAGTGTATTCACATGACGAAGTAGTAGGCTAACTCTGAAACATAAGTTAGAAATCTGGTCGAAAGCCTCCTTAGAAGCTCCACGTTTAAGAGTTTCACAAGTTCGATCAGGATCAAAGTTACGCACTGGATCAAAAATATTGCTATTGGGGAATGGCCTCCACGGGAGTATGCTGCTCTGTAAACTTACATCCATTGTGATTCGGGCGGTGGACGACGGAAGTGAATTGGAGGTAGCAGGGGAGCCGAGCAACAACAAGTCTCGAAATGCGAAGGACGGCCAAGCGAAAAACAGAATCTCGTTTCGTCCAAAGAGTCCACACCCGCGAAGGATACTGGTACTACAGTGACAAGACCACGATCCCAGTTTAACACAGAGCAATCAATCGAATCCGAAAATGTGTCGCCCCCTCACGTTTCCGTTCCGCGTTGATGGGCAGAGGAAACAATGTGGATGTGATTCGGGCGGTGGACGACGGAAGTGAATTGGAGGTAGCAGGGGAGCCGAGCAACAACAAGTCTCGAAATGCGAAGGACGGCCAAGCGAAAAACAGAATCTCGTTTCGTCCAAAGAGTCCACACCCGCGAAGGATACTGGTACTACAGTGACAAGACCACGATCCCAGTTTAACACAGAGCAATCAATCGAATCCGAAAATGTGTCGCCCCCTCACGTTTCCGTTCCGCGTTGATGGGCAGAGGAAACAATGTGGATGTGATTCGGGCGGTGGACGACGGAAGTGAATTGGAGGTAGCAGGGGAGCCGAGCAACAACAAGTCTCGAAATGCGAAGGACGGCCAAGCGAAAAACAGAATCTCGTTTCGTCCAAAGAGTCCACACCCGCGAAGGATACTGGTACTACAGTGACAAGACCACGATCCCAGTTTAACACAGAGCAATCAATCGAATCCGAAAATGTGTCGCCCCCTCACGTTTCCGTTCCCGCGTTGATGGGCAGAGGAAACAATGTGGATGTGATTCGGGCGGTGGACGACGGAAGTGAATTGGAGGTAGCAGGGGAGCCGAGCAACAACAAGTCTCGAAATGCGAAGGACGGCCAAGCGAAAAACAGAATCTCGTTTCGTCCAAAGAGTCCACACCCGCGAAGGATACTGGTACTACAGTGACAAGACCACGATCCCAGTTTAACACAGAGCAATCAATCGAATCCGAAAATGTGTCGCCCCCTCACGTTTCCGTTCCGCGTTGATGGGACAAAAAGACAATGGAAAAACTGTTGCATACAGGGATGGGGGATTTGATGTTTGGCATAAAACCATCCCAGTGTATTCGGTTTCCCCAAAGTTGGAGGAGGCAGCGGTGGCGATGGAATGGAGATATGGAGCAAAGAATTCTGGGATGTAGAAAATAAGGCAGCATGCATGATTATGCATGATTAAGGCTTATGTTTGAAGGTATGTTATGTAGTTGCTCTATATGAACATTGTACATATCACGTACAATATCACATATTGATTCTGCTGTACATTCAACAGAACGCTTGCATCATCACAGCTCAATATAATATTATATTCTGAGGATTATTTTTGCCCCCCATGTTCATCACCATTGTGGTATTTGGTCAATATGGGCAGCAGGATGCATGGTTATTAAGATGGATGATGCCATCATGTATGATTGTGGGGGGGATATCCATACTGGGTCAGATATCACGTCCCTGACTCCCCACCTTCAGAATGTCCGACCACCTTCCCTCCTCTTCCCTCCAAATGCCTATCGTCCAATGACATCGAGCAGAGCCCCCCCTTCCTCCACACAGTGGCCCCGGCCCGCTCCTTGTCATCCCCGTCTTCCTCCACTTTGCGTGCCTTCCGTGGCGATGTACGAAATATCATCGGAAACAAATAGCAATCCGCCTTCCGGCAACACTCTCCCCAATCCTGGACCGTCTTGTGTTGCCTACAGAAGGAGCCCAACTGGAAATCACTCATCCCATGCAATTAATACGCCAGCTTCAAAATATTCCAGTGCATCCTCCTTGGGCTCAAATTTTCCGTCAGCAGTGAAGTCATCTACAGCAGATTATTCAATTTCTGCTCCAACAAGTCTAACCCCTCCCATACCCCATGTACTCTAAACCCATCAACTTACTCAAGAGCATCCTCCTTGACATCAAGCCATCAAACTACAGGGTCGTCATCTGCGGTGCATGTACCACATGATACCCAATCGTCACTGTTGCCTACTTCAACGAACCAAATTCCCATGACATCACCCAACTCTAACCTAAGTTCTGATGATTTGATGGGGATAATAAATGGACAACTACCAGAGTTGTTACCTCTTCCGAATGACTTTCTCCCAGCAAAGAAAAAATTTATTGATCAAAAACATGGCGATAAAATGTGGAGATATGCTGTACACTTTGATAGAAGCCTTCCAGAAAAAAATCCTTCTTATTCTCAAATGGAATCCTTTGTGGAGAAGATCAACATTTTTATGAAGAAGCCAATGATAATCTGACCAAATGTCTGTTGTCGCATTTGATGGTACGTTGTTTATTTGTCAATTTTATGATTCTTTGAATTAATCCATCATCTGCTACATGTTACTCAATCGAATTAAGACGAGGGCAAAGTTTTATCATCTTAATGTAGAAGGAAGCAGTATTGAGAGTATCCACAATGCTGTCCTATCGTCCAGTCATATTTTGGATGACAATTATCTTGAGCGAGTTCTGGACATCCTAAAACATCCGCACAAGAAGGAGAGGGCATGGTTTGATCGAGCAAAAGTTGCTCTTGAATCAAAATTCAAGGTCAAGTTGCCAGATAACCAAAAACATTTCCTATATAAGATAGCAGACCATCTTTTCAACAATACATTCAATCAAAGGATGAGGAGGGGTATGTTACATAATGTTGGGGGAGTATGGTATGAAAGGATATATCCCAAAATAGCCCAAGTAGATAGTGGGAAGGAGATGAGTTTTGATTCCCTGTTCAAGGGTCCAGTGGTTGTTGAGAAAAAGGTAATAGCAGTTCTGGGATTTCCGTATCATGGATACATTGTCAGGAGAGCAGGTGGAGTCCCAAGATGCCTACCAACAAAAGATGAGCTCTCCAAGGCAATTCAATTCTTACCTGAAGACCAATTTGTAGATCAAATGAGGGTATATTATAAAAGATACCATGTTGGAAATGAGGTGAAACAAAGTGATTCGAAGTTGGACATTTCTTTTCGACAATCTGAACAGTTATTTTCATTCATCCCTTGTCAATGAACAGGTCATGACCAGAGACGATTTTGGAAAGCATGGTTTAGAGTACTATGACGTGAAATGCGAGAGGGGAAGTGATGATGGTGCAGCAAAGAAAAGCATTCAGCATCCTGATTCGGAGAGGAAGGATTGGGATTCTTCGGTTGACCAAGAATTATTTGGTTCTGTTTGGGATAATATTGGTGAAAAGGACGCAGGTGGAGAGAGCAGTGAGCGTCCCCATGATCCTGTGGCAGAGCATTATACAAGTGAGTGAACATACTACTTTCTTAGATGTTTGCAGTACAGAGTATGCACTCAACATGACTGTTATATTCAATCTTAATCGTTTGAGATGATTTTGATTTGGTGTACTCTGACATTGGCTTGTTGGAGGAAGAGATGTGTCGAGTTACTACCGTACAGAGTGAACTAAGAAGCACAGACCAACATTCCAAGGAACCCAAGAAGAATGCATATCATAATGGTGAAACCACAGAAAATCAGGGAGATGAGGCAGAACTTAGGAAAGGTGACTGTAAGTGTGTCTATAATGTTGGATGAAACTGAGCGATTCGGATCACTAAATTACATTGCTGTACTGGTTTGTGTGACAGCTGACATGCGAAGATGCCATGAGGACCTGTTGAATACACATAACATTTTGACCTCGATTGCAGTACCTTCTTTGCCTTCTAGGAAGATCCGTGGAAAGGAATTCCCCTCTTTTTCTTGTAAGTGTTGTGCACAGTGCCACGAGGTATGTTCTGTAAGCAGTAACCCATGCACAAAGTATCCATTTTCAGGTCCAGGTGGACAAAATTCGAATCCAAGAGTCAAGAATGATGTGGTGGTCCCTCGTCCAGCGAGCGAGATCGATGATGAGGTATTTCTTCCATCTACATCCGGTGAGAGTTTTGGCAGATGAGTTTCTTTCCTTAACATGAAATGGAACTAATAGCTAATATCCAAACTTTGACATATATGATGACACAGGCGTTACAGATGAGGAGCGACAGGCATTCATCGATGGGATGGAAACTGCTAAACCCAATGACATTAAAAGAGGAAGTGATGGGGAGTATTATGTGGAGAAGGTTCTCAAAATGCGTGTTATTGAGGGAAGGGAAGAGTTCCTTGTGAAATGGATTGATTATCCTTTGAGTGAAGCTACTTGGGAACCATTTGAAAACCTTTCTGGCCAGGAAGCATGTGAGTGTCTGGATATTATTTCTTTTACTATCACAGAACTTTCCTTGCGTTGGAACTCTCACGATCTGTTTTAAGATGATGAGGCCGTCGCATTGAAAACTGCATGGAAAGGGACAATCTGTTCTAAGGTAAAGTGATAATATTTTCTGTTATTGTATAAATCTCATGTCAACGAAATAACCTCCAAGGTTCGTTTTTCTATTTCCACTTGAGAACAAGAAAAAACCCTGCAAGAAGAGAAAGACGAAGGATTTGCAAAATGGAGTGAGTGATATGACCACTATCATGTAACATATTTTCATGTTCATATAGGACATTTCATCATTCTGTTACGTTTGATATCTCGTGAGAAGGCAAAGAAGAATGTGTCATCAGTTGAGGTTAGTGCAATCGATTACTCCAAGTAGTCCTAAAAGAGATGCTGATTAATAATCACGGCTTTGCCTTTATGCTTTTAACAGACATCTGACAAGATAAATGAGGAATTACTTATCATTGTGAGTGTAAGAAACAGACATAATATCATTCAACACATGGTCTGAAATTATTTGTTTTCTGCTCAATCCGTTAACTTATTGTAGGCAGGAGAGGAGAGAAACAAGGAGATGGCATCTGTAGAGGAAAAGGTGAGCAACATACACTGTCATTGATTAAGCATGACATTCTAGTATGATAACTGCATCCCTTTTGAAATGACTCATTTTTCTATTTTCACTTGAGAACAAGAAAAAACAACCAAGAAGACAAAGACGAAGGATTTGCAAAATGGAGTGAGTGATATGACCACGATCATGTAACATATTTTCATAGAGGACATTTCATCATGCTGTTACGTTTGATATCTCGTGAGAAGGCGAAGACGAATGTGTCAGCAGTTCAGGTTAGTGCAATCAATGACTCCAACTATAGTCCTAGAAAGTGTTGCTGATCAATATTCACTGCTTTATCTTTTTACTTTTCAACAGACATCTGACAAGATAAATGAGAAATTACAAATCATTGTGAGTGTAAGAAACAGACATCTATCATTCAACACATGGTCTGAAATCATTTCTTTTCCGCTCAATCTCTTCACTTATAACAGGCAGGTGAGGAGAGAAGCAAGGAGATGACAGCTGTAGACGAAAAGGTGAGCAACATACACTGTCATTGATTAAGCATAAAATTCTAGTACGTTAACTCCATCCCTTTTGGAATGACTCCAATATTTAAGGTGTTGAACAATAAAACCGGCGTTGTCGGCGGAAATAAGGAAGAGGTAAGATATGAATTGGAGAGCATCACCGAAAAGACCGTTAGATTCACAAACCACATCCTAATATCATCAAAATGTCATTCCTTTGATACAGGTAAGTTTTTTGCGGTACATGAAGTGAATGCGTTCTGTCAGACTTTTTTATCTATCTTTGTTATTCATAAAATACAGGTAATTGGGAAGGAATATATGGGGAAGGACTGGAGAACTATCACATTTAGACGGGATCATTCTATTCAATTGAAAAAGAACGCGTATTGTGTATTCATTTGCCAGAGAACAAACCTTCCAGGAGAATGCCAACATGCAGTTTGTCATGAATGCCATGAGGAACATTCAAAAGCCCAGAAGAGATCAAGAGGTGGCGTTCCAAGTGAAAGGGAGTTGATGATGTCTTGTCATCATGAGCTACGCAATCTACAGCTATGCACTGACATTTGGTGGTGTACCAAAGATAATATTGAGCGTCAACATTGGTTTGAGCGTGTCAAGGGTTGTGCTTTCTGTGAGAGGATGTTCATTGTTGGGGATATGTGAGAGTGATGAGGGAAAGGAGTATGTTTTACTTTAATGATTGGATGAGTGTGTTTTTGAGTTTGTTTTGGGGCAAAAATCTAGTCCATTAAAAATTAATTTCTCTAAAAGAATGATTTTTGTTGGAACAGAGGAGTTACATTATTCAAAATGCGATTTCTCATCAAAAGTCGATTTTGTATGAACAGAGGAAAATGGATTCTCAACAGCGCTACTCCTACCAGAACGCCCGCGTGTTGGCACAGTTCGCTGTTAGTAAATCTGTTAGTAAGGATTTCGAGTCAATCATTTCGATCTCAATCAACTCTGTTAGCTAAAACGTTAGCAAAAGCGGATGTTGTTAGTTAGACTGTTAGCAAGCGGGTCGAATGGTTAGATAGGACGGAGGCCTCAAACGTACTAACAATTTATCTAACAGTTTTGATTTTTCACAAACTAATGAGAAAATCGCCCCAGTATAATTCCTACATACGATTTGTTAGCAAGAGATAATTTGTCACTAACAGTCTTGCTAACACCTCGTTTGCAGTGATTGAAGGGGGGGGGGGGGGGGAGGGGGAGGGGGGGGGGGGGGGGGGGGGGGGGGGGGAGGGGGGGGGGGGGGGGGGGGGGGGGGGGGGGGGGGGGGGGAGGGGGGGAAGAAGGGGGGGGGGCCCCAAGGGCGACCCCAAAAGAGGGGGAAAAGGTGCAACAACCGGAGGGGGGGGTTTTTGGGGGCGACAGGAAAGAAATGGAGTGATTTCACCGTGACTAAGAGTGAGACGGTGGAGCGTACATGCGAACACTTAAACAAAATGAAATCGCGTGGTATACCAGTGAGGTACATACGATTAGACCCAGCTGGCGAGAACCACAAGCTGGCAAAATGTGCGGCGAACAGCAAATGGGCAGCATTATAGCCCCTGGACTTCGAGTTCACGTCACGTGACACACCACAACACAACAGCCTGGCTGAACTCGCATTCCCTTACTTGGCGGGAAAGGCACGAGCTATGATGGGTGCCGCAAGGGTACCTGAGGACATCAAGTCCAAAGTGGCCCTAGAGGCCATCGCTTGAGCAACACAGCTGGATGGGCAGGTCGTGGTGGACAAAAAGGGCAAACTGGCTACTCGTGATGCGCACATGTTCGGTGCGGACCCCTCGTGGTCTGGTAAGCTCCGTGTGTGGGGCGAGGCTGGGGTAGTCACAGAAGGAAAAGATGGCAAGACAGGCGATCGCGGTGCTACGATGATGTTCGTGGGATATGCTGATCGTGAAAGTGACAGTGTACGAATGTGGGATAGGCGGACATCACGCGTCATAGTTAGTCGCGATGTATACTGGCTAAAACGCATGTTCTTTAAGGATGACACGGTGGGAGTCATTGACCTAGAAACCCGGAGGACCTAGACTCAATTATAGGGTCAGACTCAGTTTCAGGGTTAGGCACGAAAAATGAGGATGACGTCACCATATCAGGACCAACCAACAATCAGCCTGAAGAGCCGGGAGGCAAGGTACGATGGGACACACCCTTGATCAAAGGGCCCGGTACAGGTCATACTAGATCAGGTCAAGCAATTAAGCCCCCTGATAGGCCCACGTACGCACCAGCTGTGGAGCTACAGTATCTAGGAGAGATGGCCTAGCTAGATCACGGAGAGCTGGCTAACACGTATATGGCATTGAGAAGCATGGAAATGGCTCTTATTGGGGCAGGAGTTGGAGGTGGTATAAGCCACACGAGTCAACTCAAGGTTCTCAATTATAAAAAGGCTATGCAAAGTCCTGACGCAGAGGAGTGGCGCAAGGAGATTCAAAACGAGAAAGCATGATTCGATAAGTACAATGCCCTAACAGCCGTCGCGAGAAATTTGCTGCCAAAGGGTGTGAAGGTTCTTACCACTACATGGGCAATGAAACTGAAGTCTAACGGAACCCGAAGGGGTAGGCTTAACACACGAGGGTACGAGCAAGTCGATGGGAGTCATTACGCATCAGACTCAATTGCTGCACCGGTGACCAATCCCATCACAGTGCGAATCGTACTGATGTTGTATTGTATGAACAAGACATGGACGTCAGCAATTATAGATGTAGAAGGGGCATTCCTCCTGGGAAAGTTTGCGAATGGCGAAGAACTCTACATAGAAACAGGTCCAGCGCGATTTGGAAAAGGCATTCACGTGCAAACACAAAGGAGTACTCACAGAGTACGTGGGCAGTAAATTGTCAATCACGCGTGACGAAAACAGATGTGGCACAGTCAAGTTTACACAGCCGGTTCTTATCAAAAAGTTGACGGACGAGTATGAGGTACCTGATGGGCCTGTGTCCAAAACGCCTGCGGTGGTGGGACAGGTACTTGTAAAGGGCGATGATGACGGTACAGCAACGCAGGACACAACAATGTACCGGTCAGCCACTGCGACTTGCATGTTCATCATGCAATGGTCGCGCCCTGACATCTTAAACGCGGTACATGGACTAGCTAGGCACATGACTGCGCCTAGGGAGGCTCATGTCCCCGCACTCAAGACACTAATCAAATACGTCACACACACTGAAAATTGCGGTCTAGTAATTTCCCCATCGGAATTGTGGAGTCCTGGCGACAATTTCAAGATACATGGCAGGTCGGACTCCGATTATGCGACCAATCCGGATGACCGCAGAAGCATTTCAGGAGGTTGTGTGTTCGTGAATGATGTACCCATATCATTTCGAAGCATCACACAGAAGTTCGTGACCCTATCCGTGACAGAGGCTGAAATAGCAGCAGGTGTCATGGTGGCACAGGACATGCTGTACATCTGCAGATTGATGGAGTCTCTGGAGCTTGAAGTAGAGTTGCCCATGGTGCTAGAGATGGACAACTCCGGCGCAGTAGACATTGCAAACAGTTGGAGTGTAGGAGGCAGAACGGGTCACGTAGATGTGCGCAATTACTTCTTACGCGAACTAAAAGACCAGGGATTGCTGGTCATACGTCATATCTCAGGAGAGTCAAATGGTGCTGACATATTCACCAAGAACATGACGTCAGCAATATTCGACAGGCACATACCGTCGTACGTGGGACACGACGAGTGCCTGAGGGTCCGAGATTCGAGCGGGGAGGCTGTCGGAGAGCGAATCGCCCGAACGCGGAAGAGGGGAAGTAGCGCGGGGTAACGTGTCTTTCAGGACTCAGACAAGACAGGATACCGGGGTGCACCAAGATAGTTATGCAAGATAGTCCGAGTGACATAACCGTAGAACTAAAGTCATAAAAAAATCCAGAACTAAAAGACTCTATTAGCTGTTACAACAGTACAGGCTACAAAGACTTCCAACAACTTTGAATATGTGTACCTAACGTACATTATAGGTGACAGGAATTAGTGGATAAAACACTGCAATACAGTTCTAGAAGCTAGATCTTGTTAGCGCAATTTGCTGCTAGGCATGAAATGAAAGAAATATTGCTGAAATTTTCTAGCATATCAGAAAACAAGGGCCGTGCAGTGATATTGACAAATCATTCATGATCATATACTTACACAATGCCGGCTACAACTTTTTCAAATCATGAACAAAAATGGGTGTCCACTGGCATCAAACTTGTAGGCTGACGCTTATCATAGTGATCAGTTTAAGCAATGAAATAAAATATCATCTACAGAGGTGTGTAGTTTGTTCAAAAATTGGTGTAAAATGGGTTTATATTTTGTAATCCCTGGAGATAACTTAGATCTATTAGTATCCATTTGTAGACCCCGCCCTGTCTGTAGACCCCACCTCATAGTCTATAGACACTGCTTAAAGTCAGTAGACTGTACTGCATTTTACAAAAAACCATTTGTAGACCCCCCAGTTCTATGACTAGTCATGGGAAGGGGGTTATCCCCGGTCCATTTTTTTCCGCATAATTATGTGACCATAATTTTGAAAGGGTCTGTACTATATTGCTTGTCACCCTCTGTTGAGCCCGTGTGTTCAGGTGTCAAGTAAAGGAGCAATACCAATGGGCTGTCACGTTTTTTTCTGACAAAATAGTTGTTTTTCCCCCTGAGCAATCCTCGAAAAACACCTTCGATTTTGCCCCAAAATGGCTTATTTCCTAATAGTGTGGTCATAAGTCTAATGGTCACCAAATTATGCGTTGCTAGATAGACCGCTAGTTATTCTAAAGCCTATTTTTGTACGCAATACTTTTACATGGTAAAATAACTAGTAAAATGAAGATATATACATTTTAAAAGAGTAAAATCCACCCATTAGCCTAGAAGTAAGTCCTTGCATTTTCAGTTATGTTCCCGACATACTTGGCACCAAGATTACTCGCAAGTATACATCTCGTATGGTGCTGTGCAGACAGTTGAATAATAACAACCCCCCTACCATGTTACAAGAACACATGATTTCTCTGAAAATCTAGAAACCCCTGCCTCCTTCAACACTTCCAAAAGATCCATATGTATTCTGCCATTACTCCCACAAATCTTCCTCTCAGTGACATCCCACCTCTTCCCATCCAGATGACTCATTTCACCACCCGCTTCCTCAATCAAAATACTCCCAGCAGCCACATCCCATGAACGCAAGTCATATTCCCAAAATACCGTCAATCATTCCTCTGAAATCATGCAGCAGCAATTCGAATATCAGTATTGTACCTTCTCACAAAGCAGATCCACCACGGTGAGCAAATCACAACTGTTGGCCTTCCTCTCTGTCACTTCTGCCCCACCGGCATTTCCCAAAATAATCTCTCCTGCCTTTTTGGAGGTTGCGATGGCCACGCCAAGGAGGGCTTGGAGATGGTCTTCGGTCAAGGTGGAGTCGTTGGTTGCGGTTGTCATGAAGGTCGCCGTTGACCGTTGGGGCGATGTGTCGATGTACGATGTATTTGAGGGTGTAGAAGGGGGAGAGGAGCGAACGCTGCAGCAGTGGGAAGCTCAAAGTGAAGCAGCGGCAGCAGCAGTGGTAGGAACTAAACGTGAGTCATTCGACCATTTCTCCTGTGGTTCGAATGATTTGGGTTGTTGAAGATGATACATCAAGACGACGTGTGGACGCCATAGAAGATGTGGGGTGATTAAATTTCTTGTTCATTCGTGTGACGCATGAGCGAGCTTCGGGTTGAAATTCTGTGATGGAAAATCACCTTTAGTTGTTTGATTGATCTCGTGAAAATGGATGTTGGGAGTCGTATTGAGATGTGATGGTGGTGTGGCACGAAGAATACCAACCCCCTGTATTGTAGAAGGGGGTGCGATCGGTGCGATCGGACATGGTGTCTTGTGTTGGACGGATGGGAGGTGGCATTATTATGTATGTATATGTATGTCACATGATGGGATGGGACCCATCACAGTTTTGGCGCGAAAGTTGAAAATTTTGCTACAATTCATTCTATTTAGGAATTAGTAATATTCTGTCAAATTTCTTGATTTGACCATTTTCGGTATGCTGGCCACAGAAAGGGCAATATGTTGATCCTGATTGCACAATACACCAGTTTGCATCTAGAGACACTACTGAATGGTTCTGAGGCGTTGGAATGGTGAGAAATGAGTTTTTTCCCATCCAACGCGATCTGCCAAGATAGCCAATTTTTCGCTCTAACGCATAGAGAATTATGCATTAAGGCCCGAATAGGTCATGGGCCAAAAATAGCCACTGCATAATTTTGTATGCAATAAAGCGACCGGGGTTATAGACTGTCATGGGGGCCTACACTGCAAATGAGTTGTTAGGAAGACTAAGGATTCTGTTAGCTAAATGGTTAGAAAAAAATTTACTTACTGAATAGCTAACATCGCTCAACGGTTGCCCTCCTTGGGCGGAGTAAGTGATTCTTCCTCACTTTTTACTTACATGTTAGCAAGTACCTTGGAACATTTTTTCTCTTGATTGACCACTTACAATTTTACTAACATGAGGGACTAAAAAATATTTTTCTATTAAACTACGCCTTTAGATGCTATAATGTGAACCACTCGATTTCATTAATTCTACTACAAATACAGTAGTATTTACACATCATTATATGATAATATTTGCCTAACCTTATCATTGGGTATAAGGCAAGCCCCAACACCACACTCCCACATATTAACAAAATATATAGTGTGGCAAATGGACAAACTTCAGCAGGACAACTCAATCCAGTCTCCTTCTTGTAAGACATCATTATTTTGTATTGACGGACCGTGTTTCTCTTCTGCCCGAGTTAAATATGAAATCGTCTTAGTCCATCACTCCCCCTGTCCATTGTCAATTGAAAATTGTGGAAAGGGACTCTTCTTTTGCTTGTCTTGCGGAGGGCAGAGTTCACATACATTGGGAAGACTACTAGATATAACGGCTTAAGTCAGCTGTTTCAACAGCCTTCTCGGCTGCCGTGAAGTCCGTGTCAAGCCCCATCTGCTTACACGCGTGAATTGCGGAGCGTACATGCAGTAGAAACTGCTTGGGAGTCCCGGACGCCTATACTGCCACCTTTAACTTCGTTTCCCGTATTGGGGAGAGTCAGCTTGAAATAGGTGGTCTTTTTGTCCTTAGCAAGGGCATCCTGCACTGGATCCTGCTCAGGAATGTAACGTATGGGAGAGTTCTTCCCTCCAACGCCACCTTCGCACTCTACCCACTTAAGCCCTTTGGGAATCGCTTTCACGGAGGACATGGCTTGTAGTTTCTCACCTAGGCTAGTGCCGAAGAAGAGCTTCTTGTAGGAACTCCTTGGTGGACTAAGAAAAAATCGTTCAGACGGTGGCGATGCGATGAACGTAGTACTCTGAGTGGTAGACCTTGCTTTTGTTCGACCGCCTGTGGGTCGTTGGGTTGAAAGCCGTGTGGTTGAGATGCGAGCAACTTACGAGTTCGGCTATCGTGCGATAGTGACCTAAGCGAAGTAATTGAAAAGTAGTTGTAGATAAAGGAAGTAGAAAGATGTTCCAGCTGTTTGGAGTTTTATTTTATGAGCTAAAAAACTGATTGAAAATGAGGACTGCCTCATGGTAGTCCTCTCTAGTTTATCATGCATTTTGCATGTAATTCAAGGATGTTAGATTTTGATGCATCCTGTTGGATTCATGCATGCCAACTCTGGGTGTACATGCACCTGGTTTGGGCTGTACATGCATTCTTGCATGCCAACCTGAATCCAGTTGATTCTGGATTAGGCTGTAGATGTAATCCTGCCAATGGGTCCCCAGGACCCAGTGGTCTTTAGTAATAAGCCCTGCAGGACTCAATGGTCTTGTAAATGAGTCCTGCTTCTATCTGGTGGGATCCTACCCTTAGTTAGGAGAATTCCTATTTATCTGTGTACCCATGGGGCCTGATATTGGGCCCAGGGTGGGTCAGGAGTACCAGTAGGTATCCTTGGCTCATGTCAGTAGTGGGATGGTTTGTTGCATGCACCGGAGCGTGTGATGGGAGAGATGGCAGAAGTCAAAAACAGCTCAATCCCCATGGCAAGGAGGGGAAGTATTAGGCAATGGCGGTGACAATGATGTGGAACGCAGCGGCAAGGAACAAGATTTGACATCACGGGGGCGGCGGCGAGGGGAGAGCACTCCTTTTGGAGTTCCTTCCAAGCCTACCACGTTGTTCCCCCGTTCGTCTAACTCATTGCCTTGACGAAGCCTCCCATTCACTGCATAATCATTGCAGGTGCCCAAATGGTTGACAAAGGAGTTGGTTGATGGTTGGAGAATTGCTGGTCAGGAGGAGGTGGGAGGGACATTGCGGCAGAAACATAGGAATTCACATTTAAATCGTGTAGACACTAAATATCTGAGTTTGCATTTTTTTAGTGCCTGAAAAATTGAAATGGCCACGTTCAACAGATCCAGTCCAAAAGGAACCCGTTGCGAAAAAAATAGGTTGGCGATTTTTTTGGCAACTACAATGAATTCTTACCCCGGCAAAGTTGGGGGTCTAGTTACCATTTTGGCAAAGTAGGTGACAAAATAGTGACTAGAGGGTAAATTAGCTACCGTGGCTGCAACCGGTCTTTATTGTTGTTTAGCAGTTAAAATACAGATAAACTAGCTATTTGTTCTATTTCATTTTCAATTCAACTCAAAAACCAATCATATGCAATAGAAGTAAACATTACTCCAACCAAACACTAAACACAACAATCAAATTAAAGGTGGCCATCATTTGGAACATTGACTCCACCCTGTGCGTGATTGTTGGTGGCATCATCTTGTTCACTTAGTTTGAAATCCCTTCGCCATGTTGTGTCTGCAAGCCCCATTTTTTAGACATGTCTTGTCACTATCTTGATGTCGCGACATGTCATGAGCGTGTCTGATGATGTTTTGGCGACATCACAAGTCTCACAAATCATGATGACGACATATTTTCCCAACACGCTAGCTTTGCATATGTTGTGTCGTGTTTTTTGCCAACACGTGACCTAGATTGACTCCCAGTCACGGTGTCGGCGACTTGAAGATGTCGTCAAAAATATGACTACGGCATGTGTCGGGACGACACGTTGCTGAAATGTCAACGACATTTCTAACTAAGCTTGTTCATTTTGCACCCTGGCAAGCTGGCATTGGTTAGGCATACGGTTCTCCCAAAGGTTGTCTATAGATCAATTAAATCCAACCTCATCGGGCACAGGAAATTCACCAATGTGGGACCCCTCAATTCCAACACTCATGTCATCATAGTTGTTTTGATTGTGATGATTCTGATGATGAGGGTGTGCATTCATATGAACATGCCTGGCATTAGGAGGAGGAGGCATGTTGGCTCCAACATTAATGCCAGGATGATGGGGAGGCGTGAAGACAGCGGGATGAATTTAGGCTGTGCTGTCTTCCGAATCATGTGGCACTGGGTGCAAGTGTAGGTAAGACAAACCTGCAAGACAGGCAACTCGTAAAAACTTCACACATTTTGACAAGAAAATTTCAGCCAAAGACAACTTGTAAAATTCTGGTGGCATGCACGACACAAACTGAAGACATTGTGATGACTCGGGCAAAGAAAGCAACAAATCACGACTCAAGTGACTACAGATGAGTTGTCAAAATGTCGTAACTGATGACCTGGTTACTACCCCCAGAGTTGTGTCGTCACAGACAATCCGACCACCAGAGTTGTCATTTATGACCAACTGACTACACATTGTTGTTGGTTAAGACTCATCCCTTGATGACACACTTAGTCCTAGGACTAAGTGACCCTCCAAGTTGTAAGTTACTACCATGTGACAACCTGCAGAGTCGTCAGTTATGAACGGGTGAGGACCCCCAGAGTTGTCAGTTATGAACTGGTGACAACCGTCAGAGTTGTCAGTTACGACCTCATGACGACCCCCATAGTTGTCAGTTACGACTCGTTGACGATCCGTTTGTTGTCAGTTAAAGAATTAACTGACAACTCGGATGACCCAACTGACGACAAGTGACAACTTTGGTCGTGACTGAAGTAACGACTCTCGCCAAAATAATTTGCTAAAAAAAGATGCTTTTTGCAAGTTTCCTGTCTTGCTGGAATTGAACCTGGTAGGCATGTCCGTTCCCTACACACATATTGCATGACAACTCCTCAACAATCTCAGGATAGGTTGGAATGTCCAGCACAATTCCCCTGTGATGGAATTGGGAATCAATTGCACAGGGTAGCGGCCCAATTACCAATGGTGGGTCAGACATGATCTCGTTTAGATCAGCGTAGGCATCTTCAATCTTGGAGATAGTCTTGCGATAACCAGCGACTGCATTATCAAGGACATTCTTGGTCTCATTGAGTTGTGTGAATCCCTCAGGAAGTTTGTAGCAAATGTGAAGAAGCCTGCCACAGCTTGAGACCATCGGCAAAATCTTGTTCGCAGTCATAGTAGGAATGAGGAGGTCTACAAAGAATGCACGCTCACCACGGAAATCAATAGTACCTAGTTACAGCATGTACGGAGCCTTCATCTCAGAGTCAAAATACTTGGTCTCGGCCAGCTGGAGACGTGACAGTGCTTGAACAACATCACCAGGAAGCTCCCTGTTGGTACTCTCTTCCTGGGCCCCATCATAGAATGGTTGAGCTGCGTCATCTGTGAAGGGAAAGTGAGTGTGGGTAAACTGACGTGTGCATGAAAGCATTAACCTTGACAAAACCAAAGGTCATTAAATTTACCAGACATCCTCCTATTGCAATGTGTCTCTGTTGTTGAGTACTGAGTCATGAGGTTATGAAGTCTCCTCCTTGCGT
Source organism: Cyclotella cryptica (assembly GCA_013187285.1). Taxonomy (NCBI): domain Eukaryota; phylum Bacillariophyta; class Thalassiosirophyceae; order Thalassiosirales; family Thalassiosiraceae; genus Cyclotella; species Cyclotella cryptica. The sequence goes on from JABMIG010000084.1 coordinate 140,271, forward strand.
TCCATGTACTCCCCGAAATGTTCACAGTTGATATGATCATGAACCCTTGAGTTCTCTGTCAATTGGATGATATGTTTATCAAGGAGACACCCAACCTCTGTGTGTTGCTGCTCACCAAAATGTCTGGGCATATTGCTCTAATCTGTGGGCTGTGAGCGTACGGTAATAAAAGTAAGGACAAGATGATATGATGGTGTCTCTAATGTATGTTGACGGGTCCATGCGTATTTCATAAAACAAGAAGCATACTTTTTCATTTTGAATTCATGGGACACAATGACAAGAAAGACTTGTACGTAGGAATAGTATCTCTTAAAATGAAATAACATTTGATAGAATAAAATAATAGTTTGACAGAATAATAACAGTTTGACAGAATAGTAACAGTTTGACAGAATAATTATAGATAACCCGAAGGGAACGATGGACCCGATTTTGAATTATTTGTATTGCCCTGAATCATGTGGAATTCTTATTCATTAAACGCTAAACATGTATCTGAAATATATATTTCAAATGGCAGGCACTTCTGCATCTATATCACCACTAACAAGCAGGAGTCATTTTATTTGAACTCTGGAGAGATATCGCAAAGGACCCTTTGGCGTCATCACCAGATTTTGTGAAGAGACCTCTAATTGCAGTTTGTAATGAATTTTTCCTCATTGGTAGTACAACAGTAGCATTATCATGCCATACAATGTCATGGTTCTATGATGAGACATAATTCCATGTGGTACAATACCTATGTACCCCTACATCATAATAATCCACATCTTTCATATGTCAGTTAGTGCTGTGAACCGTGCTGCTCTGTACAAGACCATTCTGAGCACTGGTGATCAACCTGATCAAGCAGCATATGTCAAGCACAACCAGCACGAATCATAACCACCAAACCTAAAGCTCTCCCCGTATCAATTCTCACTGACTTGTTCAACCCAAACGACCATGTCTACTGCAACCCAGCCACCGTGGAAGACGTCTACAACATGGGCAAAACCATGATGGACCGTGAAGCAGGACATTGGGCAAACTTACTGCAGTAGCCCTGCAAAGTCATTAGGTTTCATGAAAAGTTTGGTGCTGGTGCCAATGTTGTGTTAGATGTGCGCAGGCGCCCTCTCAAATTTGACCTTGTTTCTCGTGGTGGATTGTTTGTACACCTATTGTGGGCATTGATGTTCATGAAAACATACTGAAAAGAGAAGGATTTGTGTGGCAGTGCTGGCGGAAAGAGTGGGGCTGTTCACCCTAAATCTTTCCGGCAGTGGACTTGGCCATTTATCCAGGCTCTTGGCTTATTGGGGTTTGAAGCGGTGAGCTCTATTGTACTTTCATTGCTCAAAATATTTTTGAACTAACTAGCTCGTGTCAGGTTACGTTAAGTAATTGGTTCAAATGTGACAATGGCAGTGACTGCCTGCAAATTGTAGACAGTACAAACTTCCAAATTCCAGATGCAGGTCCATTGTTCTTCACTCCAAAGTTTAGAGGTAGTGGAGTTTGGTAGGAAGTTGGCCTCAACATGCAAACAGGCAATGTTTGCTGGACTTTAATGGCCCTCCTCCCGGGATATTTAACGACTTACATTTTTTTAGGATGGCATTAAAAATGAGCTACAGCCTACAGCCAGGTGAAAAGGTGCAGACAATAAGATTTATGGTTCTGATGCTCCACATTTTGTGAAAGCTCCTGGAACAATACACTAGTCCCAAGATCCCACAATCATATCAATGGAGAAAAGTTAGGAGCCGTCCTGAACACGTCAACAAAAGATTTAAGCAGTGGAGTATCTTGAAAAATAATACAGCTATATACAAGAGGAGCACTTTGTATCCCAGAGGTATCATGATACCCGGCCAGCCAGACAGTGGATTCCAAAAACTGATTTCGAGTAAATTAAAAAAGAATTTTGGCACAAACAAAGTAACTCTATTGTTATGCAGTAGAAATGTACCAATTTTTTACAAGAATGAACAGATCGGATCATTTCAATCTATTGCATTCAACGGACAATAACTCGCAAAAGACTGTTCAAATGAACAAAATAAGAACACCATTCAAAAGCTCGGAAAAAGATCTTTCAATCCATATAAGGTTGTAAATATTTTTTACTCCAACTGCGATGTCATTTTTGTCCGTCAGACGGACAACAGACAGGGCAGGAGTGCTCTTGTTGTATTTAGCGCTCTTAAATATTTATTGTCATGACATTATGTATCATAAGGATGTCTTCCACACTGTTGCTTGCATGACACAAATTGAATGGAGAATGTCTTGGTCGAGTACAAGTCAGAATTGAGTTTGAACTCTCAACTGGACTGTGAACCATTAAGGCGGTCATGTATTACTCCTACATGAAATTGTACATGTTTCGACAAAAAATTCTTGGATGCGAAGCGTCAGATAGTCTGTCCGTGGCTTACATTAAGTCACAATAAAAATCTATTGTGCATGAATGTGCATGATGTGCCATCATCCTAGCACGATCCCACAATTTTTGCGATGTTCGCTATCTGACATGGACATCAGCATAGAAAAAATACCAATTTCTATGTGTTGGACTTTTAACCACCATATCAATATAGACCACTAACCGTAGCTAATTTTAAGTGGTGATTGCGATGAGCTGAGGACGTGTAGAGCTGGACTTAAGCTCTCAAGATAGTCCCAAAGGGTTTTGCGTTCTTGAACGGGTCTCGGGGGTTGGATATTGATGCCGCACCACTGGCCAAAGATATTTGACATATAAGAATCTGAACTCAATTCTGACAGAAAGAAGCCTTATTCCAAAAATAAGACTATCGCCAAGAAATAAGACTATTTTCGAGAAATACACCCTACGTAGTGTTCATGGGGTCGTTCAATTTTTATACTACCTCTATTTTGTCATTTTTGAAAGGACTAATTATTTTCAAATGCCTACTTACTTGTACACTCTAATACAACGTACTACGTTATGTGTGTTCCTACATTAGACTGTTTCATTATCACAAACCTAATATTTCCCCCAGTTAACCTCATACTAATCAGAATGGTGACACTCATTACCACAACCAAGATGCAATAAAGAGCCCGGGTGAAGGAATTGCAGCAAAAAGAGCGAATTCAACATGCCGAGTTGGAAAGACAAGGGTGTGTTGATACAAAATTCTGGGGTGGCTGGAACTGATTACAAGGGACAGAAACAACAACTGAATATTTCACCTCCAATGTTTGTACCTTCAGTGAAATGTTTGCATTCACATTATGCTCATTACAGGAGTCAAATATGCTCGGAATCTGGTAGAACCGTCAGTTCTAAACTAAATGTGATTGGTGTGAGGACACATGAGCTACTGACCGAGAAGTTTCCAGAAATCATTTTGTGAGCCAACTTGTAAGGAAAGGTACAAAACTGCCGTACAATATAAATAGGTGTACATTGCGGGATGAATAGTTGTCATTATTTACTTCGAATTCTTTTATCAGAATTGCACTCAGTGTCATCATCTTTTCGTTTCGTCTTGGCCATTGATGGAGGTCCTGGGACGTCATCTCGATCAAACAACATTTGAACTACTCGTATATTCTCGCCGACTACGTTCACGGTCTCCCAAAGTTGCTTACTTCCATTGCCGGATTCGCCTACAGCAACACATCGATACCCTTCCAAGCCAAACTCACTCACATCTGACAAAGACTGTGCATCTTGTTCTGCAAGATAACGTGCCATCAGACCACGTGCACGCTTGGCGTGCACTGCAACCACACGTCCTTTGTGTCTAAATAAAACATTGAGAAAAATTGTGTTGCGTGGGAGCGACAGAATATCAATTGAAGAAGAATATTCGTCACTGGCTAGGTTGACCAGTATTGAGCCACAATCTACTGATGAAGTAGGAGTCATCTGATTTCTCATGTATTCTGTGATAGACTCTTTCCAGAACGAAGATAAACTTTCCTTTTTCGTAGAGGGCCCTCCTTCTTCGATTACTCCTTTACAGCCCATCTCCAATCTGTAAGGTTGTATTCTCTCCATGGAACGTAAGACACCGTAGACTGGATCAAGAATGTAAAGATGCCTGGCAAGATAAGTTAGTGTCGGCAAATCGCAATTTTGTGGAATGATGCCTTGTTGAAATGCTGGACCAGAAAATGTAAAAAGGGCAAAATAATTGGAGGCCACTTTACTGCTCTTAAACGCTGACCAATGCTTTTGTGAAATATGACGTGAATCGCACGAGTAAGCTATTGTGAAATGTGGCTTTGTGGCACCATTTTATGAATGGAGCACTGACCTCATGTGATGTCTTTGCCAAAGCAGGTGAAAGTTTGAGCAAAGATTTCAGTTCCGTCTCACTTCTTCTTTTCATGGCCTTCACGATAATTTCCGTCTTGGCTTTGTCACACGACTCAGACATACAATACTCATTAGACAGTTTCGCCACCACATCTGCGTTGACTTCTTGATGAGCAAATATTCGATCGGATAGAAGTGTGAGGTCTAATGTTTTGGCTGGTGAAAGTATGATCGATATGCGATGATGGTTGTCTAGACTGTTATTTTGGATGTTGCTCATGGTAGTGAAAGGCGAGTGGTGTGAAATGATTCGCGATACTGCACGCCGGTAGACTTGGGGATCGATCGGGTCGAAAATTATGATCTGGATGGCGGCCTCGTCAAGTTCATCAAAGTGCACCACTCTGACGCTCTCACTGAGAAAGCCTCAGTCAGTTCCGTAAGAAAAGATGATATATCTTTGCATGGACCTTATTATCCCTCGCAGGGAAGTGGGTATGAGGTCGGTCGACAGAGCGTTAGTCAGGCAACTTTTGCAGCACTTGGAAGGCAATAACTGCGTAAGTACGGTGCACTAACCAATATGGTTAGTATCGCTGGATGCACGGTGATGGGGGCTACACGGCGATGCCCTCAGATGTGTTGTCGGCCGAAAACTGACTGAGTTATTACAGGTTATTACGGAAGTCTCAATCCGTTTTCGGGGGTTGCGGAATCATGGTCGACGATTTTTTTTGACATGATCGCGTCAAGATGTTGTGCAAGAGTGTGCAAGGGATAATAGATACAATAGTGGCAGAATAGTGGCTAATAGTAGATAGGGACGTCGTGCGAGGTGGTACCTGTGGTAGCACATCTGTACGATACTACATCTGTAGCACCCATCATCTTTGCTTATGTGCCGACAATGCTGTACTCCTCCACTCGTAGTATGGCACTTGCTTTCGTCCCTGCTCGGACCTCGCTGCATCCCACGTTTCCACTCGTCTCAAGGCCATCGTCGCCACAAACAATAAGAACTCACTGTGCCGTCTTTGCCTCGCAGAAATCCACCGCCAGCAACCCCGTAGAAATTACGTTCCCCACCCCGGACGAAGCAGCCTCGATGGGCATTCGAGACTGGCCTCAAACATTTCACGCCACCTCTTGGACAGAGTCCGTTTCGGAAGGTCAGATTGCCACGCGATATGTCCTGAGTGGTACTGGACGAGTGAACATCGATTACTTTGATGACAATGCGAGACAGTCTCAACGAAAAGAAGGAATTTCTCCCGGTACGTTGGTTGAAGTGGATGGAGAGGCAACGTTGAATTGGGAAGTAGATGGGGATGACGGGATGATTATTTTAACGCCGGGGTTTGAGGAGCAGGGCAAATTGGCTTTGGTGTTGGGATGTTTTGTTGTTTTTTGCGCTTGGCTACTGGCCGGATCGGGTGGATTCTAACGCTGCTGGGCATGGAATTACTGTGTACTTGATGATTGTGCAGAATATACAAATGTTCGCACCACTTTTGAGATAGGCAGGTCTTGTTCGATCCGCCTGCGCTTCCAGCAAAGTTCTGAGTGTATCACCGGACTGATCTTCATGTTGACTTATCTTACTGGATCGGAATCGTACTCTTATTATGGAGTGCACTTCACCGGTTCTATTTGAGAAAGATGGACAGCTTTCCATGTCGAGTGAGTCCTGTTACAAATCGCCTATTCTAACCCTGTGACAAGGAGGACGTGACAACCACATCCATGGTGTAAATGTATGAAAGTGTAGACTTGGGAGGGCAAAGGCCACGGTGTCAATGCATTTAATATCATCAAATTTTAGTTAAGCAAGATGAGTTTCTTTAGACAAAAATAACCCCGCAGATGCTTGTTTACCTAGTTACTCTGCTCATGGGGTCAAGAAGCACTATGGTGTCTTTTCCTCGTGTCCAAAATCATCAGACACAAGTTAGCAATTTAGTCATCACAGTCATCTTTAACGTTTGTGTCATCAGCAACACCAATATGATTTGAGTGGACAAGGCTGCATAAGCAAAGTACTGTGAAACCGGATTTCATGCCAGTTTTGACACTAAGCCATTGTTTATACTGTCATGTCACTTTACAATCGACATGCCATTATATGAAATGGCAAGTCATTACGTATAACATCAGTGTTTGAGTTAATAGAACATTATTAATAGTGTCACTACTAGTACTAATAATGGTTTGGGCGTTATAAATACTGACATGTCAAGGATTAAAATTTACAATTGGATTATGACTCCTTTCCTCTAAATTTACATTGGCACTTCTGTGGCATGCCAGTATAAACATAGGATATATCCATCATGCATACTGGATAAGCTGCACTTTACTCTAACTAAATGTACTATACTGTGGATATCCTTGTAACATAATTTAAGCAAATTCAATTACATCATGTACAATAGGTACAGATATCAGAATTATGTTGGAAACTTTCAGGCTGTACAACCTAAAATGGGTAGTACTGCATTTTCATCACAGCAGATACAAATATGTATCAATTTTGTTAAAAGCTGACTAACGTGTCTGGCAGTTTGAGAAAGAAAGACAGTCAATTACAGTTAGAAAGCTGGAGTAGGACATTTTCTTTGGTATATAATACTTCACATCTCAATATTGTTGACAGCTCAAAAGTTAGGATAAAAATCTGAATTAGATATTGGACAAACTTCAGTGCTACCCTTTTTATGTTGTAAAGCCGCATATGGCATAGCGCTAAAATGTATGCAGAGAAAAAAACAAAAATAATGACAAACTTAATTCTCACAAACTTGTTTATGGCATAACTAAATCAATTACTGACTCATTTTTGTAGTAACTATAAATTAAATGCCTCCCAGCCAAAATAAAAATATCAGAATGTGTTGTATGTAACGGCATGACAATACATAAAATGACAGAGCAGTAAAAATAATGCCTTAGAAAATACAAAACATATACATCAATGAAAGGCTTTTTCCAAGGATATATATTTTATTATCTATCCTTTATCAGTCATTCAAAGGCTAGGGGTGGTATAAAATACAGTTGTGTGCATCATGTAAGAGATGCTATGTGTTCGGGACGATTACATTCTCACGTAAAACGCCGTTGATTTTGTTGGCGCCAAAAGTTTCAATCGTCATTTTTAAGATGTATTCTTTGTCAGAAAGACCGACTTTACAGTATTTTGGTTATACAGTCTTAGGCTCATTCATATTCAAGTGAGAGTGAAAATTGCCTGATACCAAAAATAAATCTTCCTTGGGGTTGATGTGGTTTTCTTCCCTCCGTATGCTTAGGGTCCACAAAAGTATTATGGAGGCACCATATTTGATCAAACATCTGCATCTTACTTCATAATACCAGCAACCTTTGTTGTTATTATGGAATAGTGCATGAAGGTATTATTCCCTTTGAGGGAGGCCACATTTGAAATGACAATGTCTTTCTGGAGACACCCTGAGGTTATTTTTGAAAGGTCATTTTGTGGACCCTAAAAGAGCCAATCCTCATTGATGAGATGAGTTCTTCTTGCATTCTGATATTGCACATGATTCAAGTTGAGGGGTTTGAAGGCAATATGATTCCCATAGAGATCTGTTTGTCACAAAATGGCAATGATAGTAGGGAGAGCTTTGGCGGCATTTCTTCAAAGCAAGGAGCTTATCAAACACACAATGGATGCTTGCCAAAATGAGTATCAAATTTTGGGGCTAACTTAGATCCCGTCAAGTTCCGTATTACACCCTTAATGTAATCATACCTGCAACAGGCTAAATTTATGTTGAGATTGTGACCTCCCGTGGGCAGGCTTCTAACCTAACATTAGTTTTGATGGTTGCCTGTTTAGGGGTTTCTTTTGGGGATGAGATATCTCAAAATGATGTCTTCCATGCCCCTAGGAGTGATCAATTGGAGTGCTGTGTTGTCTTTGTCACATTCTGTGCTGTCTCTTGATCAATGCACATGCCCTTGGTGCTAAGAATGACAACAAGAAAGTCCTTTTGCTAGCAATGAAGAGCATCCTTCCCATATATGCTGACTGATGGGAGCAAGATGTCAATGCCTACAAGGAGTACCCAGGAAAGGATGCCATACAAGATAATCATGACATGACAGGGCACAGGACAGAAAGAGGTGTAACATCATGGGCTGTAATTGACAGCCTCCAACACTGCAAAAGGGCACAGCTGAAGATCTTAAATGAGGGCAATGTCATCAGAAGCGAAGGAATGTGTAGATGTTGTATTGGGGGGATAGAAGAGGAAAACTGCGTGACAACCAGAGGTGTGGGAGATAAGAGAAGGCCAATTTTGAAATGAAAGATGTCAATGCAACAACAAGATAGGTGGATGTACTAACAAAGAAGGCACAATAATTGGATTTGCACTCATTGTAGCTGCAATTGTTGGAGCCGTAATCTTCAGAGGCCCAAACATGATAGGCGTCATTGTTGGAGGTGTAATCATTGTTGGAGAGCTTTGTTGGAGGTGCACCCATTGTGGGAGAATTCATTGGACATACACCATGGACTCTTGCTTGTTGACTCATGATCCAGGTGTGACACCTCAAAGAGTTGATGAGCAAAGGGGGAATACACCCCCAAAGGAGTCCAAATCTTACCTGCAATGACATGACACCCAGTCCACAACCCCATTCATCATGATGTTGATTGCAATCCCCCATATCCACATGAAGATCCACTTCGATCATGGGTTACTCAGAATGATGATGGACAGATGAGGGGACAATGGGAAGACCACGTACTATAAAGAAAGAACTGTGTTGGATAGGTTAAATTTATAGGAAAGATAAATGTAATTTTGGCACAACAATTGAATGTGCAAGTCCAGGTAGGACTAACTTGCAGACCATAAGATTGGTGTAGGTGGTGACAAATATGGCACAATTATCAGATTTTTAGCTTTTGTAGCTTCAATTGTTAGAGCCATGATCTTCAGAGGTGCAATCATCAGTGGAGAGATCATTGGACACACATCAGGGAGTCTCAGTGGAATGACGAGGATGTGTGTTGCATGACCCATGTTGTGATACCACAAAGAGGGAACAAATGATGGGGACAATGCCATGACACCCATAATCTGCTATCTCCATTTAACATGATCTTGAGAAAGAATTAATGGGGAAGTATGCTTTTAGATCTAAATTGTGCCAATTAGGAGAAAAGTATTGTTTAGATGCTCATGTTAGCTAAATTGAAAGTGGCAACATGAAGATGAAAATATTGTACTGTCTCACTAACATGTATGCAAGAAGTGAATAAGAAGGCATGACCCATGGGGAGCACAGTTACAGCTACAGTTAGTTATTCAGCAAATAAAACAACATTGTTTGCAGTTTAACCAAAACGAAAAGAATCATAGGTCTTTCTAAATTGTTTGTGGTGTTGTACCATGACACTTGGAGGTTTTGCTGCTTTGGTTGGGGGGATCAGTGACATCACTCCATGTTACTTACTACTAACTCTGTTTGCCAGTATCATTACTTGGTCATACTAAGTGATTAACACCATGAATGATGTGATCCCAGGGTTCTTGATTGTGAACACCAACAACTTGGTGTGACAGGCAAAGTAATCAGTGCCATTTGGTCATATTCAGTGTGGCTGTGTGATTCTAGTGATAATGAAATAATAAAATGTGGTCTAGAGTAGGACCCATGATCATGCACTGTAAGTCCCTCTAAAAACCTGATGACTCAGTGTCATCAAATGGGCTGCTTGATAGGAAGGGGTTCCACTAAGGTGATCTGCTGCTGTCCCTGTCCAGTCCCAGTTGGATCCAGTGCTCCCTGTTAGGATGGGTGCACAAATTTAAAGTCTGGATTATGGAGATCTAGATCCAGGCCATTTCCTAATTTCCATCCAAAAATTGTGAATTGGAAATCAATGAATGGCAACAGTTATTGTTCTGCATGGTGTTGATGGATGGTGTAATGTTTGGCCAGTGTCAAGTTTGTCCCAAGTCTACTTAGTGATGACTCAAATAACTGCAACTTTGTGTCAAACAATCATGATATGAATCAAAATGATACTCCAGGAAGGATTCATAAAATGACCTATTGTGTAATGAAAATTTACTAACACACCATGAGTCAAAATCAAACATCTCTGAAATAACAGGAGTCATTGCTTCTACTCCTTTGTCTTCTCTGTCCCTTTTTGAAAACCTTTTTCACTACCTTCCAGAAGTGACTAGGTTAGCCAGCAGAGTTTGAAAACTTAATGACAAGAATACTAAAATGATGATCTAGAGTAGGCCCTACTTTTGCAGACCATGGGACCCTCTAAAAATACTTGGAACTAGTTGGGTTGCCAAAGAAGTGCTGCTGATAGCAGTGGGCCCTCAAAGGGGGTCTGTTGCTGCCCCCTCCAGTTCCAGGTTATCCAAATGCCAAAATATGCCATAAGTAGGATGACTGACATGAGCAGTAACCCTCCAGTCCTAACCCAGGAGCAAGAGGAAGGTTAAGGAGAATGGTTGTCAGCAAAAGGGTTTATTGATAGTACAGGGTGATGAAGATGCAATGAGCAAATACTGGATACTGCTGGTGTTGGGGCCTAGCTGGCAACATCAGAATGCATGCTACGGATAAGCTAGGTTTGGCTGCACAGAAAGACACACTATTGTGACCCCCCACCCCACTTGTCAGAACAAGAAGTTTGTGAACTTTGATGGTAAGCGGCATTATTAGGGCTCCTCACATGCAATATTTTCACACATATTTGGTGTAGTCGTGAAAATTTGCGCACATCCCTACACACTATTTTTTTCACACATTTCCCTTTTTAGTTACATAAAGAGCTGACACAAAAATTTGTGTGGCCGCACAAACTTTTGTGCCGCCACACATATTATACGTCCATCCGTTTGAATGCACATCTTTCTTGCGAAGCTCACCGATTTTCCACTATACATTCGTTTCTCAGGAAGACAAAAAAATTGAAAGTATACTTTCGCTTAACATAACAGCCTACTATTGTACTCTTCCTCATTCAAAATGAAAATCTTCTCAATACTTCCCTCGTTTAACAATTTGACGGATCTTCATGGGGAAATCAAGATGGTCCTCTTTGTTCCAGCTGGAATGTTGAACAAATGTGTGAGAACCTGAAGGGACATCGCTAATAATGGTTTTCACACAATTTCGTTTTGAGGCCGTTTTTGTGTGTGTAATGACCCACCTAAGAATGACGGCTCCAGAAACAATCATGAACATGATTTCCATCAACAATAAATTGGCAAAGGTACATGTCCCAGCTGCCTGTAGGTGCTCAAGGTAGCGATAGAGGGAATGGTATCTATGCAGGGAACCCTATATGACAACTATGAATACTTTTTTACACCATAGGTCTTGGGCTAGGCCCAATAGCAAGAATTAGCCAGGATGACATCAGCAGCAGTAGTTTGATTTGATTTGATTTATCAGGGGAAGGAGGTGGAGAAAATACAATGGTGCACATGGACAACAGACAACATGGAAAAGGAATCATGCTTGGAGGGATAGGAGAGAGGCTGAAGGATTCCTGCATCAACATCAAGGTAATGTCAAGGGTAACGGGAGGCCAAATTAAATGCTCTATACTATGTACTGTGAAGTGATGCTGCTGCTTGAAACTCCAGAAAGCAGTAGAGCCCACCCAGCAGGGCAGGCAACTCTAGACTCTGGCTATAAACATTGCAGGCTCAAGTCATCAGATCTCATCAGAAATACTGTAGGGTTGTCACCTGTTGGTTATGTTGGTCATCACAAGTAGTTATGAAATGTTGTCAGGGTCATCGTTAACTTGACATATAGATCATCATGGGTCATCTGCAGTAGTCATTTTGGTCATCACGCAGCTTTCATCATGTCATTACTTGAGGATGTTGGTACTCCTTGTTGTTACCATTTCATCCTTGTTGACACATCTAACTAAGTCTTTCTAGACCTCATGAATAGTAATTTCCTCAAGGAAATTGATTTCACTACATGATTCATCTAGCATATCATTACTGGTAGTCGCAAGTAAGCCACAAGATGTAAACAGTGTTTTCAAAAGGTCTTTGCCAATGGTTATCATGACCGCCGAGGGCACCAGAAGGGTGTGAAATAGAGTCACATGAGTCAGAAATTCCCTGGGTTATCACTATGTCTCATCAAAGCAAAGTTGCATGTCTTGCAGGCATGCGGCCCATTTTAATGCGACACATGTTTGAGTAGCGGAGTAGGGGGGAGAGGTCCATGTCACCATGACAATGAGTTGCGAATGGTGGCTCAATTTAAAGGACTCAATTTGGGATGAGAATCCACATGGTGATATGGTCTGTCTTGACGATTGGGGAATTGCCTGACCAAGTGAAGGCACACTGATAAAGATTAGTTCCCAGTGAAAGGAATAGCTAGCCTGCACAGTAACGTGGCTTATTCCTTTTCCATCTATGCCCATGAGGCAGGAGAGGGCATTCTAATTCTAGAAGACAAAGGTGATGTTATATCAGTGGCTAGGGTAAGACTACAGTAATAGGAATGGAGAGGGCTGATGGTGAAGCCAAGCCAAAATCCTAACAACAAAATTGGGAATTCTTGAGTGTGATGAGCCTAGCTGAACCAAAATGATGAGTTAGGTGAGGGTGCACCAATGCACCCTTCAACCAGCTTCCTGGAAATTCTGTGTTTTTTTGGAAAAATGTAGAGAAAAAAGCCAAGCGGGCCTTTTTTCTCAGAAGGGAGAAAAATACCCCGCCCAGCTGGCTGGGCACACCCAAGTCCAAGTAAACCTGAGCCATGCAGGAACAAACCGGAGCACTCCCAAGCTAGGTTATAAATCCCGGAGGAGGAATTCCACATTAATATTTGCTAATTTTGACATTAACCTGATTACTGTGATTGCAAGATTACTGAGAAGGACTTACTTAAGTATTTCGCTCAATACTTAAGGACTGAGACGCCATGAAGTCACAAAATAAGGCTCATTTTGACAAAATTTACCCTAATATTTCAGGAACTGACCGGAATTACTGCAGGAATTCCGATCGGGTACTGGATACGGTGTTTTTGGGACAGTGACCAAAAGTGGAATTTACAACCTAGCTCCCAAGTACTTGGGTGTGGTGAACCTGAGTAAAAAAGGCACACCTGCTTGAACCTACGTGCACCCAAGTGCACCCAATTGGACGATTCTACCAAACACACCTGAGTCCACAAAGGCACACCTTAAATTCACCAAAGCACACCTTCTACACTTCAGTGAACTAGAGTGCGCTGAAGCATACCAGAGTATGCACAAATCAAAACCAGTGACGCTCGACAACCTAGCCATACAACCTGAGCACACAAATGTCACGGCACCTTAAACAATGATGAATCAGATTTGTCATGCAACTGCATCCAGCTGTAGAGCCAATAAGTCTTCTAGATTTCCACCAACGCTACTTCATCATGTAAGTCAATCCAAATACTTTTCTTCATCTGAAAGATCTTCGTCATCACTCTCTGATGTTGCGTGCATTATTGTTTGTATTGTTGCTGATGTCAAACCATTTGGTTGCACATTACAAAAACTGTCTCAGCACCATGGGCACCATTGAGATTGTGTCCTTCGACAAATTGATACACCACACCCAACTCCAAACTATCCAGCAGCTTCCCGGAATTCTTGATTTTTGGTCGGACGTGGCGTCACTCTGAGATTTTACCACTTCACTTGGAGATTTCTATTTTTTTCCTCAGATTAATAGTGACATCACTTGGTATCAATCAGCAATTGCCATGTTTGCCAATAGAGTCACTCGGTGATACTCGGTAGTCAACACCAAGTACTTGGTTATAACCACCGAGTACTTGGTGCCACACACCAAGTACTCGGTGATTATAACCAAGTAGTCGGTGCGACAAACAAAGTACTTGGTATCACTAGGTTTTACTCGGTGATACCTAGTATCACTTGGTGACACTTTCTGTCACACTTGGTGATACTAGGTGTTCTAAAGTACAATAGTAGACGTACGTTACTCGTACGTTAGGTACTAGACTTTGTATCAAGAATAATTACAGTATACCAGCACCCGCTGCAAGATTTTTTGTAGCGAGCTAGAGAGAATGCGATTCGTAGCGACAGAGGAAGACATACTCTAAAAATAAAGTAGCTTGTCTATGCTTGCAAATGGGTGCGAGTGCCTTGCGCTCAGCGAGCTAGACAGAATGTGATTTGTAGCAACAGAGGAAGACATACTCTAAAATAAAGTAGCTTGTCTACGCTTGCAAATGGGCGCGAGCTCCTCGCACGCTTCGCGTGCGCCGCGCTCGCTCTTGCACCCATTTTTAAAGTAAGATATAATTTTTAAGGTAAGCAGACATCAAAACAAGATGACTACCCATGTACGCCAACCCGAAAAATTATTTTTTTACAGGTAAATTCAATTTAGCTTATAGTGTAAGTACCTGTTTTGGCAAAAAGTGAAAAAACTGTCTCACTGAAGGAGAAGGAGAAGGAGAAGGAGAAGGAGAAGGAGAAAAGGGGCTCAGTTTCCAACACAACTAAGATTTTGAAAAAATCTTGATAAGTATGTCTTGTGTAGTAAAGTTTATAATTATTCGTTGTATTTACCAAATTAATGCATCATGATCTAGATGTGGTGCAAAATTTATGCTCGGCTACCTAGTTCACTCTCCAATTTTGCTTTCGATATACTTTAAATTCTTGCTGATCCATCAACACTTATGCATTTTACTTCTTGGGGTGTTGAATTCTGTCCCAACCAACGACCACTAGTGGTGACTCAAATATGATCTTGAAGATGTTTCCTGCTCTTCTCCCTTATCATTCCGGACCATTTGGGGCGAAATGTGAAATATAGACTATAGATATTGAGCATGTTCCCATGACCATGATGTACATATCCCCACACCACATGGACAATTACGATGCAATGAACTGAAAATGCTACTTCAAATATGATTCCACCCTCTCATAGCTATAGCCTCCCATACTCCCATATCTCAAGTTTGCAGTCCCTGTTCACAACAACAGATCTAACTCTCAGAATATCTAACCATTGCTTCCTTCAGTGCTGAGTGCCACCAATAAGTTAGTGGTGTTACAAGGCCATCACTCTTTGTTTTGATCTGTGTGGCCATAATGCACTCTTACCACAATACGCGATACAAGATCATAAACACTTCTACTTAACCATTAGGTGACACTTGTAGATACAAAAAGGAGCACACGAGATGACTTCACTGAATTGTCACCCTCTTGACAGTGATAAAGGGACATATATTAGTGTTTGAGGCATTTAACGTCATTTGAATGAAAAACTGTAGAACAATAAGCATTCAGTGCCATTTATTGCAGACAATACCATTCAATGCATTCAAATTCAATGCATTCAATGCAAAAAGTAGAACTGACTGTGCCAAAAACAGAACTTAATGCTAATATGGAATTTAGCACCAACAATTGAACTCACTCTCAAACTGAATGCTTCCCAACATAGTGAGTAAGGAAAAAAGAGCCATTTCAAGAGAACAGTGAAACCATTCTGTTTCTACACAAGTTATGCACCCACTTGACAGCATTCTGATGACAGTGTCTGTTACGTGTTGATTCAATGAAACATTCTGGTCTATGGTAGGAGCCAGCACACCACCAAGTGATGCTAAAATCTAGGTGAGACTTGCCAAGCACTTGGTTGAAATCACCAAGACAATCAACGAGTACTTGGTGGCTTTACCAAGTACTTGGTGGTTATGGCCAAGTACTCTGTGGTTATCACCGGGTACTCGGTGGTTATCACTAGGTACTTAAATAGTTATCATCAAGTACTTGGTGGTTATTCCAAGCACTCTGTGGTTATACCATGTACTCTGTGGTTATCACCAGGTACTTGGTGGTTATCACCAAGTACTGGGTGGTTATCACCAAGTACTCGGTGATTATCACCGAGTACTCAATGGTTATCACCAAGTACAAGGTGGTGAATATCAGGTACTCTGTGAGTCACACCATATCAAGTGCCACTTGTTTGTGCGTATCTGCTTTTTATAATGATGGCAAATAAATGGCAAGATTTGGGAGCGCTTGTCAGAATTCGGAAGTTTTGGACGCACTGGAAGTCACTCAGATAATGCACAGCAGCAAGCAGATCTTTCTATATGGTTTGCTTGGACAAATTGTGACATCCTTCAGTGGCCAAGTGAAACCAAGTACTTGGTGAAACTTGCCAAGTACTTGGTTGTAATCACCAAGACAAAGACTTAATGGTTATCACCAAGTACTCAGTGGTTATCATCAAATACTTGGTGGTTACACTAAGTACTTGGTGGTTATCACCAAATACTTGGTGGTTATCACCAAGTACTTGTTGGTTTTGTCAAGTACTTGGTTGTTATACCAAACTTGGTGGTTATCATCAAGTACTCGGTAATTATCACCAAGGACTCAGTGGTTATCACCAAGTACTCTGTAGTCATCACAAAGTACTTGGTGGTTATCACCAAGTACTCGGTGGTTAACACCAAGTACTCAGTGATATGACTAAGTACCTGGTGGTTATCACCAAGTACTTTGTGGTGAATATCAGGTACTCTGTGAGCCAGACCACATCAAGTACTACTGGACTACTTCTTTGTGCATATCAGGTTTTTTTATAATTATGGCGAACAAATAGCACAAGGTGGCAGCACTTGCAAGAATCCTTAAGTGTTGGACACACTGGAAGTCACTCAGATATTGCATCGTAGCAAGAAGATCTTTCTATAGGGTTTGTTTGGACAAATAGTGACATCCTTAAGTGACCAAGTGACACTGAGTACTTGGTGAAACTTACCAAGTACTTGGTGGCAATCACCAAGAAAGAGACTTAATGATTATCACAAAGTACTCGCAGGTTACTATGAAATACTTGGTGGTGATACCAAGTACTAGGTGATGATTATCACCAAGTACTTGATGGTTACACCAAGTACTTGATGGTTATACCAAGTACTTGATGGTTATACCAAGTACTTTCATAACCAGACTTGGTGGTTATCATGAAGTACTTGGTAGTTATCACCAAGTACTCTGACGCTGTCGCTTTCACCAAATGCTCTGTGGTCATCACCAAGTACTTGGCGGTTATCACCAAGTACTCGGTGCTATCACTAAGTACGGTACTTGGTGGTTATCACCAAGTACTTTGTGGTGAATATCAGGTACTCTGTGAGTCACACCACATCAAGTACTACTGGGCTAATTGTTTTGTCATGTCTGGTTTTATAGTGATGGCGAAGAAATGGCAAGAGGTGGCAGCACATCCCAGAGTCACCAGTTTTTGGACATACTGGAAGTCACCACGATATTGTACTGCAGCAAGCAGATCTTTCTATAAGGTTTTCTTGGACAAATAAGCCATCCTTCAGTGTCACTTGGTGTTGTACCACCAAGTGACACCAAGTACTTGGTGAAACTTGCCAAGTACTTGATTGTAATCACCAAGATAAAATGGTTATCACGTAGTACTCAGTGGTCATCATCAAAAACTTGGTGGTTATACCAATTACTATGTGGTTTTCACCAAGTACTCTGTGGTTATCACCAGGTATTCTGTGGTCGTCACCAAGTACTGGGTGGTTGTCACCAAATACTCAGTAGTTATTACTTAGTACTTGGTGGTTATCACCAAGTACTAGGTGGGGAATGGCAGGTACTCTGTGAGTCATACCACATCAAGTACTACTGGGCTACTTCTTTGTGCATATCTTGTTTTTAAAATGATGGGAAACAAATGGCAAGAGCAAAAGGTGGCAGCACTTGCCAGAATTCCCAATGTTTGGACACACTGGAAGTCACTCAGATATTGCACCGCAGCAAGCAGATCTTTCTATAGGGTTTGCTTGGACAAATTGTGACATCCTTAAGTGGCCAAGTGACACCAAGTATACTTGGTGAAGCTTGCCAAGTACTTTGTTGCAATCACCCAGACAAAGACTTAATGGTTATCAGCAAGTACTCACCGGTTTTCATCAAATACTTGGTGGTCATTCCAAGTACTAGTGGTTATCACCAAGTGCTTGGTGGTGATACCAAGTACTTGGTGGTTATCACCAAGTACTTGGTAGTTATACCAAGTACTTTACCAAACTTGGTGGTTATCATAAAGTACTCAATTATATCCTCTTTTTGCAAGTACTGTCATCAAACAAAAGGAGAATCCCTTAACAATCATAATATGACAATGGTAAGAAGAGTGTCTATGTTATTAAGTTAATTGAGTGCTTCAAAACTGTGTATTATTTTTTCTTACAGTAGATAAGTGCAGACTGGTTTCGGCCTTAAAAGAAGTGGTGGTGCCCTACTTGGCAGTACGATATACTTGACATGATGATATGCAGTCCACACCAATGTGTCTTTTTTAATCTTCAATTACGTCTTTACAAGTGTACGGTACGATAACTACCAACCCACCGAGTAAGACGTAGTTCAAGACGTGGTAGTACCATAACATGTGATTAACACAAAGACTGTGTGTCACTCACTGAAGCTCACCAAGTAGTACCGTACTTGGTGATAACAACCGAGTATTCGGTAGCAATCACCGAGTACTATGTAGCTATGACCGAGTACTTGGTAGCGGAGTACTAGGTAGTTATCACCAAGTACACGGTGTCATTTGGTGGTACCACCGAGCACTTGGTGTTACGACACGGTGATACTCGGTTTCTAACCTACGTCACTTGGGGAAATTTTAATCGTGCGAGGTTTAAATTTATGTCACTTGGAAGTTCATGGTCCCCAAAATGGGCCCCCGGTGATAAAAAACAGTTAAGTTCGAGTAGTTGCTCCTGGTATGAAGGCTTTTCGTTGCCGATCTGCCAGGTTTTGCCTTATGAGTTGGCCAGAGAGCCAGATGATTCCACAGTACTCTCTGCCTGTCTCAAGATCTAGAGGCAGGAAAACAATCTTGTTGTTGGCATAGTTGAAGTGGGCGATAGATTTCCAACGTGGAGGCTTTGTTTCCTCATTGGTGGTGATGGCGGTGATGGGGGTAGAATCGGTGGCTTCTACAACGTACAGAACGCCAAAAGCAGAGGTGCAAGCTCGATATTGGAGGGCTGAATATTGTGATGTTGAGGGTTGGAGGGCTCCTGATGCACCTCCTCCTCCAGTTCCTGCTGGCGACGGAAACAAAATCATTGCAGTGTTCATCCAATACGTGGTTGTTGTCAGATGGTGCATTTCTGGCCTTGTCATAACCAGAATTTGATTCCTCTGTGACATCGTGAAGATAGAACATCGTGACAATTGTTTTGTGATGTGTGGTTTGTCTGGGAGCTTAAAGGGTTGTGAGTCATGTGAAAGTGGGGTATTTGCACACTTGCAACCATGTCATTAGAGGTGGGATGGACGAGATATGTGAGTTTTTTGCCAAAAATATTGTGCGGGCTGCCTACATAAAAGATACGAGAAATTGACGAAAACAAAAACTTTGAATCATCTTGACTCAATGACGGGAAAAATCATTACTGAACCAGTGGTCTTTCATGCATGTTAATTGGTCTTGTCTTGTTTTTAGTTTCCATTATTTTGGAGAGGTTGCTGTGAACTTGCTTGTCGTGAACTCCATGTGCAGCAAACGGTTCATTGCCACCAAGTTCATATTGATCACAATATTATAACACAATACAAAATTTTGCATGTTGAAAGCAGATGATGCCATTGCAAATATTTTTATTCACATTGTCAAGGTTGATTGATTTCAAACCTTCCCTGCATGCATGAAAGCCACATTTTCCATTTAGAACAACCCGACCTGATTGCTCTTAGGTTAAGAAAGTGTGGTGCCCATACCTATTGGTTGTTACAGAGATCATAGTCACTATAATTGTCACTATCACCATCAATGTATAAAACGTTATCATTGATTGTAATTCAGTTGTAGTCATTCGTTGGGTGACAACAATGGAGGAAGTGGACAGATGGACTTGTGAAAATATCATTGATCTTGTCACCTTGGATCAATTGTCTATGAGTAGAACCTGGAAGGACAAAGAGACTATGGGACTTCACAAAATAAAACTGTAATATTTGCTCTTAGTTATTGATTGTTTATATTTGATTCTCCGTGAGCAACCATTCATTAGGGAGGTGTTGTTTAGTACCTACTATGGTAAGCTAAACTAACATAACCAAAGATTTCAAAGTTGACCTTGCTTATCTGTGCCAAGGTTGCCAGAAACTTTCAAATACACAATTTTTCAGATGGTGCTCAGATGATATTCCCCGTCCATTTGCAAATTTTCCCTTTTGTGGCTGCAATTATTTCAACAGTTTACTAACCTTTCAAAATTGATCTTGCAAGATCTCTCACAGTTAACTTGCTCAAAGCTCTTAACTTCTATTTTGACAGTCCAAGTTAATTGGAGCACATAATTTTGTGAGGACCGGTCCATAGCAATCTGCTAGTAAGTCCTTTCAATTTGCAAATTTCTGTACTTTCCAGCTTATAGGTTGAAGCTGTAGAAGGTGAATCCTCCAAAGTTGACAAAAGAATAGCATTCGCTTGTCTACTTCATCAAATAGAAAAATAAAAATGCATGAACAGCTCATTCTGCAACCAGGGAGAATAAAGTCACAATAAGTGAGTGGTTTCAGGCTTTGCTGAGAGAATAATTTGTGTAGAGTCATCTTTGTGTAGAGTCATCATACTAACATTATTGAATAATTGTTATTAAGTTCATCCACACACCCATACCCAATTCCATGAGAATTATGTTGAATTTCTGATGTACTCTCTTGAATGACTTTGGTCTCATCACCGATTTTCATGCACTTGGAAAAATGTAACAATAGATTCTTCTCCTTTGTGATTGATGTGCATGAGAACTTGGTCATCATGAAACCTACCATCACAAGACGATGGTTTAGTGGGAGTGGGATTTTGCTCGTGGCTTGACCATGTTGTTGTCCCCCTTGTCCCAAAACATGATCCACCACTTCCAAAGATTCCTGTCACACATAAATACAAAGTTTTAGCAACAGAGGCAGTGGCAGATGATTGAGTGTTTGTAGTAGTCGTTGCCTTTGGGTGTCATAAAAGGTTTGGGGAGGAGGGGTATGTCCATGGTTGACACGGACATCATTCCTTGGGGGCTGTCATCGTGCTGCATGCGATAGTCGCAAATGTCTTTGCTGTGGTACAAAGGCAGAGGGGCTGATTGGTAAATAGCAATAGTATGGGCTTCATGACTGCCAACAAATTAGAAATTAAAGCGTTAGCATTGGTTAATGCAAGAGGATTGTTGATACATAACTGCTTGCAACTCATTGTTGAGTTCCAACAAATGGTTGAGGTGCTCCAGAAAATGACTGATGGTAATAAGTCAGAACTATTGTTAAGGGTATTTCATTTGATCACGACAAACACAGGAATAAGATCTCAAATGAAAAAGTGTGAAGGAGCTCAAAAAGGAACTGAAATCAAAGAGGCCGTTGTCACCTGCAAAGGGAAACCATCGCTCCTTAGGTGGCCACTGACCAATTTTAATGATATCATTGAAACTGCCACAAAGCATGTTCTCAATATGGAAAATGCTGAAGAGGATAATCATGACTTCATTCCCAAAACTGCAGAAAGTCTAACAGGCACAATATCAAGAAGAGATAGCTTAACTATTTATTTGTTTTATTTAGCAACGAATGCTATGTTCTAATAATAGCCAATATTGGATTTCTATAGGGATCGATTTTGGGGCTCAAGTGATGTTTTTCGAGAGACCATGAATTCAAGAGTAATTAAAATCACAAGAACGCTACCAGGTGTTTGACTTGAAAACTGACCACATGGCCTAAGCATGACAATTCTTCAAGTCACCTGCAGGGTGACAAAAAATCAAAACAAAGCTGCTATGAGATCACATTGTAGCCACTCGTTTGGGTCTTCAGCATTTCACTATGCTTCCAGTCCAAGCGCCTGCCAAAACAGGTCGTCCCGCAGAGAGATTGTAGCGATGGGCATTGCTACAGACTCTAACCACGCTTCCTGACCACCCATGCATTGTGGAAGACCATACCTACTGCCCAGCAGGATACTAGTACCAGGCTGTCACTACACATACTAGAGTTTCCTCAGTGTAGCTCTCCCACACTAAGCCTGACTAAGACACTTGGTTCCCAAACCAATGTAGGCCCCGAACATAGCATGGTAGTGCTCCTTGCGGAGTCCGCCATACTATGCCCTGGGCACAGTAGGGGTGCTGGGTAGCCAAGCACAAGAATAACTGCCGAGATAGTGAATCCCAATGAGACCCGAAGTCTCAAGGTCCAAATGCATGGACTGCCTCAAAGTCCTGGTGTTGCATGTTTCTCCACATGCCTGTGTTTACCTACCCTTCAGGCTAACCACAGCTTCCTCATGCCTAATGCAGTTGCCATGGTTAGCTATAGTGCTAACTGCCTGTTCACTGCAGATCAACTATGAGAGAGTACGATAGAACACCCTCGCTTGATACCACCAAGCTAAAGTACTGAGTTATACTAGATTCACAGCTGATTCCTGGTCTCTATAGGAGGGAGGTCTACCGGAAACCATAGCAAGACTTGATGATCGCCCCTTGTTTTGTGTTATAATGAGAACCGTGGGCAATTCTTATCTACATCCGCATTAGCTGCAGGAAGCTAAGGTGAGAGAATCAGCAAACATCCAATATCCTCAATGTGACTTAATCACGCCTAGAGCCACACTGCAGTCATATCCATCCCAGGGCCACCCTTTCATTGACTGAGGCCATCCCTGCAGGCCGATGAATTTCAACACATTTTTGACCACCCACCCCTCCGTCTGTGTCTGACCGTCGCCCTGGTGGGTACCCTCATCTGCAGGCAGAAAAAAAAAACGAAAGTGTCCATGCACCCCATTTTGGTTCAGTTCTAATACGCATCTAATCGTGAACTTTACAGCTGTTGATACGTCATGACCATTTTAAGACAAGAATGGTGTGGTAGGTATGTGTAGTATATACGAGGTGAAGTACCGAACACGCATAAAACCGAGAAATTGAAACAAGCGTGGGGTAGAATTTGTGACGTCAACATCTCTAATGAAAGGGGGTCGGTATTTCTGGCTGGTCAAAAAATGTTTTCTGCAGCACTGGCGAGCGAGATGCAGAAAAAAAATTTCGACCACCCCCAAAAAACCATACTCATAACCCATTAGGGTGGTTTTTTGTACGTGGGTGGATAAAAAATTCTGCCTACAGAGATACCCTGAAGAATGCACCTGCATGGTGATGGTGTGGACTCATCTCAAGCAACTTTGTAAGGAGTCGCTAATATTGTGATCCATCAGAATGTCTACAAGATTAATACTCCCAGTGGCAACACACTCCCTCATCGTGTGATACGCAATGCCAAGTGCGTCTTCTTGCATTCCGAATCAAACATAGAACTGCTCTGCAACATCCCTTGGTTATCCCCATACAAGTTTGTCCACCCCTTAATTGCTACACCCAAGCTCCTTAGTATATACCTTTATGATATAGTTTCCTCACATGCCATCTTCCCAGCCATGAACTCTACGCCATAGCTGGATGTCTGGATGGAGGTTTGGTGCTTTTTCAACCATGACACCGGTGTATTACCCACAAACACCCCTAGTCCCGTGCAGGACCAGTCAGTCCTTAAATTGTGCCCCAAGTCAGAATCGAAGAAGATCGACATTTGTAGAGGCGGGCCAAATGCCTGTGGAATGTTAGGATCAATCTCTTCAAGAGCATCCGGGATACTGCTGCTGAAAAGATGCATCAGGACTGACAACACTGGGACATCCATCAGATTGCGGTGATCAATAATGATACCTCTTTCAAGGAAATCTTTCGAGTACTGGAACACACTCTCAACCGCCCTCAACCGCTTCTTACAATGACAAGCCGAGAAGCGACTGAGGGAGCACACAGCGAACTCTACCTATGCAACAAAGCCACTGGAGAATGCCAATCAACCTCTGATATGCATTATGCCCTTCTTCATCTAATGGTTTGGTTTCATCCATCTCTGGATGAGACCCAGCTGACATTGGTTTTCGCTCGCCTTTCATAGTGTTTACCCTGATGGTGTCCATTCTATGCCACGAAGCTTGCCCACGATATCTTCAGCCTTTGAGATAGTCTGACGGACGTGTGTTTGGCTTCCAACAACCCAGAATTCCTCGTCCTCTGATGCAATTGTACTGTAATCGCACCCTAGGTGATATTCAGGTAGGCCTGGTTTACTGATCTCTGACATAGGCCAAGAACCTACCTTAATTAGTACCCTTATTGGTACCCTTATTAGTACCAATATGGACTAATTCGAAAACTCCCAAGTAAGGGATCATCCTGACCTCCAAAGTGGTGAGAGGTCCTGACAAGGATAAAGATCTATATCTTTGGATCTAAATGACAAGAGAACACTCTGTCAGAACACCCTCATGAGAAGGGTATAAACATACCAGAGTGTGTAGAAACCTACACAAAATCACATGGTTTCATTGGGATTGCATTGACATCCCATCCTCATTTGTTCATTGTAATCACTAAATGATAAGCTCACAAATTACCATCATCAACAAATCTATAACACCTTTATCTACGAAATTGGTATTTAGTATTTTTTATCTCCAAACGGCTTAGGTCACTATCTATAGATAGCCGTTTCCGCGACCTTCTCGCGTGAAAGCCACCGAAAAACTTTGTTTCCCTCCACTCCGTCACTCGTGCTCCGTTGCGCAAGCAGACCCGTCGTCAGCTACGTAATACGAGAGTGTGCAAAACGCAACTACGTTGCGTCAGCCACGAGAACTCGCGCACGTCAGCGGTACCCCTAGGAGCTTTTTTAAAGCCCTATTTATACGTACACGCCTCGGTGACGCACTTACGAGAATGAGCACCTCTAAGGCAGTCCCTGATGGACTTAAAAGCCAAGAGTGTGAGAGGAACCCGGGACGGAACAAACCGCCCGTGCCATACATACCCGAAAGGGATGTAGTTCAAGACGCGCTGGCAGTAGACACTACCGCCAGCACGATGAAGCTCACCCTGCCTGGCAAGGTAGAGTTGAGGGTATCCGTGTGGTCACACGGTACTCCCGAGCAATTCCTGATGCATGTCCAAGCAGCCCTGGATGCCGTAAGGCAGAAGGGCCTTGATGCGGCATATGATAGGGTCTGCAAGGACCAGAAGGATTGCATCAAGAAGGCAACAAAGGCCGAAGAAGCTTTCAAGAGTTACTCGGGATCGGATGCGAATCCTCCTCGAAGAAAAAGCTTATGAAAAGGCCCTAGAAGCCGCCACTAAAGCTGACGAGGCTGTTACGTCCGTCATCAATCAAGTGTTCAGCCTCTACTCCAACCTACTCACGGAGGAAGCAAGGCGCCCCTGGAAGAAGATCGTGAGTGAACAAATTGACTGTTCTCCATGGACTGACATTTATGGGGAAGAACATCCCGAGAAGCGTGAGCAGTCTTGGGTGTCATTCATGGAATGCGCCAGCTTACATCTGTTGACCGTGTTCCATAATGATGCTTCAGAGACACGGTGCTTCTATATTAGTAATGGGTTGAAGAAGCCCAACAGGGTTCCGATTCGCCAGTTCATCAGCCGCATCCAGCAGCTGAATGGCTACTTGGACCTATTGCCCTGTCTTTACTACTCCAACCGTGCCACCAAGCTCACCACTGCGGTGAAGCCGTTCGATGACCCGGACCTAGCTAGTCACATACTACGCATGGTCCCGAGGAATTGGCAAGACCAATACAAACTTAGTGGGGCATCGGTACCCCAAAGCGTTCGGAAGCTTCTAGAAGCACTCAAACGTATCGAGAAGGCCTATCCAACCGACAAGGATCGTGATGGGCCTAAAAGTTCCGCAAAGTCCGGCGACTCCTCCAAGAAAAAGATGGTTATGTTTAAGGATCGTATCCCACGTAAGCGTACCACAAGTGCAAAGCACTGCATTTTGTGCAAGAAGCATGGGGGCGCGCACACGACCCATAATACGCAGGAGTGCCGCAAGTATGAGAAGGATGGTTCCTTCAAAAAGGACTTTGCAGGAAGAAAGCCCCGTGGACCTTCGCGTGGTCCGGAGGCTTCTCATCGCACCAATAGTGCCTATGCGCAGTTGTCTGCGAAGATTGAGAAACTTGAGAAATCTAACAAGAAACTCAAGCGTTCGCAGAAGAAACGCAAGCGCCGTCACGAAAGTGACAGCGATGACTCCGACTCGTCCTGAGGGGATGGGTACGGTAGTATTGGGGGATCAAGTACATGTTGTAAGAAACTAAAAAGTAATAAACAAACAAGTTATACTTACCCCAGTCCGAGTAAAACTACCGTTAACTTGTATTCAAACATTAATTTGAATAATAATCTAACTAAAGAGATTATAAAAGATTCAAAAAATCTTAATAAGATACCGAAACATTCAGTTTTAAATAATCAAATTGTTTAGGATAACACGATGAAGCAAGATCAAAAAAATCTTGCAGCAAAAATCGAAAAGAACACACAGAGTGAGATAATTGCCGAACTGTTGGACCCTGAACTGTCGGGTGCCTTTCTCAATAGTGTGAACACTTCCTTCAAAAGTCAAACAGAAGGAAGAGTCACAGCTGTAGTAGCCAAAGCATGGCATACCTTAGCAACTGAAAATCAACTTCCACAGAAGCACGAACACTCTGGGAAGAGTTGCACTAGTAACAAAGTCCTCAAGGTCCTACTTGATAGTGGATCTGATGGTGACTTGATGTTCCATGAAAAGGGAACATCCATGCATTTCCCCTACTTGGCTAGGCAGGTGCCAAATTCTTGGCATACGTCGAATGGGGACTTCCTAACCAAAGGAAGGAGCGAGGTTAATCTTTGTTTTTTGATTATTCCAACAGCAAGGAGTATCTGGTAACACCAGACGTTGTGGAATATGATAAAAAGAAGATGACCAAGCCAATGTATGACCTCATTCTTGGTTGTAATACCATGAAAGAGTTAGGAATTGTTCTAGATTTTCGAACAAAAGAGATAACAATTGATGACGTCATTTTGCCAATGAGGGACATCAGTAGTCTGACTAAGTCAACAATGGAAAAAGCCTGGGCTGTGAACAACAGCTTGGCACATGAACCCAGTAGTATGCAAGAGGCGACTCAGAGAGTGGTCCATATCCTAGATGCTAAATATGAAAAAGCAGACCTCCAATCAGTTGTTAGCACCAACTGTACTCACCTTAGTCTCCAAGACCAAAACAAGTTACTAGAGTTACTCACAGAATATGAGGAACTTTTTGATGGAACACTAGGTGATTGGAACACAGAACCCGTCTCCCTAGAACTGAAGGAAGGCGCTAAGCCATATCATGGCCGACCATTCCCAGTGCCAAAAATACACAAAGAGACCATAATCAAAGAATTGAATAGGCTCTGTGAACTGGGGGTATTAGAGTTTCAGCCCGCATCAGAATGGGTGTCACCCACATTCATAATACCGAAGAAAGATAACACTGTACGCTTTATCTCTGATTTTAGGGAAGTAAATAAACGGCCAGTTAGGAAACCGTTTCCAATACCCAAAATCAGCACAGTGTTGCAAGAGTTAGAAGGTTTCACTTTTGCCGCAGCCCTTGATTTAAACATGGGTTACTACACCATACGATTGGATCCTGATGCATCTAAAATCTGCACCATCATTTTCCCTTGGGGAAAGTACTCTTATCTTAGATTACCGATGGGTATTGCAGGTTCTCCAGACATCTTTCAGGCAAAAATGTCAGAGCTAATGGTTGCCTTAGAGTTCGTGAGAACTTATCTGGATGATTTGCTTTGCATCACCAGGGCAAGTCTGTATGACCACCTAGATCATTTAAGGTTGGTACTTACCAGACTGCGAGACACGGGCTTGAGAGTCAACGTCCCAAAATTGAAGTTTTGTGCTGTTGAAACAGAATATCTGGGATATATATTAACCAGGACTGGCATAAAGCCATAGCTAAACAAAGTACAAGCGATACTCGCAATAACACGCCAAAACAAGTCAAAGACCTCCGTAGGTTCCTGGGCATGGTCCAGTACTATAGAGATCTTTGGGCAAGACATAGTGAAATGCTTTCCCCACTCACCTCATTGGTAGGAGAGTGTGGTCATACCAAAGTCACCAAAGCCAAGAAAACCAAAAGCGACCTTGGTACTGGGATGAGGTACATCAAATAGCATTTGATAACGTAAAAGCTGCTATCGCTAAAGATGTAGTTTTAGCCTACCCTGATTTTTCAAAGGAATTTGAAATATATGTTAGTAGCCGTTTGTAGACCCCCGTCTATAGACCCCACCTCACAGTCTATAGAACCCCTCTAAAAATGATTTGGCGGGAACTATTGAACTGCCCTTCTGACAATCCTGGCACGAGTCACGATTCCAAATTTATTATTTGGATGGTAGTGTCCACAATGTTGTGATAAAGTCTATAGACTAGTCACTTAAAATTATACGACAGAGTCTATAGACTTGTATTTTTTCGATCGTGGAGTCTATAGACTATCACAAGGGATTTATTGATAAGTCTATAGACTATCGCCCTCACGAAGATAGTCTATAGACTAGTGGGCGATTTTACATACAAGGGTCTATAGACCCTTCCTCTGTTCATAAGTGCCAGTCACGAACAATCTATAGACTCATCGAAAAGGGGGGTGGGGGTCTATAGACTAGTTGTTACAGTCTATAGACTCACACCTCCTTTTTTCGATGAGGCTATAGACTGTCATGGGGGTCTATAGACTATCATGTGATAGTCTACAGACCCCCCCTCACAGTCTATAGACAGGGGGGTCTACAAACGGTTTTTCGGCAAATTTCGTGGAGTCTATAGACTACAGGGGGTTCTATAGACTGTGAGGGGGGGGTCTATAGGACGGGGGTCTACAAACGGCTACTAACATATACACTGATGCCTTGTCTAAACAACTTGGTTCAGTGGTTACTCAAGGTAATAGGCCCCTTGTGTTCTTCAGCAGAAAACTGTCTGTGACGCAACAAAAGTACAGTGTGACCGAAATTGAACTACTAGCCATAGTGGAGACACTTAAAGAGTTCAAAGGCATACTGTGGGCACAACAAATAAAGGTCTATACAGACCATAAGAACTTAATCTAAGATGCCCTTGGATTAACCTCTGACCGAGTCTATCAGTGGAGATTATTACTTGAAGATTATGGTCCCAAAATCATGCACATAAAAGGCATACATAACACTGTTGCTGATGCCATCTCTTGGTTAGACTCCGGTCCAACCCAAGATGACAACACCAATTGGATGACGTTCACAAAATGCTGGTGTCACTACACTGAGCATGCATCAAGTGCTGACAGCACTTCTGACCACCAAGAGAGTATTAATCTGCTGTTTGCTAATCGCAGCGACGAAGATGTAATTTACCCATTAACAGTGAAGGAAATTGCACAAGCCCAGACGACAGATGCAACTTTGAAGAAGCTTAGTCGACATGACAAGTATTCCACTCAATTGGTGGATGATACACATTTGTTATGTAAAGATGGCAGAATGGTCATCCCCAAAGCACTTCAAAATCGAGCAGTTAGCTGGTATCACCACTACTTGCAGCATCCTGAACACACACGTCTTGAAGAGACGTTGCACGCCGCGATGTATTGGAAAGGTATGCGAAGTACTATCCGATCACATGTCAAAAACTGACGTATATTTCAAGTCAAGAAACGACACAAGCACAAGTACGGGAAACTCCCTTCTAAGCTTGTCATTACAAACCCTTGGGAGGCTTTATGTGTGGACCTTATTGGACCATACACCCTCAAAGGTAAAGATGGGACAGAAATTGACTTTATATGTCTTACTATGATCGACCCAGCTTCTTGTTGGTTTGAAGTAGTAGAACTGCCGGTAACCACAGATGCGGTTACTCCCACGGATACTAAGGGGCAAAAGGGCACTAAGACTCATACCAATCCTAAATTACCATACTTTGACAAATCATCTGCAATGATAAGTAATTTAGTGAATAAGACCTGGTTTAGCCGTTATCCACATTGTCAATACATTATTTATGACAATGGAAGCGAATTCAAACTTCACTTTGAAGCCCTTTGTGAATCATATGGGATCAAGCGTAAGCCAACCAGTGTCAAGAACCCACAAGCGAATGCTATACTGGAGCGGGTGCATCAAGTAATTACTGCAATGCTCCGCACTACTGAACTCGATTTGGCCAATACAGTAGTAGCCAGTGACATAGATGCATTCCTAACCAACGCAGCATGGGCCATTCGCTCAACTTACCATACAGTACTGAAAGCCTCCCCAGGTGCAGCAATTTTTGGCAGGGACATGTTGTTCGACCCTTCCTTGCTGACTGGAATAAAAGGAGAACACATGCAACACCAAACTGACCTCAACACGATGCGGGAAAATCGCTCACGCCGTGATTGGGATTATAAGGTTGGTGATCAAGTACTTCTTAGAAAAGATGGTATCCTCCGCAAGTCAGAGAGTCGGTAGGAGAGTGATCCTTGGACTATCACAACTATTCATACGAATGGGACTATCAGGGTTCAACGCGGTACAAAATCTGAACGATTAAATATCAGAAGAGTCACACCTTTTTTAACCAGCAGACTTAACCAATATTAAGCATGTTATTTTTTATGTGTCATCTCCCTCTTCTATACAACACTTACACTTTATCACACAATCACAGACTTTTTAGTTTGTACATAAAGAGACATGGATTTAATTTTTTTACCTTTACAGGTTTTTTCCCTCTTTTTTTCACCCTTATCCTCCATTCGTGGGGGCGAGTGACATAGGCCAAGAACCCGCGTACCAATATGGACTAATTCGAAAACTCCCAAGTAAGGGATCATCCTGACCTCCAAAGTTGTGAGAGGTCCTGACAAGGATAAAGATCCATATCTTTGGATCTAAACGACAAGAGAACACTCTGTCAGAACACCCTCATGAGAAGGGTATAAACATACCAGAGTGTGTAGAAACCTACACAGAATCACATTGTTTCATTGGGATTGCATTGACATCCCATCCTCATTTGTTCATTGTAATCACTAAATGATAAGCTTACCATCATCAACAAATCTATAACACCTTTATCTACGAAATTGGTATTTAGTATTTTTTATCTCCAAACAGCTTAGGTCAATCTCATAGTACTCCATCAGCTGCTCAAGAATCCTCTGGGCATCTCTGGCCACAATCAATAGATCTTTGGTGTCACAACCAACGTTATCGTCACCATCGTAAGCCTCATTGTCATTGACCCTCATGAACACATCCTGATCATACCTTGACGGTCTGAATCCAAGCATCCTTAGTGTCTCGGCCAAGTGAATGTGCCAATTGCACCCACTTGATGGTAAGCCAGACAGTGCCTTCGCTACCCGGGTCATCGATCCATCCTTGATTGATGTAAATCCGGCTAGTTTGAACTCTGTTCCAACCCTAGTGCACACTTTGATGTCGCACTCCACACACAAGTAAGCGTCTAGATATCCCCTGCCCGCAAGGTGTATGTCTGAGAGCGCAAAACTCTGGCTGGGTGTGTGTAGTACTATGTACTTTATCGTAAGTATAGTAACAAAAAAGTGTGAGGAAAGTACCAGGGAAAGTCACAGTGTTGTATGTTATTAGTGACTTTGGTGTAAGTATTTCCGAACACTGTCTACAAGTAAATACAAACAAAACAAATGCGTCAACACTTATCCCTATCTTACGATGCTACTTGTGGTTTGCGCAAGTTACAATACGCAGACTTCATTGGTCACTACTGATATTCATCAGCAATGACCACTTTCATCACTGCAATACTTTACTCATAAAAAATCAAGTGCTAA
The DNA here is from genome assembly GCA_013187285.1 of Cyclotella cryptica. Lineage (NCBI taxonomy): Eukaryota > Bacillariophyta > Thalassiosirophyceae > Thalassiosirales > Thalassiosiraceae > Cyclotella > Cyclotella cryptica. The sequence continues at coordinate 172,451 of JABMIG010000084.1, forward strand.
TATATTATATTACAATAAAATCCATATCATGTTAACTTGGTTTTTGACTTAATTTTCCTTAACAAATCAACTCAATTGTATGGTTATGTGATGCAGGGAAGGGGTACCTTTTTACTTGAAATGAATAAATTGTGAGCTGCTGTAAAAATCAATGTAAAAATAAAAAATGAATCATTGTTTCACCTGGTCCCAGCTTTCTATATTGATGTTGTTGTTGTGTTTGGGGTGATATGTGAGGGGGGCAGCCAGTGGTGGCATCTCCAGATTTATTCTGTGGGCTGACATTTAGTAACAATGGCAAAGGCATAGTGAAACAAAAAAGTAATATGAAATTAAATCAAAGGATCATCTTGCTCTTACCTCCCCTGTTCCTTTTCATTGTTAGCAGTGGGCTGGCAGCGGTCATGTCTCCGGATTCAGTCTATCGACTGAAATTTCTACAGTGGCATGGGTGTTGTGTAAGAATTTTGTGAAAGAAAAATTAAATGAAGAAATGAAACTAAAACAAAAACATCATTATTTCTCACGTTGCGCTTTTCTCCTCCTCTTTCTTTTCAATGTTAGCAGCAGGCATCCAAGCGAAGCTGCAGCAGCCAAGTCTCCAGATTCAGTCTGAGGGATAAGGTGTCAGCAATCGCAAGGTCAGTGCAGAAGCAAAAAAACACGGTCAGTGCAGATGCAAAAAAGACAGCACAGGCTGTTTTCTTACAGTGCGCCTGCCTCCCCCTCATTTTTCCTTCAAATAAAAGGAGGACCATATTGGCGGCATCTCCAGCTTGACTCTTGGGGCACTGATAACATCCATGGAGCAAATGCTGTGTAATTATTTAATTGAAAACGTTAGCCCTTAAAACAAATGAAAAATTGAAAAGAAACGACATTCATACCTTGTGTCTGCATTCCTCTGCTTGTCTATCTTGTTTGCAGCAGAGTGATGGTGACAGCCCCTCTAGATTCAATCGGCGGAGATCAGGTACGTTGACTGGGGCAACAGCAAAATTGACATGGTGGTTTTTGATACAAGAGGCAAGTGTGTAAAGGTGTGCAAATCTTACACACACAAAAACATACATCACAAAAGCAATATAAAATAAAGGTCCTATTCTCACACAGGCCAACTTCAGTAAAATTTAATGAATTAAAAAAAGAACATGCCTAATTTAATTGCAAATGTAAGGCATGCACAGTTACCCAACAATGTTAAATTTGAATTACCCGACAACTTTAAATTTGGACTTACCGGACAACTATTGTAATAATACAACAAACTTCGATTAGTTAATGAAAATGCTTTATGTAAGAAAAGTTAGCGCTTCTTTTTAGAGTTATCTTTCTCTAAGTAGAAACTTACACGTATCAACTTTGATGAGAATAAAAAATGGCAACTAATTTCTTGCAATATCCATGTGTGAGTTTGTGTGCACATGGCTAATTACATACACCTTGTTAGTTGACTTAAAACATGTAAGTACACTCACGACACATGTTAGTCAAATTTTGTTGAACATGAAATGAACTGATCATGCTTACAAAATTCGTTTGTACTACTGATGTTAAGTATCTATCTCACACCCAAGGTCTGGCTAAAGAGCTTTCAGATGTAGTTGTTTGCTTTTTCTATTACAATAAGCAACCGTGTGGATATGGCTTTCATCACTGAAGAATATGTGCCCATATTTTCAGAGTCTAGAACATGTCCGTGTATGACCAACCTCAACTTGCGCTGCCCATCCTGTTTAATATCAAATATCATGCATAAGGGTGCAAACATAAACCCTTTTCTTTTGAGGTTCTTGTAGGAACCCTCCAAGTACTCAAAGGTCTTCTGTCCCATAATGGCAGACACTTCCTTGATTATAGCCTCCTTCCACAACTTGTCTCCGTTGGCTTTATCAAAGAGGAGTGCATCCTTTACATTGTGTGACACCTTCACACCACACTTGACATTACACACTTGGTTGTTTGATCTGCAGTTTTGACTAACTGGTTTCCTGGAAAGGCGCCTTGACTGTGTGTTCAGCTTCTCACCCTTTAGTTCAGGCATGTCCGCAAGGGGCTTGTTCTGGTTAAGAACGTGGTTGGAACTTGTGATGCCATACACTTGCTCCAACCTGCGGAACAGCCTTCTAACCCTTTTGAAGTGTTGGTCAGCCCACTGTACCCAGGGTTTCACATTATCAGTAGAGAACTGCTTTGCACTGATATAGGAAGCCAGTGTGTGCGGAAATCTAACTTATAGTCCTTGTCTTCCACAGTCATGTTTGAGCCCGATATGCTATTGTGGACTACCACAAGTAGTTTCCCATCCCTAAAGTAGTGCAGCTTAATCTCATAGTGTTCACCGTCCACTTCATTATCAAGCATCTCATTTACTTCTGAGCTATGCATACCTTCCTGTCTGGGGTTGATTTCATCGTTGTTGACTGAGTCTTCCTTGCCTGTCTCCAGTGTGTTTGATTTCACTGAACAGGGTTTGTCTGCCTCAAGTGAGTTAAGGTCTACTGAGCAAACATCATCATATCCCTCTTTACGCTCCCCTTCCGCCCCTTCAACCATGTCAGTCATTTACATGGGTGGCATTGTCTGTATCACCGCACCAGCATTTGACTTTGCCCTCTTCGCAGAGGGCTGCCCCATGCTGTCCTCCAGGACATGCTTCTCCGCTGCTTATTTTCCCGCCCCTCCAATGCTGGAGGGGTTATGATCAACGACACTGGGAAAGAACTTGTCTTTCAGATACCAGAGCATTTGCTCATGGAGAGGGACCCCAGGAGTGCATGGACAAACAACCCCCCTATGTCTACGTGGAATCTGACCCCACTTCTTAGGATTGTCAGGAACGGTGAGTACTTTCATACAAAGAGAATTGCCAACATTCCAAGCAATACCTATGAAGCGCCCCTTGAGCATCTTTATCTCACCAGCTTTGGCATTGAATTCCCTATACCATACAGGTGCAAAGAAGGCATGCCAGAAGGCAGAGAGATCTGGAGTTTCACTGTAGAATACCTCCAAGGGTGTACACTGCTTAAGACTCTTCCATGTACCGTGGTGATTTACATCACTTATGTGAGACCACATGTCAAAGCTATACTGATCATCACACCCTGTGTGTTGTTTTACTTGGGTGGTTGTGGTCTTAGCCTCCTGTACCAATCGTTCAAAAGAGTTCTGATTCTTTTTATAAGCCTCATAACTATGCTGTTTGATAAAATGCTTCGCACACATCTCAATCCATTTCTGGCAAAAGTTCTCAGCCTGATCCCCATCAATTGTAAGCGTCTGGGGAATCCCATGATCTGAGATAAACTGCTGCAAAGCCAGGTGGGACCCTAGTTGCACCTTTTGAATACCCCATATCACAGACAGCCAAGAACTTGGAGTTAAGTCCACTGAAAACCAGTTTATGCTTCACCTTGCCACGTAAACAGAGCCCATTCCACTGAATCATCCTGTACGACACCCCTAAAGCCTGGAACGGTTCTGACTAAAAGTTCTTGGGAAGACCTTCATTCTCATGTGACAGATTTGGGTATAATTGAGTCGTGGTCTAAAAGGTCTTCTTGATTTGCTCAACATTACAGAAGTTAAGGTGAGATTTCCATTCAGCCAACTGCTCCAGACTCCAGTCGAACTTGCGTCCTTCTGGTCTAGACCAGTTGAACACATGGTTGCGTGTTGTTACCATCCGATTCACCTTCTTGTGGTCACAGATTTTACTAGGGTAGTAAGCCTTTTGGGATGTCAAGTCGAGATGTGGCAAAGTATTTAGGTCATTTTTGGTTGTATTATCAGTGATGAGAAACTTAGTACTACCATCCCAACCTAGAGGAATTCTAAACTGCTTTGCTGTCTTGGGATGCTTTGCAATGATGCATTGCTTCCTGGAGAACAGCTTGGCACGACTATGCACTCCAACACCATTATGTTCCAGCTGATCTTCAGCGATGAGGGTCTGTGGACTGTTGGGACAATAGAGTGCTTGGTTTAGCCACATTATAGTGACACCGGCCCCAGACCCATCAAGAAGGTTGAATAGGCATGAACTAGGCTGAGGCTAATTTTGAAAGCCTCATCAAAACATCCGACACCTATCCAGTTGTTGTGCTGTTTGTTTATTGCCCAGTGGACATTTCCGACCAGACATTGGGTGGCACCATTGTCTACTACTGTATAGTAAGGCAAATGTCCCCTACTGGAATTGATATTACAGATTCGGGTCGCAACTCTTTTTAAGTAATCAAGTTATTTAAGATTGCAGGCTAATGCTTGCAATTAATTCCCGCACGCTTGGGGCCGCATCGTCGTGCTGACCCATGGTGCTTCCCCATTGTGTCCCTGTATAAAGAAGTGCCCACACCCTCAAATGGAAACCCCGTTCAAGTTTTACAACAGATGTTTAGAGTCTAGACTCCTCACTGGACATTAAGGTTAGGGTGGGACAAAACAACATTCAGATTATTAGATCAGGTCACTTAATACTGATACTGAGTTGATGATAAGAATTCAAGAATCCATTTTGTAACTCAAAGAATCTAAAAAACTCAAAAAGAATCACGCAGCACCCAGGTTGCGGTCAAACTGGTCTGGTGTAACCAAGTCAACAGCAATTCAGCCCAGCTAGTGCCCTTCAAAGGGTACTAAGACACCACTTGGGAACCTTTGCCTTTTAACACCCTAAAATAAGTTAAACATAGGGCATAACTTCTACGTAACCCATTACTTCTACTACATCCATCTCCTGAGATAATATCCCACTCAGGATCTACAGGCTCCACCCCTTTTATTCCATCTTCTCCCAGGGTCCCCAGGCAACAAATTTAGTCCCCCATTATCCATGATACTACTCCTAGTTCTGTTTTGCCATCTTGGTGCGGCTGCGCAAGAAAGGCTTACCCTTCCCAGAGTTACCCTTGCCCTGTTCTTCTGCAGGCTTCACCTCAGATTTAGCTCATCAGCCTTGCGCTTTTTAGACGTCTCGACAAAAAGAACTTTAGCCTCCTCTTTCTGGTGACTCTTGGCAGACTGAACATGCTCCCAATTCTTCTCAATGCAAGACTGCAAATCGTCAAGGGTTTTCATACATGCCTTGATAGACACATACAAAGGGAAGAAGTTTTCCGGCAATCCATTTCCAGATAGCTCCATAACAGTGTATAGCTTAAACAATTCCTCTTTGAGCCTGTCTACACCTAACTCATCCTTGCGGCCGAGTAGACCAATGAAGGTGACATCTCCATCCTTCTGATTCTGGAGCCAAGTGTGAGACTTATCAAGGCAATTGCCCAAGATTTTGTCAAACTTGTGTTTCCTGAATACAGGGTCAAGGAGGATTAGGAAGTGGTAGAACCACTGCGCGGATGTGAAGAAATTGTGCACATTGGAAACCCACAACAAGCAAATCTCTTTAAGGTCATCTAGAACTTTCTCATGCAATCTTGCCTGCTTACTCTCATCAAATAATGTCTTCACTGCCTTCCTGTATAGGGCCACCCCCATCATATTAGAAGTCTGGATGCAGTAAAAGGCCGCTGTCTTTCTCACTTTCTCCATGAGTAGGGTAGAGATAATCTTGTCCACAAGGTGATCCTTCCCAATCATCAAATACTTCATCACTTGCGGTCATAATATGGCCAAGGCCAAAGTCGGTTAGAATGTTAGCAAAGCAATCCATAAAGTGAACAATTGCACTCTCACTGGGGCTAGGCACGGTCTTGCAAAATTTCTCCGCAAAACTTCAGGGATGGCTTTCACTTGTCTAGAAGAAGCTAGCACATTATTGATACTGACGGCTGTCAGTCCAGCTCATCAATCCCTAATACTTTGAGCACCTTGTGGTCCGCATTCAGGTGCATGAATTTTCCCAAACGCATCGCAGCTCCCATAACTTGACTGGTACATGGGACAGCATTGCCTTGACTTCTGCCTCGGGCATGTTCTCCAAACAGTGCAAGCCTATGATGCCCGCCTCAGCAAACCAAGCCATAGTAAGGTGAAAACCCTCAGTGAAATTAGGGCAGGTCCTCTCCATAAACTTGGCCAATTCTAATGTTAGTCCAACCATAAGTACGACATCCTCTTTAAGCTCCTGTTTTCCTAGAACACACTCAAGGCCGTTTCCAAAAGTAGTATGCTTAGGGACAGTGAGAGCCTTCTTGCTGTAGCAGTTATCAATGATTCCACCATTAGCTTGTGCCTGCAATCCTTACTAGATGGCTTAACGTCAGCGGTCTCATCCACTTTCCAAGAAAACTTCATACCGTTTCCCAAATCAAATTCCAGGACAGGTTTCTTGGATTTCTCTGCGGGAACTTCCACCACAAGTTGATCAGGTACTTCACTCTGTGGCACCACCTCAATCTCCCCCTCCGCGGAACCCTTAGGCTCAGTAGGTTTAGAACCATCCTTTGAAGCTTTAGGACTGCAACAGGTTTTCGAGGATCAATTTTAGTGGACATTCTTATAGTATAACACTTAAATCAGGTCGTTTACTAATTGCTGTAAAACCTAGTTAGAAGACTTCATAATCAGGGTAGATTAATGAAGGAGCAGCATAGTAATGCAAAAAGTTAGTGGTTGATGTAAGAATTATGGGCAGAAAAATCCTAAAAATCCCAGTCAGTTTGAGGACCCTCCAACAAATATATTGGGTTCCCCACTAACTCAGAAGTCAAACCAAGGAAACAAAAACATAAATAATGTTCAGGCAGCAGAGAGAATTTTGACTAATATCCCCTGGGCGTTACTGGGATTCACACGCCAGTCAAGGTACCCCACGATACTTCCTGTTTGTCCCAGATTGATTGTTGTGTCTCAACTCTCAACCCGTTCCAAGTGTTTCCCCTCCCGTAGGTTTGGTACTTTTCTGTTAATCACATGACCACCTACTCATGTTGACTTGGTTCAGGCATTAGAGGTGCTGCCTTATAACAATGCAGGTGCCAGGATACTGCCAGGTTACCCAAGTGTTCAGTTTTGGTTATCACTAGCCACTGTCCCCGAGACCAACCAGGGTTCGTGTTAGGTTATCCTTGGCTGACCAGATTCTTGAAGCTTAGTGGCTTTGAACTTTTGCATTGGCCACTTGGAGGCAGTTTCAACTGGCATGCATTTCTGCGTGATGGTACCCAATCTACCTCTGCTGCCTGGCATGTCCATCTCCAGTTTGCATCCTACCCATGGTCAAGGCTAGACCCACTTCGTTAAGAGAAACTGTACCTGTTCCCCATACTTTGACATCAAACAGGCTGGGCATTCATGTTATGTCTATCTTTTTCTGGGTATACATGGTTGTTATGCAACCTCACAGTAAGACTCGAGTAAGGAAAGACCATACCGTCTGCATCTTACCAATTGTCATGTACATTGGGATACAAAAAATAACTACCCTGGCGTCAATATCTGTCCTTAACAACAAAATTGCCTCTTTCATCATACCAAGTGCTCCTTAGGAATGACCAACAAATATAGTTTCAGTCTGTAGGGCACAAGGTACATGCCCCTTAATTAAGGTTCAATTGCAGAAGCAGAATCTCAACTACCAGTATGTTGTAGCATTATAGGGATCCGATCCCACATGGAGAGCCAATCAGATCACATTGTAGCCAGACCTTTGGGCCTTCAGTATTTCACTATGCTTCAGGCCAAGTGCCTGCCAAAACAGGTCATCCCGCAGAGAGATTGTAGTGCTGGGCATTGCTACAGACTCTAACCAGGCTTCCTGACCACCCATGCATTGTGGACAACCGCATCTACTACCCGGCAGGCTACTACTACCGGGCCATCAGTACACAAACTAGAGTTTCCTCAGTGTAGCTTCCCCATGCCAAGCCTGACTAAGACACTTGGCCTCCTGACCGCAGTGTAGCTAGCCTCTTAATGTAAAAAGCCCGGAACATAAGATGGTAGTGCTTCTTGTGGAGCCCACCATACTATGCCCTGGGCACAGTAGGGGTCCAGTGCATCTGGGTAGCCAAGCACAAGAATAACTGCAGGGATAGTGAATCCCAATGAGACCCAAAGTCTCAAGGTCCTAATGCATGGACTGCCTCAAAGTCCTGGTGTTGCATGTTTCTACACATGCCTGTGTTTACCTACCCTTCAGGCTATCCACAGCTTCCTCATGCCTAACACAGTTGCCATGGTTAGCTATAGTGCTAACTCCCTGTTCACTGCAGATCAACTATGAGAGAGTACGATACAACGCTCTAGCTTGATACCACTAAGCTAAAGTACTGAATTATACTAGATTCACAGCTGATTCCTGGTCTCTACAGGAGGTCTATGGGAAACCATACCAAGACCGAATGATAGCTGCCAATAAAGGCATGTTTGGAATGAAATGCATTTGTAAACTTTAATTTTTAATTCTGCTGAAGCTGGTTGTTAAGTTCCACTGGTCCTAAAAATACACTAGGGTACTTTACAGATGATGAAGCACATAGTAAAATGAATTGCAGAGATGGTCGGTTTATAATTAAGCAATTTATAGGGTGTCTCAAACAACAAAAACACCCCCTCTGTTCCAAAACACAGTCTAGCATTTGCCTGTCTTCATGGTCCAAGTCTTCAGGCATATCATTTGGATGGATTTTGAGGCCATCAGCAAAGAAACAGAGGGCTTTGGTGTCAGTGCCAACTCATGTGGCAAATGCAGTCATCACACAAAACATTTTGGAGTATTGGGCAATCCTACCAGATGTGCAGTCCCTTCTTTAAAAGGGAATGCACAGCAAAACAAAAACTAATAGTTTGGGTTGTGGCAGCAGAATTATAGTGGTTGAGAAAATAAATTCACCTGGTTATTTACTGTAATTGTGCTCACAGAAACTGATGTAAGATGAAAGTGGTATCATCTCTGTCATCCATGCCCAAAATTTCTGCTGTATCCTGTGGACAGACTCTGTCCCCCATTAACAAAGTGTACTTTTCCAAGTCATTGGTAAAATCATTCAAAACACGGACTGCTTGCATGGTGCACACTGAACATGATTTCCCACTTGTTCTGTGTAGAGGGACAAATTATCAAAATCATGGTTTTGGTGGAGGCAATGATGAAGACATACACTCACTAACATTATTCCTTACAGTAATCACAAGGGGCAACAATTGCACCTCATTGTTGGTGTTGGCAACAGTGGATTGGTTTTTTGTGGTCATGGCAGTTTTCTTACAGATTGGTCAATCCAGTGGTAACATACTAAGGGTGATGGTGATGAGGAGAAGATGGCGGTTATCTCTGCTGTTTGATGCTATCTTAGTGTGATGTAAGGAATTTGACATAAGCTAACAGGTGGTATGACTCCATGATGCCAAATGGCATGATGATGCCCCACGATCCCTTTAAGTCCTTATGGCAGGTTTACTTTTCATAGAACTGTGGATCAGTCATTTTGCTCATTATCCATTGTTTTCTCCCCATTTTCTAATACACAAGACCCAGTATGGGCTGTAGTAATTCTATCAAGTGAGTTGTTTGTTGAAGAACATTATGGGGCATCACTAGTGATTTGATCCATTTGCTGACTTTCCCTTGATCACAGCTTATGTAATTACCACAGACTAGAACATATGAATGATGAACCTTTCCAGTAAAGGAGAGATAACTTTGAGGAGACATCAGCCCAAACTGAAATTTCATCGCACCATTTGCCCTCATTAATCACAATGGATGGTACAACTACAACAGTATAGTACAAATGGAAATAGAGAAGTATGGGCTGTCTTTTGAGAGAAACCTCCAGACTGTCTTGGGACCATTTGACTTCGATTTGTTTTGCAATCATGGTACCAACTAGGAAATGAAGGGCCAAAGAAGGTTGCTGATTTATGTTACAACAATCTAGTCCAACTGAATATTGAGAAGTCAACTTACCTGCATCAAAGTTTCAGCAAAACTGGTGCTGAAATCACTTCAAAGTGTGATGCAAACAGACACTGTTTCATGTATGGCACTGAAGTGGAATTATCATGCATGGGACAGCATCAGGATAAATTCACTGTTTTTGTTGAGTACATTTTGAGAACTTAAAAAGTTCATCATGCCTTCTTTACAATGTTACTTACTTTATAGAGATTGGAGAAAAGATACAGATATAAAGAGAACACCATAATGAAAGAGATGAAACAAGTTTTGATGAAACTGAGTCTGTAAGCTTGCAAGTGTTTAAAGTGAATTAGAAGTGAGGTAACTCATATTTCAATAAAAAGCACACCAGATTTCACTGAGACCACAGGTGCAATTCTTAAGGAGAATTTATGGAGAGTCAAAATTCTCAACAAAGCAATCTTTGACTTGTATCTGGGCTGTTGGAATATGAGGAGTCTTCTTTTTCAGCTCATGAGACAGAGAATGCAAGAAGACTATGGAACATGATTCATTAAACTTAATGTTGAAGACACATACAAAGAATACAAGGTGTCAAATTGATCTCTGTTCTTCTTGCACTCAGATAATGAGCAGGATCAACAAAGACTTGAATTTGAAAGCAGAGAAAATGGAAGAGACTCTGCCAAACTTGAGGACAAGTAATTGAAGGACATTGTAAGTAAAATTTGTCATTGTCCAAGGAACCCAAATCATGGAGTGGTGATTTGTATGTGCAAAGAAACAATTTCAAATGGATAATCTAGAATGTGAAGCTCCTTGGCAAACAAACAATAGATCAACAGAATGATTTGATTGAAAACAACAAACTTTGACACAAAGACATGTCCATGAAAAGCTAGCTGAACAACTTTTCCAAATCAACAAAGATCTTAGATTGTTCAGTGACCACAGCGACAAATTCTGAATTCACAAAGTGGAAAGGAAAGTTATTTGTTACAAGCTCAGACATTCCTCCATAATCAAATATCTCAACAGGGGTGATGGCGCCTTACATGACAAAGAAGAAATCATCAACCTCTGTGGATAGATCACAGATATCCTTAAGAAAGAACAGGAAATTGGAAGCAAAAGGAAGCAAAAGGAAGCAAACGGACAAATGCCAATGACAAGTACCTTTCAAATGAAGATGAGATTCTCAATTCAAGCGGCCCAGAAAATGACAAAAAAGAAGCAGTGACTGCCACAAATTCTGGCAGAACAAGAATTGCACAAACTCAATTGACAAAACCACTTCCTCCAGTGACAAGGTCGAACACAAAGTAAACACTACACCCAAAGAAAAATATAATCAGCAACACATTCATTTATACTATTCAATGGCATTGAATTTAAATCAGATGACAAATCAGCCATAAGCAGCAATGTTGTTTGCAGATAATTGTAAGTCTTATCAATCCTGTTAAGTACTCTTTGATTTCTCACATCTTGGCACTTGGCACATGAGCATATTTCACCAAGAAGTAATTTCTGTATGCTGCATGACACTTTCCAGGCTATGTAATACACACCAAGAATCAATGGCTTGAAACAGTTGGAGTATTGAAAAGAATGTTTAACCTAACAATTGTGAATGAGCCAATGAAGCCTGTCAATTAGAGATTTTTAGATAATATTGTGTACATCATTGCACAATTCTTCAAAACCATCTATTTTGGATGAGATCTAGCTGATAAAACAAGGTCCTGGTCTTTCTTAGTGCCTACCCAAGGTTTATGTATTCCTCGGGCATAAGCTTCACCCTGCAAACGGTGATAACTAGGGAACACTGGTATGAATGGAATCAAATCCATCATTAGTTTCCTTGAACCCCATGAATGCATTTTCCCTTACATTGCCCATTAAAACCTAGTGTCCACAAAACTCCTACAAAGCATTGTTGTGCAAAATGCTCCATCAAAAGCCTCAAATAGCTGTTATTACACTGTAGATTGATCTTCCTTTGATCTCTGGAAATGATACTTGCTCAAACTCATAGAGAACCTGTGGTTTAAGACCCTTGCAGACACATTGATTTCACCATTCCTCACCATATTGGGTTCATTTCTGAACACCTCATTTATCACATTGTTGAAATTATTATGAACCAACTGTTTTGTTGTTGTGGAGATTTGGGGACAATTCTTAGTTGAGATAGATAGACATAAGTAAATATAGCTTTCTCCTTCTCTCTCAGATAGTATGGTGGGCACTCTACTGCTTGATCACTGCTGTCAGGGTCTGCATTGATGGGATTTTCCTGAGCTCACAAGTTATATGAATCATGTGGTGAAATAATCTCCCTCTCTCTCCACATACTTGGATTCAAGTTGACTTGCTGTCCTATCAACTTTAAAGTTACTTGTGAGGCCCACTCTTGTGAGTTGGCATTGACGCTAACTTACATACATATTTAAACAAAAGAGGAAAAGAATTGGTGTGAATTGGTTAGCATCAGTGTTGATTTTCAGTCCATATTTGTACCCTAACACTCCCTGATGGTCATCAAGAATCTTGTAGATTTGAATTATGTTGGCCAAGTATTGACCGATGTTCCCTTGAGATTGTGTAAAACATATGAAAAGTAAGTGTTACAAACAAAAACAAAGAAATTCTCACAAGATTGCCATCTCAAGAATACACTCTACAAATCCACCCAATCATCTGGCCTAATGAAATATCAAAGTAAACACATCCAAGAACATTTTTATGTTTTAAGTATGTGTTCCTCTGATCAAATAATTGAAATCTGTTAATTGTAAGGAGGGTTAAAATGACTATGTCAACATACATTGATTGGACCCCACATGAGGGATTGTTTGTTAACCTCAACGTTGACATGTAAGGGTCGGCCTCAGTTTTTTGACTGACATGCTCCTTGCCATTCATTGTTACATCTGACAGTGTGCATATATTTGGTGTGTCTGTAATTTCCTCGTTCTCTGATCACTGGAGCATACAAAACACAGACACTTCAAATCTCATTTATGAGGTTTTCGCATTTTTGTGTTTGGAAAGGCAAAAATGTGAAAAATATCAAGAATGGAACATACAGGAAACACATATCAAGAATTGAATTTTGCCCGGTAGCATTTGTATATGTTGGTACCCAGATTTCAAGTGATCACATTAGAAGAGATTATTTTATATTCATCTCTACAAAAAATCATTATAGGGCATTACCTGGAGCCTATTACCTCAGTATAGTTAGTATTGTATGACACACAAAATTGATTATAAGGCTTACATTGCGACTATTACATCAGGCTAGTGTGCTTGTGGTGTAAGGCACAAAGAAATCATTATAAGGCATACATGGCACCTATCATGGTACCTCAGCATAGTGTACTTATGGTATATTATGACAGTGACGGGTAAAATGAATACTGGCATGTCCAGTTTGAATAATGGTTGTATCTGTATTAATACTGACATGTCACAAGAGTGACAATATAAATTTAGATGGAAGGAATGACACTCCCTCTATTAATATTATTAATATTGAACATTTCAGTATTAATGTTGGCCTGACCAGTATTAATACTGAATGCAACAGTATTAATAATGGTGAAGTGTATACATTGGTACCAGCATAAACATGGCCAAGATAAATACTGATATGTCATTATACATAATGGAGTGCTATTATAAATAACAGCATGGCAAAATAAATAATGGTGTAGTATATAAATTGATACCAACATATTTATTTGTGTATGATGGATGTATTTGAATAACCCAAAAGCATTTCTGCCTCCCTTCTTTGTGAATGAATATAGGTCCTTTGTGTAATTCTTCGGTTTCTTCACAGCCAAGTCTATCATGTGCTCGTGACCAGCTTCTTGCCAATCTATCTCCTCCTCCTGGTGACATTGTCTCTTGAGCTGCTGCTGCTGCCCTCCTTGTCTCTCATGAATTTGCTGGCAGCCACTGTCCTCCATCACTGCCATCTATGCTGTCTCTCCTGCTTTGTCTGACAGAGAAATCTTGTGGGGGGTATACATGAGTTTACAGAAGGTAAGGAGACTTTATTCAGTAGAGAACGGACATAGTGGGGTGGATTTGTTGTGCCTATATTGGTACTGCATGACCTTGCCCAAATGATGCTTCTCACTGTGGCAATGATGAACATTTGGGTGATAACTTTGTTTTGCTCGTGGGCCATGTCTATGTGTCCATGAAAGACCAGGCAGCTCGTTGCTCTCACAGTCACATTCAACAACTTGGTCCAGCAAGGATATTCAGATTATCTGTGGAAGACATTTAATTCTAGTAAGTAGTTGCAGCTCTTAAATGAGGTTGTGGCCCCAGCTGATGTGTGAGGTGGTGGGTCCTAGTCTTTCGTTGTTCCCAGCATGCTTCATCCACATTGCCCGAAGAAGACGGCATTAAGTTTCTCCAAGAGCTCAAAGGAAGCCTTTCGCACCCAAGTTGGTCAAGTTTCAGCTCCCTCAGTAGCCTCTATCAGAGCTTGGGGACAATGAAGATGGAATCAGGAATCAAAAAGTTTGACTTTGATGCCTCAGCTCTAGCTCGCAGCACTCTGTTTGCAAGTTTCAAACCAGATTCCTCTTTTCATCTTGAGATGGGTTCAAAGATGATAGAAGTTGGTCTGCTCCCATGTCTGCTATCCATGACTTTGTGGTTCAGCCCACTTCAAAGCTTTTGGTGTGGCTCTCGGTGCAGTCTGCTTCTTTTCCCATTTATCAAACAACAATACATGGATGAGCACAAGGCATTGTGCACTGCTGCCATTCATGATGCTGTCTGTGGTTGGTACATCAGCCCCAGTTGTCGAAAACATGCTACCTACATTATAGACTCCACTGACACCCCAGTATCATTGGGCTTGATCTACCCCATGCTAGAAAGCAAGATGGACTGGGAGGGTACTTCTTCCTTTAAGGGCAGACTAAAAACTTGTACAAGACTATCTCCAATGATACCAACAAGACCAGCGGAACTACATTGACCTGCACTGTTGCCAGTAAGCGCCATTTGTAATCTCTGTGATCACTTCACTGAGACTGACTTGTAATAAAAAGAACTCATTGAGCATATCAATCAAGAATTGCAAACTGTCAGCCAATACGGCATCCAAAAATTCAACACTTGCACCCTTGTGTGCTAAAATCCCATCTTATTTTTGATGCTCTCTGGGAGAAATGGATATGTATGTATGAATGTTCCATGGAACAGGATCATGAAATGTACTTTGCACAAAGCATCTATGTAACAATGGTGGCTCAGGCTCACATGGTGATTAGGAAGTTAACAAATCCTGGTTTTTCCACTCATGTCCTTGTTACAAGTTTGTGCGTGCAGTTTCTCGCACATCAGATGGGGCAAACCTTTTGTCAAGATCTGCCGTCTACTTTGACTGAAATTTGGTATGATGCAGTAAAAACAAGAGAGATAATAAGCGTTCACACAAGGCTATGACTAGTTGCCTGGACAATTATACCAAGAATATCAAAGGACTGACAGGGAAGTCTGGTTTCAAGGATCTTGCTTCCAGCTGACCATGCCTTGGGGAGGTTCATGTCTCCTCACCAGCCCCATATCTGGTGGTGTTTGGCAAGACTTTGGGCAACATGTGTATCCCCTCCCCATTGATTATAATTGCCCAGCATTAGCCAAGTGCTTTGTTGGTCATGATATCATTAAAACTAAAAGTTGCTGCAGTCTTTGTTTACACCGGTGTTTGGTGCTTCCTTGCTCCTCTCCTTGACCTGGCACCCCATCTCCATCTAGATACTCCTGATGAGTCCTCTTTATCCCGTCTTCCATAGCCAGCGCTCATCATCATTTTGGATACCCCTGAGTTCTTCCGCAAGCTCTGTCCTAGCATTCTCAACATGCCTAACCTAATTTGGTACTGTGAAGCTGTGGCTGATGCAGTTTTCCCCTTCCAGTCTGCGCTGTCACTTGGACAAAGTATCTGAGTACTGTTGCTTGTGTAATTTGACACCAATACAATATTCCCACTTTCTGTATTGTGATTCCACAACAGGCCAGCATTGGGTTGCCTCTGGATTAGTGTGTGGGTCAGTTGGCACTTTCACCTGTTCGACATCCTTTGTTTCTGGCTTGTTGTGGCCAAGTCCTAGTATCAATTTTGCTACATGGATATCCCACCTGGGTGCAGGAATCTGTGAGAGTCCACTGTGGTTGAAAGGAGGAGTAGTCCCTGCACTCTGACTCAAAGGTCTGTTGCCTGTTCTTGTGACAACTTCATTTGCAATAGGACCTTTTGTCTTCTTGCTTGACTAACTGGTCATTTGGTGTCTGCTTGCTCAGAGTTACTTTAGATTTTAGATATCCCTTATGGTGTTTAAATCTGGCTTTTCTTTCCATTAGCTGGGATGGTCATGCTTCATTGCCCTTTGTCACGTCCAACTCTGCAAATATTGTTACTTCCATCTTTCAACATCTTTGGATGGAAGGGTGGGGGGTACCTTTTGATTTTTTCTTCAGACAGGGCTTGTGCCCATGATGCTGAGTGTGAATTGGCCCACAGAATGTCTACACTGATGAAGTGGCAGCAGTTTGGAATGAGGATGTGTCAGAATCTCCTTTCATCCTGCTGCATAAGGGCTTGTTCCAATACTGACTCCTGCTTGTTTTCTGAGTTTGGGTCAATGTCTTCAGGTGAAATGTCAATTTGTGATCCAGAAATAGTGCCCACCCTCAGAAGATTGTTGTCAGTTAACCCACAGTGTCATTGGTGGTCATCTGCCTATGACCATGGGTATGAGTTGGGACTTTGAGTCAGATGCAGTAACCAAGCAAAATCAAAGGAAATCACGGTATGGACTTTGGAGTTTCTGGCAGATGATCCACCCCCACCTGCCCCATACTATAGTTTGAATCAATGGCTTTGGTCCTATTTTCTGACAAAGAGTCAATGACCACCCTGGAAGACCATGATGCTGCTTCAGCAGCCTCAGAATGCACCATCAAAACACCTACTCAGATTTCTATGCTGTCACATAAATTCACCTCAACCTACGCTACACTGGACACCCATTCTCAGGGGACATTTGTGCCCTTAATGAGGCTTCACAGAAGTCACTAGAGACAATTTCTGGTCTCACAGTGGGTCAAAACCGTATGAAGGCGGATGATATGGATGTGCCAATGTACCTTTAGAACCGCCAAATTCTGGGAGACAACCCTGTAGAGGATAAGGTTGAAGCAATGACTGTCGTGCAAGTTTTGGTTCAAGTCTGGTTTGGAAAGCCTGAAATAATGACTGAATTGAAAAGAAGTTTGGCGCCCAACAATTGGAAACTACCGACTGAGCACAACTGACCTCATCATTTGGTATTTTGTTCAAGGGTTGGTCAATTTCAAGAGGATTTCAAAAAAAAATTAAAACTGCAATGTATGGATATAATACTCTGGGGTTTTTGTAAAGAACTTTTGTCAACAAGACTGAATTCTGAAGATTGTGACCAAAGGACCTGAAATTTCACTAAGAGAAAATTTGAAGGATTTATGCCCATTTCAGACATCATCAAGGACGAGCAGGCCATAATATGTTTCCATCATTCAATTCTAGATTGCCATAAAAGTCGATTGGCATCAATGATATTTAAGTGCAATCAAAACAGTATCAAATGTGATGACATGGTGAGTGTCAAGAACTAGATGGCTCATTTTAGCTTCGCAAGATTCAAAAGCAAAAGGATTACTCCACCCAAAATCTTAGGCTGATGGCAGAGAAAGGAAGTCTCTATCAAGATGTAAAATGACTTTTTGTTTTAGTTCTGACTTGAAAGCACTCAAGACTAATGTGCCATTCTTTATAATGATTTATACTTCTTCTTCTTGGCCATATTGAAAACTGGCAGGAAGAGGGGAAACATCACAGAGTCATCTCAAATTACTAGAATGGAATGAGTGCACCAGTTCCATTATACAGGTAAAATTCTAGAAGATACACTTTATTTTCTAGACCAGGTGAAATTACCACTTATTCTATGATAATTTCATATAGTACTAGTATGTTTCTATATAATAATAGTTTGTGGCCACAACATGATTTTGATATTTACAAAAGAGCCAACTGTCTCTCTTATAAGGTAACTTTCCAAGAGTATTCCTTTCTAAAGGCCCAGTCTTATATCATGTCATCTGCACTTCTGTTGGGCTGCACCCACGGGCTGGATGGACAGTGTGCAACAATGAAAGTAAGAATACTGTTTATAGACCAGCATCATTATGGCCAACCGAGAGAGATAACAAATAGAGCAAAGCCACACGATTCTCAAGTAACCATTGATAAAAAATGATCGGGCCCAGTCTCACTGGAGAAGAAGGAGGAGGAGAAGAAGAACAACGGCTCAGTTTCCAATACAACTATTACTTTGAAAAATCTTGATAGTTCTCAATCAACAAAATGGACACTTAGTTTGCAATGCCCAGAAAAGCAACAAATTGAAATTGCTGTTCAACATTTCTAGTTTGCAATGTCTTATTTCCATTCTAAATAATCAACTTTCCTTCAAACTCACATACTTCCTTTGATTCTAAAAACATGTATTTGAGGGTTGTACCATTACAGAGACCAGGTGAAAATTGAAGCCACTGACACAACCTCGATCAGAACTCAAACATGTCATTTCAAAATTTCTAATGCTCATCAAAGTATGCATCATCTAAATCATTTTCATCTTCTCCATCAACCAAACCACTACCAAGAGGAGGCTCGTAGACATCTACTAGTTCTCTGCAATACTCAAGAGCCTCCTCACAGTCATCTTTCGCAGGGACGATCCCAGCCATTTCATCGCGTGTCAGATAACCCATGTATTTACGAGAATGCAAAGAGTCAACGAAGCCAGTTGATATAGCGCGAACACGAGGGTAGCTCCGGGTGGAATTTCCGAGAACAGATAGAATTGAGGTGTGATGCGCAACTTCTTGTGGCAAAGGTGTCCTGCTTTGCTGAGTTGCTGTGGGTTGTTGGACTCTTCGAAAAACAGAAGTCCAATATGAGCCAATCCCTGTCAAATCAGCCACTGTGTCTTTCACAACAACACCGAGAGTCACTCCAGGACGGTATTTTGCTCCCATACTCTCCATCATTGGCCGGATGAAAGCGCTTGTGCAACAGCTAGTTGCCGAAAGTGCACTTGTATCAGAGGAGGATGGTCGTAATGCCGAAGAAAGCGCAAAGTGGTGATGATCTGATCGTCTACCAAAACAAATTCCATGCCCTGAAAGTGAATTGAGCAATCCTCCTCCACCACCAAAGCCAGTGCAACTGTCCTCCAACCATTCACCGGGCCCAGTTTGCCTCGCAGACGTGCCTTTTCTTGACCTGAAATTCCTATCCTGATCCAACTGCATCTGCTCCAGAGTAGTTCCTTTCATCATTCGCTGATGCAGTTGACCAAGATACTGGCTTCTACTACTGCTGCTACTTGATGTCGTTAGCAGAGATGCTAGAATATTGGATGGCAAACCACTCCCGTGTCCAAAAGCAGTAGTGGCATTGTCACTCATAGGATACGACAGTGGTCGAAGCATTGCATCCAATTCTAAAACTGAGCGACGTCTATCTGATGACGATTTTGTGCATGCCAAGAATTCATGATATGTCAAGGATGTCGCCGATGCAAAAGGATCGTTATTGTTGTCTGTGCCATATTCTGAATTACCACTGAATCCTCGGTAAAATCCAGATTGAATTCCGAGCCTACTCCGAGCGCCGTTCATAGATGAAGCATTTCGTTGAGGGTTACGTCGGAGGCGATAAAAGAGCGTCGACGCCTCTAAAGCGAGGGCAATTGCAGCGCTCCCTTCAAAGAGCAGTCGATTTTGCGATGCCACTCTCTCTCCAAAAAGAGCTCGATGCGCTCCTTCCAAAGAGAGAGGCAAGAAGGTGTCACTATTCGCCGACAGACCGTGCAATGATAGACCTGCATTCAATTGTCTCCGAAACTGCTGGACTTGATTGAATTCGGGTACGGGATCCTCTGTGTCACCAGCAGAGTTGCACGTTGGCGGATCTACCAACACGGTCCACCGCCCCGCGGAGCGACATTCATCATGAAGTTCTTCCAAGATAGATGTTGCCAATCCGGCGTACAGCCCTCCCCCTGCCATAATGTTTGGCAATTGCTTTGAGAGTTTACTCTTTCCATGTCCATTTGTAAAACTACTGGGAGGATTATGGAATTGTCCCCCATCCACGAACAGGTTGAATCCCTTTACCTCATCACATCCCTCAAGAACCTTTCGTAACGATTCCGACAAAGCGTTCTCTCGCCACAATTGAGTGACTCCACCGAACCCGCAATTCTTGTCATTATCACCGGTAACTCCACGTGCAGGGCGATACCCCATGGCAAAGGAATTACAATCGAGAAATGCTGTATCGAATGGTAGAGGGATTTGATATTTGGATGGAGAAGGTCTCGGTGGCATGAGGTAATCGTGCCAGTGAATCTCACGTTCTTGTGCGGTTGTTGACGTCGTTGCTGCGGCGTCTGTCACTTGATTGTTTGTAACATCTGCATCATCTGCGTGTTGTTGACCGACGGAATTTTGACCAATGGCTGCTCCGATAGCTGGAGGCATTCTCCCATCAGAAGTGCGACTATCGGCATAAAAAGTCTGCTCCCAGACATTCGCCATACTCTCCTCTAACTCGTTCCGGACTTGTTTATTCCGAGACTCAATTTTTTCCATCCTCCTCCTCTTTTCTTCTTGCATCCTTTCCTGATCATATCCGTAGACGTCGTCGTCTTCGTCCTCTTGCTCTCGTCCGTCGTCATCCCACGCCACATGCCGAGCGTCCATCCCATGATTGTACGAGGGAGCCGAGGCGACGTAGCGAGAGTGCGCGGATGAAAGTCCTAGTGCGCTTGCCGCAGTTCGAAATGCATCGAGAGGATCATGATTTTGAGGCTCATGGATACACTCGGACGATACTCCATCCCGCTGACGTTGGTGTAGTATTGACTGTCCTCCAAATATGGCAGATTCGTCGTGAGGAGAGTTCCATATCGAAACGGGCCCGTTCCAACACGAGACCGCTTGCGCGTTCGCCATCTGACGATTATCGCCACCACTGGAACCCACGGCGCCCCACGCATCGCCGAACGAATTGCGGCCATCCACAACGAGCATTCGCGGTACGTAGACATACTGCTGCTGCCGCGACGACGACGAACCGTAAATCGAATCATTGACGGGAGAAATGTCATGTGTCACAGTGGGATCGCACAGCGATTCTTGTGCGTCGTTGTCATGATTGTTGCCGCCGCTCCTTGTGGCCGCCAGCCCTTGGAGGTTGAGTAGGTGTGAGGAGATGTGGTTGGCGGTGGGGCCTAGCGAGATGTGGATGGTTTCGTTGGGCATTATTTGGAAATTCTATGCGCTTGCTAGACACGTGAGGTGCGGGATGTACAGTGATGGGTCATGGTCATGGATCTATCCTGAAAGGATTACGGGTGTCATGGGGGATGCGTGCCGCTTTTTCTTGAGAGATATTATCTTCTCTTTTGGATCTTATCTTTCTTGGCGCGCTCACTGCTTCTCAAGACCGATTAAACAGGAGTCCCATTAGAGAAATTTCGGGAAAACGTGCCATCCGTTCACGAACAATGCGCATACGACAGTTGCGAGAACCAACTGGTTTCCTCAAGTTTGAACGACCCCGTGAGTATTTACTAATTCCCTTCTGAAAAATTTTCGGCATTTGCGGGATTCATGAATCAAAATAAGTCATTCCCTCCATTCCACAAACGGTATTCCGAATTCTTAAGTCGTTGTCCGTGGAACTTCGATCGTGCATGTCGCCTAAAACCTACTCGCACATGCTTCGCTAGCTCAGCGCCTGACAAGATCTTGGTCGATCGGTTGCGAGTGTCATAAAAAAATAATTTTCGCTTCTTCATTCCAGAGCGGAAATTCTTTCAACGCACAACAGCCAACAACACAACCAACGCATTTAATCGATTACTCACTATTCTTCGACCATGCAGGTAAGCAAACTTTGATGTATTTGAATTGTTTGTTGTTGGGTGAGCAGGGCACGGATTCCAACGAGGGGGGGGGGCGAAGCGGCGGCGCGGAGAGCTGACGGGACTGATTTGAAATGATTCTGGTGAGGGGAGGGTCCAACGGACGGCGAGACCGTCAGGTTCGATGGATGAGCTCCTTCGAGTAAACGTGTCGTGGTGCCAAGAGATGGCTCAAGGCTTGAACAAGCTTGGCGCGGCGTTTGGCCCCCGGGGGAGGGACAGAGATTCATCGTGTCAGTGGAGGGCCGCTTGGATTCAGCGGAGTTCGACGAGCCAATTCGTTCTTGCCTGTTGTCCTCTCACGGCCACCGGAGATTTACAAGGTTCGGGCCGCGTAATTGACTCTGGGCGCCGAAGAGCTCCACGAAAATCTGGTGTTTTTCGACAGGGCTTCAGTCAGGCCGTGGCAGGGTAGTTGTCTCATTCTCTGATCTCGTCCATAAAATGGTTTTGTCTGCCCACGTCATAGAGGCCTGAACAACAATCTCACAATAGCCGTCACCCCTTCTCAATCTTGTTGATGCTTGCTGGGGCTTTTAAAAATCGAAGATTTGCCTTACAACATTCTAACTTTATCTTGCTCCTTTGTTAAATCATCCAGATCTTCGTTAAGACTCTCACCGGAAAGACCATCACCCTTGATGTCGAGCCTTCTGACACTATCGACAACGTCAAGACCAAGATCCAGGACAAGGAGGGCATCCCCCCTGATCAACAGCGTCTCATCTTTGCTGGAAAGCAGCTCGAGGATGGCCGCACATTGTCGGACTACAACATTCAGAAGGAGTCTACCTTGCACTTGGTCCTCCGTCTCCGTGGTGGTATGCAAATCTTCGTCAAGACGTTGACTGGTAAGACCATCACCCTTGATGTCGAGCCCTCGGACACCATCGACAACGTCAAGACTAAGATCCAGGACAAGGAGGGCATCCCCCCTGATCAACAACGTCTCATCTTTGCTGGAAAGCAGCTCGAGGATGGCCGCACATTGTCGGACTACAACATTCAGAAGGAGTCTACCTTGCACTTGGTCCTCCGTCTCCGTGGTGGTATGCAAATCTTTGTCAAGACGTTGACTGGTAAGACCATCACCCTTGATGTAGAACCATCTGATACCATCGACAACGTCAAGACCAAGATTCAAGACAAGGAGGGCATCCCCCCTGATCAACAGCGCCTTATCTTCGCTGGAAAGCAGCTCGAGGACGGCCGTACCTTGTCGGACTACAACATTCAGAAGGAGTCTACCTTGCACTTGGTCCTCCGTCTCCGTGGTGGTATGCAAATCTTCGTCAAGACGTTGACTGGTAAGACCATCACCCTTGATGTCGAGCCCTCGGACACCATCGACAATGTCAAGACCAAGATCCAAGACAAGGAGGGCATCCCCCCTGATCAGCAGCGCCTTATCTTCGCTGGAAAGCAGCTCGAGGACGGCCGTACCTTGTCGGACTACAACATTCAGAAGGAGTCTACCTTGCACTTGGTCCTCCGTCTTCGTGGTGGTATGCAAATCTTCGTCAAGACGTTGACTGGTAAGACCATCACCCTTGATGTCGAGCCCTCGGACACCATCGACAACGTCAAGACCAAGATTCAGGACAAGGAGGGCATTCCCCCTGATCAACAACGCCTCATCTTTGCCGGAAAGCAGCTCGAGGACGGCCGTACCTTGTCGGACTACAACATTCAGAAGGAGTCTACCTTGCACTTGGTCCTCCGTCTTCGTGGTGGTAATTAAGCTGTTCTCTGGCCCATGTGATACTCTGAATCATTTTGGGAGATAGTTAAATGCCAATTAATGTAAACGTTTATTGGTGGTTTCAATACGTTTGCTATTTCTTTTATATCAGTTTCAAGTTTAACAATTCGAAAATCCCTCTATGAATGCTTCATTGAAAACTCGTGTCGTCTTGTGGCTATGTTTCTTGTCTTCTCCCGTTCTCTCTGATAAACCCACTATCGTACCTAGAGTAATACAGAGGTACCGTACCATATTAGAGCAATCTCGGCATTTTGTGTATGAGTGATTTTTTGACAATACAATACCATACATAAATACTTCGAAGTGACGTGTTCATTGAGACCACAAAAGCCAGACAAAAGAGATTCTTCTAGCTGATTCTTCTTCTCAGCTTCTCCTCGACCTGCCTGGAAGTATTGTACTCAAGTGCCTTGCACTGGACCTAGGTTCTTCCTCGCTTCGCATCCACGACCATACCGGATACACACTAAAAACTAATTGGAGACGGGTACTTGGGTACCCGCCAAGTCCTCCTACTGGGTGTACACTCCACTAGACTACTTAGGTACTCCTGGGGGTGCCAAAAACTGTCGCAGGGTTACTAGGCTATTGCTTTCCCAAACCCTGCACCCTTTTGCCTGGCTGAAAATCTTGCCATTGGTTCAAGGGTGGGGAGTGGGTTCGCGTTAATCTATTCTAACAAGATCTTTTCAGCAACCTCTGCATCGGCATGGTCATGGTTGCGTCCTCCGAAGCACAGAATGAGCTGTGGAGGAGCGAGGTACCAGGTCTCACGTAGCGTGCGCTACGTCCATCACCACAATCAAGTGCCTTGCACTGGACCTAGGTTCTTCCTCGCTTCGCATCCACGACCATACCGGATACACACTAAAAACTAATTGGAGACGGGTACTTGGGTACCCGCCAAGTCCTCCTACTGGGTGTACACTCCACTAGACTACTTAGGTACTCCTGGGGTGCCAAAACTGTCGCAGGGTTACTAGGCTATTGCTTTCCCAAACCCTGCACCCTTTTGCCTGGCTGAAAATCTTGCCCATTCGGCGTGGCGGTGTCGCCAAGCCACAGGCGGGTAAGGGAGGCAGTGAAGGGCACCCCAGGAAAGGGGAGTCAGAGACGGGGGGACGCTGTATCAGGCGGGCCCCCGTCTGTGGCTCCACAAACCGTACCGGACGAGGTAGCCGCCAAGAGGTGGAGTGGGTAGGATGGCCAAAATGCAGGAAAAACATAAACATAAGGAGACGGGGAGAGATAGACAAGGTAGGCTGGGCCGACCGGCATAGCCATTGGTGCAGGCAGCTGGGCCGTGGTGGGGGGGGGCCTAGGAATGACTGGCGTGGGTGCTGGCGTAGTCAGGAGATGTAAACCCGTCATTCACACCAGCGAAATGGGGAGGCGCTGGTTACCAGAAAGACCTAGGCCCTTCACACGTGGGCTAACTAAGCCGCTGCGGCCGCATTGACGTCGTAGTCCCTGTCAATGGTAGTAGAAGTGACGTCGTGGAAAACGCCACCTGAGATATTGACGAACTTGAAGAGGTGCTTCATATCTCTGGACATTCCTTTGGAGAAGACATGTAGTTCCTCTCGAATGTATTCTTTGAAGGTAGAACCCTTCCACCTGCCCATTTTTTGTATCTGTCTATCCGAGTAGCCCGCAAGAGACAGAGCATTTGCCCCACCTGAACGAAGGGAGTGGGTATCAATGCGGTCAATGGGAAAACCACGGGAAGGGTAATCAAGGACGAGGGCAGCAATCTTGAGGGCGGCGCTGATATTTCTATCGGTGACGTCGTAGTGTCCCTTGTCATTGAAAAAGGAAGAGAGAAACATCTTTTGGTCGGACGAGTGTGCTCGGATATGCAAATAGCGACGGCCCAGGGCGCGGACCGGGCATGCGATGGGATCACCATTGTGCTCCTGGTGGACGCAGACGCCCTTCCACCCGTTTTTTTGATTGTCCAGCTTGAGGGTAGCTGAGTGGGCAGTCATGATTTGGTCTGCCGGCGCATTTCGAGGGAGTTGCCGTAAACGCCCCGAGTGTGTGCTGAAGAAGGTGACATCCTCAGCCTTGAATTGGACGGTCTGTTTGGAGCTGTTGCGTGCGCTCTTACAAGTGTATTCGCCGACCCGGAGGAGATAATAAAAGGCGATCAGGGTCAAGTCCCCCACCGCCGAGTCCAACGCTGAGGCGTTTGGGGATGTGCCGATCCGACAGAGGTACTCAGGAACATCTGCCTCGACTGGTAGTTTCTTCGCGGTTGCCGGGTCCGCCTTGCGCCAGCCATCTAGCATTTGGGCAAGTCTGGGGAGAAGCTTTTCTGATCCCGCGAGTTTGATGGGGTTGTGCCCGACGGCCAGGGAGATCGTCTGACCAATGGCAGTGAGTGCAGAAGAGACTGTCTGAGTTGACACTTGGCGTCCTCGGCCGGCGTCGCCTGAGCGCACGTAGGCAGCGAACCCGGTGAGGAGGCGGACTCGGTGGGTGTAGGGCGTTCCCTGTAGATAAGGGTCCATTCCCAAAGGCCGGAGGAACTGCTCCCAGTGGGCCCAATGAGTCTCCCTGCTCTTGGAAGACGCCGCCACTCGGCCATGGCGAAATCCTTCGTCCGCAAGATGGAAATAACCTTGGTAAGTATCGCGGAGGAGAGGCGGAAGAGATTCCACGATTCCTGCGAGGGAAGGGGGAAGAGGGAGTTATGAAGAGTGAGAAATTGGTTATCGGAGGTACAGTGCCACTTGGGGTCACTTCCGAAGGAGCGCGATGGGACGTCTGTCATTGAATTGTGATGTCCTGGGATGTGCAGCGCAGTGAGGGGCGAGGCCTTGGTGATGTGTAGTCGCAGGGCGAGGGCGCGGACGAGTTGCATAGCTGCCGGCGAAGACTTTGCCGCGAGTCGTTGGACCCAGTGTACGCTGGGGCTATTATCGCTATATAGCGCAACATGTTTCTGGCTGAGGTCTCCGCAGACTTCTTCTATCACCAGGAAAAGGAACAGCAGGGCTGCCAGTTCCAGATCGGAGTTAGTGATGCTACCCGCTGGATTGTCGGTCGAGTTCAAATCTTGCTTGATGTCCTCGGGCCACGCTAGGCGAAAAACCGTGGGAGGTAGGGCCATGCCCTCTCCGACGATGATTCCGCCAACGCCATGTTTGGAAGCATCCGTCACCCCTATGACATGTGGCCAGCCACTGACGAGACTTCGACAGGCGGTAGGGGAGGAGATGGAGTTTTGTAGGAACACACAGCACTCCTGAAGGGTAGTCCGCAGTTTCGCGTTGCGCCTGAGGAAGACGACTGGCGGTTCCTTACCAAGAATGCCATAAAATGGCGACAAGAGGCCCTTACCAGCCGGGATGGATAGGAAAGCGTGTCGGACCTTGTAGAGGGTCGAGCGGAACTCCGTAAAGGGTATCCCAAATTTTGCATTCTTAGCAGTGGCACGGAGCCAGCTTTTGAGTGCGTGAATGAGGGCATCTCGCTTCCCTTCTGCGACCCAGATCGTTTTGTGTGCCCCGTCGAAACAAAAACCCAAGATTTCTTTGACGAGGTCCCACGAACCCTCCTGTTTAACTAATTTTTTCATGGAAATGGGATCGTCCTCAACCTTATCATCAGGTGGGAAGATGTCGTGGATGGCATGCATGATGGAACCGGCAACATGATCAAGTTGTTGGTGCGAAGTTGCGGTGGCGAGGCCGATATAATCATCCATGTAGACCTCAATTAGATAACGGAGGGGCAATCCTTGTACAGGCGATGCATGTGGGAGTGCTTGGTAGTCTGGGCCAGTCCGTGTGTGGTGGAGGAACTTGTGTTCGGGGAGGCAGCCGATTGGTGTGTCAGCGTACCACTCGGCCACGTCTCGTCCCGTCTCGGACGCGGCGCAGAAATAAGGGGGAGATTCGATCCAACCCATCTGGAGTGAGTTGGGGACAACGAGCTTGATGCGCCGGTCGGTGGGATCGGGCAGGACGTAGGAAAAATTCCATTTGTCTCCTTCGGCGCAGTCGAGGCGCCAGAAGCCGTCCTTGATGTCCCATTTTGCCATAAAGACGCGCTCGTCATCTGATGTGCTTGCGAACGCGTGGATGATACGGCTCAGGGAATGTCCCATTTGGTCGATTGCGCCCTTGGGCGCGACTTTTGTTGTACTTTCATTGACTGACGGTACCCTCGATCCGTCCTGTAGGCGGATGGCGAAAGATAGGTCCAGGATGGTGCGGTACCGTCGTGACTTGTGCGGTACCATTGAGATAGGTGACACTTTCAATTGGGGTGGTGGACTATGTTTGATGTCGTCCCAGTAGACAATGCGGGCTTGCTTGGTCCGAACCTTTGAGGCAACCTCCTCGTGAAGCTGTGATATAGCGTCAGGGTGGAGGGCCGACCTGTGTGGACCCCTATCGATGGCGCACTGCATTTCGGTGACCGTCCATGGACGTCCGGTGTTCACCGGGCATCCTCTCGTCGCGTATTGCAGTAGGGTGGGGGCAGCCGGGTGTTCCAGAGCAAGACCGCTGGGGCACATGTGATTTCGATGGGCAGTGGGTGTGTGTCGGACAGTGGCCGGAGGTGGACGTGCCCCTTTGTGTGTGAGTAGATACCTGGGCTGGAGGGGTTGTAGTAGCTGCTGGGCTCGGCGTCGCAGTTTATTTTCTTTGCGGAGAATGTTGGTAGTTTCCCCAGTTACCGCGGCGGAGGAGTTAAGGCAAGGTGGTGCCAACCCCGGTGGCTGCGGTGTCGAGAGGGAAAAGTGGAAAGGTTTGGTATGCTAGACATTAGGTTGGCGCGAGGGAGAGACGGGCATGATAGGCGAGGCATTGGTAAATGGGTTTGTACCTTGCTAGTGCTAGTATCTGTGCGAGCGTCTTCCAGCGATGAGGCAAATGTAGTGTGGCCAGTACCGTGGGTACGAGGGCTGGTTGTTGTGCCGGCAACATGCGTGCGTTGGCTGGTTGGTAGTGGATGATTTTGTTGCTCCCGGGGCGACGTGGGCTCCTCCCCTGAGGGTAGTGCCCCCGTGGCAGGAAATTGAATGCAGGAGCCATAGAAATTAACCTTACTTTGACCGTCGTCCAAGAGGACCCGTTTTTTCGATGGCGGCGCGCTGTCGTCCGAGCGTGCGATGTGGATTGGATGTACTGGCGGTCCTCCCGTTGCCGCCGTCCTCACTGCCCCACCCTCCCGGACGCTCCACAGGATCGGCATTCCTCAAGCCGTCCTTTTGAAACGCTTTGACGAGTAGCTCCCCGAGTACTGTCCTTGCAACAGGGGTGGTTCCGTGGTGAGGCGGTGATTGACTGCCGAGGCCAAGCTCCCACATAAAGCCCTTGCGAACTCGTCCGAGATAGCGCTGGCTGGGGCATGTCCCTCCTGCGCTCGACCACACATCTTTCCTTGACATTTTCCGAGGATGTACGCGTAACACAGCGTGTTCCTTCCGTTCTTGACGTAGGCGGGTAAACTGGGGAGGTCAGCTTCGGAGAGTTTCCCTGCCTTAAGCAGCGTTTTCCATTGTACGCTGCGGAAGTGGGTAATGTAACGCGACATGAGCTGTGTGAACGCTGGGTGGACGTCGTGACTCCGGATCATCACAGGTCTGTCCGGTTGGCTGGAGGAGGCGCTGTCGGGGCGCGTGGATACAGCTGGACCGTGTTGTGTAGTCCATTGCGTGTTCGGTGCCGGAGGGAGGCCTGGGGGCAAAGGGATGGCTAACGTCTGTTTCTGTTTGCCTCCGCCCTCGGCAACTGGGCGGAGTAAGGACCCTACCGTTGCGGACTCCCGCCACTTGTCTGGGAAGTTTCCCATCTGGATCTCCCGACAGGCCTGTATGTCCGCCCCGATAATCTGCATCAATAACGATGTTGGCCAGCGTACATGACCCGTCGAGAACTGATCTGCGGTCAGCGTTCGAAAGAAATATTGTCTGCTATCGTTGATGATAGCCCAGGTAACTTGGCGACACATGAGAGGAGTGAAGTTATGGGCATTCGCGAACACACAGTCCGAGTCCAACATGCGCAAAAGAGCAAAACAATTATCGAAATAGTCGCACTTTTCGCCAAAAAGAACTGCCAGGAGGGCACAAAAAGTCCCTAGGTCGAGCTTCAGTCCGTGATAGGACGTAGCTGGTTGGCGTGGGTCACGGCGGCTGAGGAGTAATGCATCGGAGAAAGTGTGGTTTCGCGCAGTCAAAGAAGCCGCCTGCTCCTTGGAGCGGATGTCGGCTGTCTCATTGCCCATTCTGGGCCTGCAGATAAGAATAGAGATTCCCTGTTCGGCAGTGGTGAGATATGCCGTTGGGGTTCCAGGGCAGAAGTCCATTTTTACCAGGTCATCCATCGTCGGCTTGTCGAAGTAAATTCCCCGATTAATCTGGACCTCGTTTGCTGAAGCCCATTTTTTCATCTCCTCCACGAGCTGCGTGCGTTGGGCGTCGACCTCTTTGGTGGACTTAAAATAGGTCCAGATCTCTGGTAGCCCTGCGTTTGTCCTCACACAACAGAAACCCTTGAGTTTTGATAGCTGGTAGTCACTGTATGGCTTACCCTCGTCAGACCCTCTGCCTGGGGCACTTGTTGGTGTTACGTCCTGTCCGTGTCCAGCGCGCACAGCTGCCATCACTGCCGCAGTGACCTGTGCCAAAAGGTTTATTTCAATCTGAGGCTGATTGTTAGGAATGCTCTGGCTGGCTCCCACTGTTGTTGTGGGGCCTTTGCCTTGTGTGTTCCCGGATGCAGGAGGAAGGGTGATGGTGAGCCTGTTGTGGGCCCACTCGTGCAGGTGGTCGGTGCACCCGACAATCGCTGGCATGGCAAAAGAAACCGTGCTGCTAGTGGCATTCTGTCCGGTTCCCGAATGGGCAGCTGCGGTGCACCAGTCCAGGGCCAGGGCATAGTGCAGTGGATCCAAACCTGAGCTCGCGAGCGATTCGGTAATATACCGAAAGAGTTCGATGGGGGTGCGTCGTGCCTCCGCGCAGAAAGCTACGCAATCTGGCGGGAGAGAGAGCATTCGTGGCACCACCACACGTGTTCTTGGGGCATCGGCGGCCGGAGTCCAGAGTGTTGGGCTGGCGGCAGTGGTCTGCTGATGCTCCAGCATTAATTCGGAGTCCCTGGATACGAGAGGGTCGTCCCAAGCCCAGGCCACATTCTTGCTAAGCTCGACGAGCTGCGGGCTTGCAAAGCGTGTCTTATCCCCGAAAACCGATGATTTTGCCCTTCCAAGAAGGGTCTGCCCCTGGGATGTTCGGATAAACTCCCATGGAGTGGACCAGGTAAACGAATGGGGACTTTTTTCGCATTACCGCGAAGACGAGGAGGCGAGGGAAGGCCAGTGCGTCCTCGCGGAACTTGCGTTGTTCTTCGCCATCCCCGCGGCGGCTCGACTGCCAATCGAGAAATGCCACGAGGTCGCCCTGTGTTTTTAAATCGTTGCCTTCAAGGCAAGCTCGGATGATGGCGGAGTTGGCCGGCGTTGCATGCGGGTTCCGATCCGTGGGGCCGGCCGAGTTCCCAGGGGTCGTGGCGCCGGGTGTGGTAGCCGGTCGTGCGAGGGGTGGCGTGGCAGGGCCACCGGTGGCAGTCCCGACGCCGGTGTGTAGTTGAGGCAGGGGCGGAGCGGCGTGGAGTGCGGCGGCCACGAGATTGTCGAGGGGAGTCATGGGGGCGATGTTGGGAGGGAACGTCGCGGGATCGGGTAGAACCCACTCCCCTTCGTTTTCTTCGCCGCCGCAGCGCTGTCGGCATCGGCGGCCTCGTCGAATTGTTCGGGAAAGGGGGGCGGCGGTGGAGGGGCTGGTTCACCCTCCTGCGACTGGGTGATGGAATTCGTTGTGGCCGGTGCCGTGCCGCCAGGGCAGAGATAAGGAAAAGGATTCGTCATCGTTGGTGCTGGGTGGGATGATCCTGTTTTTCGTTGTAGTCTTTCGCGTTAATCTATTCTAACAAGATCTTTTCAGCAACCTCTGCATCGGCATGGTCATGGTTGCGTCCTCCGAAGCACAGAATGAGCTGTGGAGGAGCGAGGTACCAGGTCTACGTAAGCGTGCGCTACGTCCATCACCACAACATAGTCCAGTTGAATCACTGCTGTAACTGCTGTAACCTGCTGTAACCCTACACTCATTCTTTCGTTTTGTTCGTTTTCCCGGTCATAACTCGCGCTCGGCCATCGTCACTTCATTGCAATCGAATGCACGTCGCTTGACTTTCGCCTTCACCTAATTTGGTTACGGTCAGGCATAAATACCGTTCGACCCACTCAACGCCGTGATCAAAAGCCCCTAGAAGATACTACAAGAGGATAAATTCTTCCACCACGCAACACCCAACTCCAGCTTAACAAGGTAATGCAGTCGTCACTTCACCAATTATTTCGGCTTTGCTCGAATACGCCCAGTCGATTACGCACACGACGCGAAGTTTTGAACCAGGCAAGAGTTCACGTTCTTCAATATGCCGATCGATCTCGGCCATACTTCACCAACACAGACCAGATGAAAAAATCAGATCCCTACGCCGCCCTCGGTCTGACATGGGGAGCCACCGCCACTGAAATCAAACAAGCCTTTCGTCGGCAAGCACGTGAATTGCATCCCGATGTCTCCAAACTCGAACCTGCCGTGGCACTGGAACAATTCAAACATGTCAAAGAAGCATACGATAAATTGATGAACAACAAAACCGGAGCGATTGGAGAGCACAGAACCGATTTGTGGGAGGAATGGTCCTTTGTCATATGGCGCAATTCTGATCTCATTGCTCAAGAACGTACCGATGTGGCTGGCGTGATGAAGAAACGGCCCGTAAAACCCGCTGAGTCCCTTAGACAGGGTAGCAGTTGGGGTATCTCTCAGTTGGGTCACCCCGATGGAAGAGGCGTGCCGAGAGGGCGGGCGGAATATCTTGCGAGCGGAGAGAAGAGACGGACTAGTGCATCGGTAGGTACGGGGATGAGCAAATGGGTTACGAAGAGGGAGTTTAAGCCTTGGAAACCTGGAAAGTGATTGGTGAACGGAAGACTGGCACAGCTTTGTTATCCTTTTATGGCAATACTTCGTTTGAGTTTAGACCTGACTAGAGACTCATACGAGAAGATAATCCACACAGTTTCCGTTGTTTGTAGAGCCATGGCCTGTAATTCTACGCTGCGATATGGGTCACAAAGATTTTTCCATTAGGCCATCCTCGTGCTGTGCTCCGAGTTTAATTCGCGAGAGGCTACTAGATCGTTCAAAAGATGAAGCTTGTAGAGAATAACAGGCATATAACTCCTGGAGGGAGGGAGGGTAGGAGGGGGAAAACATGATGCAACAGGGAATACTTGTGACAGAGTTCTAGGGCATGCTTTTTTCATTCTTCTATAAAGTCCTTTCCTTGCCTTCAAAGGAATCATCCTGGGTGAAAAAAGATGGTCTCGATAATCATCAACGCATAGATACTTAATCTATCCCTTGCAAACACGAGACAGACAGAGGAAGTTTTTTGAAGTGAGGTCAACTTTAGCATTGACAAAGAGTAATGTTCTAATCTCTTTGTGGACTAGGATTCTTATTGGTGGTGATAATTGTAGGTTAAACTAAATTGTGATCTATTTTACAGAACTGCATAGGATATCCTCCCCCATGAAACTAAGAGGCTGCGATGTAGTCAACATCTTTGCAGTTCGATTAGTCCTGTGGATGGTAAGGAGGGATGTGTCGGATAGAGATGTCCTCTTCAAAGTCTATGCACTGGATGTGTTTGTTGCGAATGATTGCATAGGGTCCTTCGGTAGGGGTGGCGAGTGTTGGCTTCTTTTTGCGTTCATAAGATTTTTGTATAATGAGTACTCAATCTCTGACTTTGTAGTCATGTTCCACTCTAGTCTTGTTTTCTCTCTTGTTGTTGGAGATGGCTTGAATGCATTGTTGACGCTTAAGTAGTTGCTAATCTACCTCGACTTGTTGGCAAAAGATCTTGTCCGTACCGAAGACAAGTTGGCTTGGATTATGAGGTGCATTTGATGTTACTGTTGTGCAAGTTTTCGGAGCACAGTATTGTAGGTGATTATTGACATTCTCATGCCAGTCATCAATAGAGTAGTTGGAGTACCGAGTTGGTTGCTGAGAGGGAGATGAAGGCATTTGATCAATGCTTGCTCTGTAGGAGTTTTGGCTCTAGTGGGCTTGCTAGAGATATCATAGCTAATCAATAATTCCTGAACCTCTTTGCCGATGAATTCATTTCCATTGTCATGTCCAACTTCAGTAGGGCTTAGGTAACAGCATGCTGTATATCTCGGTTCATAAGAGCCCACGGATTATAAGATATGTTTCCCCAATTTTCATGACATTCGTGTTTTTAACCCATGTAATTGACCCTGGTCATTCTAAAACCATTAGTGATCAATTCTCCTACTCAACAACATGCCAATACGCATTGGTCCTTATAAATCTGGTTGGTTGCCGAGTTCTCTCAATTTGTCGGAAAACTCACCATCCCCATTTCACACACAACAAGAATGGGGAATCGGAGGTGCATCGAGACACAAGGGAAAGGAAATTGGTGCGACATAAAGTATCAACACATTGGTAAATAGAATCTTTTTCCCGTGTTAGCATCTCTAACTTGGTACGGATTACAAGATAAACTTAAATGTATCTTTTGACATTTTCCGGCTCTTATGAACCGAGATATACGGTAGACAGTTGAGACTGAACTGGTTGTAACTATCCTTGAGTTTGGGTTAGGGATGAGTGTCAGTTCTATCTAGTTGGTGAAAGGAAATTGGTGCGACATACAGTATCGACACATTGGTAAATAGAATCTTTTTCCCGTGTTAGCATCTCTAACTTGGTACGGATTATAAGATAAACTTAAATGTATCTTTTGACATTTTCCTGCTCTTATGAACCGAGATATACAGTAGACAGTTGAGAATGAACTGGTTGTAACTATCCTTGAGTTTGGGTTAGGGATGAGTGTCAGTTCTATCCAGTTGGTGCATGTCTCGACTATAGTCAACATGTGGATCTGATACTCAATTTCATTCATCATCAGTCCATCCTTGATGCAAATGGTCCAAGGTCGTGCATAATTGACCTGAAGTTTTTTGAAGGGTTCTTTGTCACAAAAAGCTGCAACATCCTGGAGAAAGTCCGACTCGGAGTTACTTGGAGTCACTCGTGGGTTTTTAGAGATACGTGTAGTTTTGAAATTAGTCCTTTTCTCCAACTTGGGCATGCTCGCATTCGCTTTGGCATGACTCTGGTGGGCTCGGGTTGTGCACCTGCGCACTTGGCTGCACTTGGCTTCACTTGGCCGCGCTCGGCTGTGAACCTGGGTTGCTTCTGTATACCCAGGTTTGCCAAAAGTCAGCATCTATTTTTGGTGGTCGTGTTTGTCTTTCAACGGTAGGCTAATTTTCTCACAATAAAAACAGTGAATTAGATATCTTTTTCTCGTAATATTGTCACAAAGACTTTCTGAAAAATATGCTAGACTACACAATCATTTCTCACTTGGGTTTGTTTTTTACTTGGGTGAGCATGCCCAAGCAATGAAGCGCACCCGGGTGCACTGGGGTGCCCTTTTTACTAGGGTTCGTGAACCTGAGACACAAGCGCACCCGGGTGAACCGGTGTACACCCTAGAAACCAGGTCACTCGGCTTCATTCCTACATGAATCGGGTTCACTGTGCTCACCAGGTCAGACGACGTATTATTTCTCCCTTCTGAGAAATAAAATGTCCCCTTGGCTTTACTCCGATCCATTTTTTTGCAAAAACAGGTTTTCCAGGAAGTTGCTGGTACACAAGGTAGGAGTCTGTAGTTTGGTTTGCCAAAAAATGACATTCATCACAAGTTTTTACATGTTGTTTGACTTGTCCTCTGATTCCTTTTCAGTAGGAGATCTGATAGCACAGCACGGTGTTGACAATTTCTGATTTGACTTTGTCAAAGGCTTTGTTTTCTTCCTTCCCCCAGACAAACAGTACATCTTTCTTGGTTAGATGAGTGATAGGGGCCAAAATGCAGGGCTGGTTTGTGATGTGGCTCTTGATGAAATTGATGGCTCCCAGAAATTCTCTGATTTTTTAATCTTTTTGGGTGCTGCAATTTTGAGGATGGCTTCAATTCTTTTCTGAGTTGGTTGATATCCTTTCTATTTGAGAAGAAGCCCGAGGATTATCACTTCTTTTGCGCATAGGTCAGATTTGTCCAAGTTGACTTGCATACTTGCTCATTCAAGTCTTTGGAAGATTTCATCAAGGATGGTGAGGTGAGAGTTGAAGTCGTCTCCTTTTCCATGAAAGATATCATTGTTGTATGGGTTGGTTCGGTTTGAGTCTATGTCTTGGAAAATTCCAACCATTCTTGACTGGAATATGTCTGTGGCAGGTTTGATGCCCGTTGGAAGGACACAAGACTAAAAATCAGATTTGGGTGATGATGGTTAATGTTTCTGAGTTTTCTTGGTGAGTGGAATAAAGAAATAACCCATGTTGAGGTGTTGTGAAACATCTCCTCAATTGTTGAGCTTGCGCAAATACATGACAAACCCGATTGAACCATCTTTTTTGGGAATGCCAAAACATGGAGAGGACCATTCTCGATACTTGATTCTACTGGCTGAAACTTCACGTAAAGCTCCAATATTGCATTGCTGGTAGAAATCTTCCTTGAAGATTTCTCAACTTTTCAAGGAGATTGGGTGGGGTTTCAACCAGGACTGATATCGTACCATTGATTACTTTAATAGATACTGGCCTCCCTTGGTCAATTGCGGCACCTGCCCTGGAAGAGGGGTTCATGCTGCTTCAACACAGCTAAACGTTTGGTTTGCTGTTCTTCGGTGAGGTCTTTGCAGCTTTTAGCAATTGCATCGACATTTGTCTTCTTGTAGTTTACTGCAACTAAAGCTCAAAATGCAAAAACTTGGTTCAGTGCTTGGATGGAGCTATGCTGAGGCTGGTCATTATTGCTGGTTTTGGCTTGCATAAGTAGAAGAGATTTCTGCTGGCAAATCTTATGGGTGGTCCAATAATCTCTTGGTACCATGGAAGCTTGGCAGTCACCCCAAGAGATGGTGTTTTCTTTAACACTTGTGTCTAAATCAAGCAATCTCATTGATTCTTGGCCAATGATGATGCTGTAAATAATTTCCACACAGCATTGCTTGGAAACTGCCATTAGTTTGACGGTGAAAGTCCAATTGTTAGAGATGCAAGGTAGTATGGCATTCTCCATTTTCAATACTTCATTCAAGGAGAATGTACGGTTGGCTGTGACAAAGAATTTAGAGCTGCCAGTTGAAGAAGGGAGACGTAGCATTTTTGCCATGTCCCAAGAGATCAGACCCTTGTCTGTGCAGCATTGGTCTCGTAAAGCCTTACATTCAGTTCTCTTGTGATCTTAGTCTAGGAGTATGATGATAGTGATGGGATGGATGTTGCAAGACTTTCTGTTGGCTATGTTTCAAATTACTATTATTACTTTTTACTGAATGGGTTCAGTAATAGAGTAATTTCAGTAATCAAAAAAGTAATAAAGTAAACTGTCGGCCAGTTTACTGAAGGCCCATCAGAATTCTATACAAGACTCACCCTGCTCTTCCAGGACAGTAAGTTACTGTCTTTGACAGAACTTCAGTAACAAAAGTAAATTATGCATATACATTATTTGCATCCATGTAACATGTGTAAAGTAGAAATAAACATATAATCCCCATTTTAGCTGCTCTATTCACTATCCCCATCATCTGAACTCTCATCTGAAATGGGGAATACTCACCACTGGAGTGGGATTTGACCCTGCTTCTTTTAAGGCTGCTGCACTAATGCCACGAACTCACCACTGGGGTGGGATTCGACCCTGCTTCTTTTAAGGCTGCTGCGCTAATGCCATGAGAGGGTGCAGCGTGGGGTGCGGGGTCTGTATTCCATGGAGAGGGGGTGTGGGAGAAGATGGCAGCTTTAGGGATGGCGGGTTCCAATTAAATAGGTAAAAAAATGAAAAATGGGGAATACTCACCACTGGAGTGGGATTTGCCCCTGCTTCTTTTTCAGGCTTCTGCACTAATGCCACGAGAGGGTGCGGCATGGGGCGCGGGGTCTGTATTCCATGGAGGGGGTGGGGGTGGGAGAAGATGGCAGGTTTGGTATGGATGCTTTCAATTAAATAGTTAAAAAAATGAAAAATGGGGAATACTCACCACTGGAATGGAATTTTCCCCTGCTTTTTTCCAGGCTGCTGCGCTGATGCCGCGAGAGGGCGCGGCGTGGGGCGTGGGGTTTTTATTCCTGCTAGGGGAGGGGGAGATGGCAGCGGCGGCGGAAATTCTCATTGTTGCATTGTTTGATGAAGTGATGGGAATAGCTGCAGCTGTGGCTGCATTGCTGGAATATGTGTGCGTGAGCAGAATATGAGGCCACAAGCAGCTGGCACACATGCGTGAGCTGGCATGTGGCCAGACCGCACCAGAAAATTACTTGGGAGTGATTCTATGCTAATATTATCTGTTACTGGGCTAACATGCACATTACTGAAAATAGGCATTTACATGCCCCCGCAGTAAAGTGGCGTAAACACAGTAGCCGACAGTAACAGTAAGGCCATTCGCCTTCGACTGGGTTATTTTATATTTTTAACTCACCAATTTTTTTAATTTTTGGAGACATATTCCCCAGGCAAATTTTCACGCCACCGACAGGGTTATTTACCATCAATTTTCCCCCCAGATAAAACGTGCCATTGACTGGGCAAATATTCTGCTGCACATGTGGGGTAAAAACATGTCGTCACGGAAATATACTGCCATTGGCATAAGGCATAGAAGGAAAATTTATTGTTCAATTGATTTTGGCATAAGTTTATGGAGCAACTAACCGTGACTCGTTGCAGAGGACTGAGCCACACTAACCCTGCCCCTCTTAATATTGTTGTTCATTCCAGTCTACTAACCATTGGAGAGGCAGAAGAGACCAAAGAAGCAATGATGACCTGAATTCAACAATTATCCAAATGGATGTTTAACTGATGCCTCTGTGGCCTTATTGAAGCAAAACAAAACAAAACAAAACAAATAATGGGAAGTAAGAAGGAGACATCATTATTGATGCCTCCTACTGCAAACCACTACAAAACAATCAACTCTTCATGAGTTTGAGTACAAGAACAACAAAGCAAATAACTTCAATAATACAAAGTAAATAGCTTTATCTGACAACCATTATCACTGTTAGGATCGCCTAAGCTCAATCTGTTGAAATGGTTGATTGTTGCATGGTGTTTTGATGTAGGAGTTTCTCATGATTTGTTTTGTTTGCTTTTGTTTTGTAACAAAGATGTTACTCTCTTATCACTGTTTGAGATTGGACAGTAAAGTTGAAACTTCTCAAAGTTACTATTCTTTGCGGTGGGGTGGCTTGGGCATTTTCACTTCAACTTTTTTGTGTAGTCATCCACTATACAGCAATAAAATCCGATTGTCAAAACTCAAGTTGGTTGTTGAGTCACGGTCGAAAACTGGCCAACTCTTGTACGAGTCCAAAATTGCTGACAAAGTCAACGTGTTTTTGTTGATCTGATGGTAGTGCAATGAACCGGAGCTCGGTATTTTTGTGCTATTTTGATTCAGAACTATCCAACAAAACAGATCCGATCATCAAAACTCCAGTCCGTTGTTGAGTTACGGTCGAAAACCCCACAACTCTCGTATGAGTTCAAAATAGCTGAGACAGTCAACGGGTCTTCGTTGAGCCGCTGGTGGTGCAACGGGCCCAAGTTTGGTATTGTTGTGTCGGTTGGGTTCGGGTTTATCCAGCGAAAAAATCCGATCATCAAAATTCTGGTTGGTTGTTGAGTTACGGTCGAAAAACTGGTTCGGCACGCATGGTGGAGGGGTTTTCGACTCAGAATGGTGTATGTATATTATTTGACATGATGACTTGACATGATAACAGAACAATTGTTCGAGTTCTGATGAAAAGAGCAAGACAAAAGATATGGCGGGAAGAAATGTGTGGCTGCGAAAATTAAACCCCAGTAGAAATGGTCAGGGGGAAATTCGACCTGAAAACCCCAGGAGATTCCGATTTACAACAGTGGGTTATTATTATGAACCCAACGGAGTCGACCACCCAGTCGTAGGCATAACGTCAAACGGGTTAAATATGGGTTATGAGCTCAAAAAATGCGTTTAACCCAGGATATAACCCAGTCAAAGGCGAATGGCCTAATGGCCCAAAACGGCAGGAAGAATCCAGGAATCGGAATTCCTGAGTAATTTACTCAAGAATTTAAAACTTAGTCTGTTGGTCTTGGTGATAATTTCTATCAGTTTGCCGCATGATGCATGGCTGCTGCATGCAGATTTGTCCTCAGTTTGTTGTCACCACTGAATTGGACCATTGGGGAGCCATTGGGTGGCCTTTGGCTGTCCATGCTCTTGATTTCTCCTCTTGATTGATGATTCCATTTGGAAGTTTGAGTTGAAGCATTAGGAGCTTGGGATGAAGCTCGGTTGCTGTCATTGCTGTGGGTCTTGCAATCATCTGGGCAATCCTTCCATTGTTGAATTCCGTCATGTTTCCGGCATGGAGCTGCATCTTTGTGCTCTTTGTCACTTCTCGAACTTGTTCTGTCCTTTCTTGCTCAGTTTTTATTGTCATGATTGCTGACATCAACTCCCTTCTTGAGCAGAGTTGTGATCCTGCCACAGAGTTAAATGATGCTGTCTCTGTTGGGCAGCTTGTCACCACCCCTGTTGTAATACTTGAGGCTGACCCGAAAATAACAATCTTGTCTACGTAGGAACAGTAATCTGACACGTGGATCTCGAAGATAGCCTATTTCTCGATTATTGGCTATTTCTCGAAAAAAGCCTATCAAATAAGCCATTTTCGGGAAATAGGCTATAATTGAGAAATAACATATTTTCGAAAAATAGGCCATTTTTGAGAATAAGCCATTTGTAGGACATTGGAAGTTAAGCTGTTACTTCATTCAATATGACTTTTTTATAAGCAGGGGTAGTTTTTAGTTTGGTGTTTACCATATCTTGTACCATGATATGGTGTTGCAAAATACTTTACCTCTACTGCACCATATCAACAAAATAATTATAATAAGCCAATCATACTGCACACTATTACAACATCTCTATACAACATCAGACATCATATTTAGGTATAGTATGATGTGAGTTCTACACTTTCAAACAAATAGGTCTAGGAATCATATGCATACATAATAGTGGTGTACACTTTGCAAAATGCACACTCGAACTTTCCCCCAGTTTTCTCAATTGTTGTGGCATAGCTAGATTCTTGGTAGAATTAACCCTCATTACCAATGAAGTTTATATTAAAATATGATGTATTTTATTGGACAAGAACCAACTCATCACCTAAAACTGTCAACTAAAAAAGGCAAACTAGTCATGTGGATCATGAGTGGACGAAAGATTGTATGGGGTCTGCATGTAGACTATTGACAGGGCCGGTACATATAAACCTTAAATTATGTTTGAAAGAAATTTGATTGGGGTAAGTGAATAGATATGCTAGACTCTTTGTGAGGGTCCTAGTCTACGGCTGCTCAGTGTGTAACGTTAGCTTCATTAGACACATGTTATCATCATTACAGAACAATGTACAAATTGTGGATGAATGAAAGTATCACTTTAAGCTTTGTAATAAAATGTGTGACTTATTCTATTCCATTTTTGAATTTAATATCACATCTATCTCAAATGTTGGCAGCTGAATTTTTGCACACGCATGACTTTCATTTCACATCCTTTTTAGAGTGAGCATTATATTGACTTTGCCACTGTCTACCAAAAGATTCAACAACATATATACAGTCCTATTCAACAAAAAAGATAACATTTTCAATGAAGTTAATATCATTCCTTCAATGATTGAATTTTCAAGAGATAGGGCTAATATTTATCAACTAACAAAAAATTTCCCGGTCAACCTCATGTTCAGAACGGAAAAAGAACATCACTTGTCTGAGCTACATATTCATCTCATGAAAACAGGAGTATCTATCCATGTATAACTATTTTGTCATATAATAATATTGTTCCATAAAAGTCTATTTTTCTGACTTCCCTCAACCTCTATTTCTCGAATATAGCCTATTTCTCAAATATTGCCGACTCAAATATAGCGCATTCCATGAATATGGGCTATCTCATTCTTTAAATGGTCTTTAAGCTGATTGTCGCCAATTTGATGACATGAATCTAATTTGAATCGTGTAGCGAGTCGTGACATAACAGTCTGAGCACTAATGAAACTGCACATTTTTAACCTAAGCCGTTTGGAGATAAAAAATACTAAATACCTATTATGTAATTTGTGAGCTTATCATTTACTGTTTACAATGAACAAATGAGGATGGGATGTCAATGCAATCCCAACAAAATAATGTGATTCTGTGTAGGTTTCTACACCGTTCTGGTATGTTTATACCCAGGGAACATGGATGTTCTGACAGCATGTTCCCTCGTCGCATAGATCTGAAGATATGAACCTTCAACCTGTTAGGACCTCTCACCACTTGGGAGGTCAGGATGATCCCTTACTTGGGAGTTTTTTGAATTAGTCCATATTGGTACTAATAAGGGTACCAATGAGGGTACTAAATAAGGTAGGTTCTTGGCCTATGTCAATTTTACGATCGGACCTGGATCAATCGTACTACATCGGTTTGTACGTATCGTACATATAGGTAGATATTGCGCAACAGATTATGTATGCTTTGGCTTTTTTAGAGGTCTACTAGCTCGAAAGATGCCATATATATATTTAAAATAATATAGTGTATGTTC
Source organism: Cyclotella cryptica (assembly GCA_013187285.1). Classification (NCBI taxonomy): domain Eukaryota; phylum Bacillariophyta; class Thalassiosirophyceae; order Thalassiosirales; family Thalassiosiraceae; genus Cyclotella; species Cyclotella cryptica. The sequence continues at coordinate 214,947 of JABMIG010000084.1, forward strand.
AATAAAGTAGAGGGTGCCTCATATGAGAAGACATCACAAACAAAGTCACCAAAAGGAAATAAAAACTAAAATCAAGAGGCAATGAAAGTTGTCATATCAAATACTTCATGACAGGGAAAGATAATACAATATAAAATGGTGTATAGAGGGAATGATCTGGGAGGTGCGGCATTCCCACACAATTGTCATTTTTTGCTAGAGAAGTTTATTTCTGTGATAACACTCTAAATACACATCATGGTTTGGTTGAGTAGTGACAGTGGGTTTTAGTTGAACAAGCTTTCTCACATTGGTCATCATGTACCATACCTCTAAGGACTATTTCACTTCATGAAAATAGCAGCAACCCTTAGAAATGACAATATTTTGTTAAGAAAAACTATTTCAAACTTATTCTTAAGAAATAACATAACTGTAAACATGAAGTCAATACATAACAGATTTTTAACTATATGTAGGAAAGATACCATTCCTATTGGTGACATGATCTGACTTGATGCCATTTTCAACAGCACTATGATTTTCAATAGATGTTGTGAAAAGTAGCCTCAATTTTGATGAAATATTGTTGTTTTTAAAATGTGTTACAAATTTCAAATTTCTTTTCTCAGCTGCTTAATTTTAATCCGTATCAGCCATTACTAATGTTGATATCTTGTACATTAATTCTTGGTTTTGTTGACAGATCTACATGAATGAGAATGCACTATTGAACTTGAAAGGACTTTTTGCTACTCATTGACTGTCTCTCAAAGTCCAGCCACATCTGGTAATAATGGGGCTCATTTTGTTGACAGAAGTTTCCTAAACATTTAAGACTGGGGCTATAAAAACCCGGACCCCTAGAAATGGCGATAAGAAAAACGGACGAAAAATGGCCGTTGGTGAGCCAACATGCGATTTTTAAGATGTGGACATCAAGCAAACTGTTGCCTTGTCTCTAAATAGGCTGTAACATTCTTAGTTTAATGTTTCGTCCGTTGAAAAGACAACCATACTTTCTCTCGCATCGCCAATTATTCTCAACGTCTTTTTTGTATCGTACTTCTATTAGGGGTTGTGAATCTTTTTCTCATTATCATTATCATTATCATTATTGTTCCTTTTTTGCGAAATCTCGCTATTTTGATGTTTTAGTACCGTAGCATTACTTATGGTGCATCGTCACCATTTTACGATCAAATTTGGCAATCCCACGCATAATAGAAAAAAGTTTGACCGCCCCCAGCACATTTTCATTATGATCTAAATACCTTTCAATGATTTAATTTTTTACGAGCCTTCACATCAAGACCACGAATTTTGTCTCTCGACACGCTTCCAAATATTATTGACCGCCCATCACAACAATACATCATGGGAAGAAAGAGCTTCGTTTCCGGACGCTCGAACGGATCCTGTTGCTTTACAGGAATGCGTCCTGGCTATTTGCATTGGAACATCTGGACCAATTGATTGAAGGTAACATAGAAGAAGACCTCCTAGATGAAAACAATGATTTGTTCCTCTGTGTATGCGAGTCACGGCAAATGGCAAAGACGAGAATAAATCGCGAAGGTGTGCCATGGAGATGTTTGTTGTTGTGAGAATTATTTTTGTTAGTGCCTGTTAGCGGTTACGAGCTCAGCACGTAACTTGCAGGAAACTCGAGGGAGCTTGACTGAAACATTAAATTTTTCAATAGTAATGGTAATGATCATGATCATGACGATTTTCGGCCATTATCATGATCATTACGAAACCAAGACGTGATGTGACAACATTACGTCAAAATATAGATTTAGAAGTACCTTTCTCCCCAACAGAAAAGTAATGACGCCTGAGATGGTGTAAAATAAAACCTCCGAAACAACATCTGCTCTACATACGTACACTAGTACACCGTGTGATCAAAACAGTGGGAGTCAACCATTTTGATAATGATAATGATCATGAGCGAAAGATTGACAACCCCTATTGTTGTACCATAAGTAGCCCCAAAAAAGCCAATAACAAGTTAACACACCTCGTTTGTGTGTGACGGTCCACCTATTGTACTGTATGTATAGTATTGTTGTGTTGCGGAAGGTTTATCTCAAATATCTCGAAACGTGCGTTCGAAAAAAGGACGGTGTGTCCGTTCAAGTATCTTAGAGACATAAAGCTAGGGGTCCGGGTTTTTATTGCCCCAGTCTTATTTTGATCAACGAACACCATTTCTTTATTTGTGCTTATGCTCAGCTATATTATAGTTTCCCTCCACCTCACTAGGATACTTCACAGATAATTTTCAACCATGTTTTCAGTCAAATACAACCAACAGTGAAACAAAGAGGATGGCAATTCTGTCATTATCCAGTGGATAGGCGACTTGTTGCGAATCAATTATCCTATGGTTTGAGCATGAACAAAACTGAATTTCAATAGCATCACCATACTTAGAGCGGCCTGTAAAATAACCATATTGATGACCGGGGTTCCTTCTCTGAGTTTCTGCGATCAACTATCTAAATCACGACATCCTAATAAGTCATTGGTCATTGTCAATGGTACTACTTCATTTCCAAACTTTTCGTGTGTGTAAGTATACAAAGTTGTCACTTTGGCAAATGCGCCCCATTTGAAGTATGCCTCACGAGCACATGTGAAATACTTTAAAGCCATCGATTTGTTGCCAATGTTGAAGTAAAAGTTTGCTGCTAGCTCATACGAGAAAGCTTCTTCGTGTAAAAACTTATGATCTTGTGCCGATGATATTGCATGTTCATATGATACCATTCCTTCCTTGATATTTCCATTGCTGTAACATTCTTCAGCCTCTAGCAAAAAACTCTTGTTCTCAAAATTCCACATGGAACCTTGATCCTTCCATGTACGAATTCGTGCTTTGCACTCTGCGGCTCTTTGGGTCCATATTGGATCATGTGTCTCGCGATAAATCCTGAATGATGCTAAGCCGCCAATGAAAGCGTGGGTTGCATGGGCAGTGAGCAAGTGCCATGATGGCATTCTAAACTCAAAGAATTTCTCAGCACTGCATTTCATATCATCATAGTTGTTGAACACCAAAGAAACAAATAACCTCTGAAAGTAGCTGAAGCAATAGTTTTAAAATGTTGCGAGCCCAGCCTAATAGTCACAACCAGCAACTTATATACACTCACACAACTACCAGCTGGTAATGATTTTTGTTCTGAATCACAGACCTGCCCAGTTGTCCGTCACTCAGAACTTCGCCCTCAACAAGTCTTGATACAGTTTTGTCAATAGCTTTTATGTAATACAAAGACGTTCGATGGTCATGCTCTGCCGAAAACTGAAAGTACGACGTGCAAGTGAAGAGAATGCTTGAAAACATAGTTATGAAGACGTTCAAACGTGAGCACATTTGACGATTACTCACATGTCCAGCACTTATGAGTGCTTCTTTGACCCCAAACAAATTCGCTCCAGACCAAAGCAGAGCAACAGTAAAACCCAACCTATTCATGCATGCCCAATGAATGTCTCCTGCCGCCATAGCAATTTCCTGCCCTTGAATTCGGTATTCTTTTGCTACTGGAAGTGGCTCAATATAGGAAAGAATCCCAGATGATACAAACATTACCTCCCCAGCAATTTCATTACACTTGTGGTTGTCGAGGAGGGCATTTGCTAACCTTGTGTATCGATAACCGATTCGGATATCGCAAAGTTCAGCAATCATCCCTCCAAAATAGGCGAAACCAATGGCGGACATCGGGGACATTCCATGCTCAATTGTTAATTGGATTATTTTTATTGTGACGAGTGGCTGCAAAGATGGATTGACTTGGTTGATCGAACCTTCCAGCTTGGCTAAAAATTTTATCGCCATGACCTCCTTGTAATCTGACAGGACACGGTAATTTAAAAGAGTGTCATCTGAAATCTCATCGAGCATTGATTTGGTTTCAAGTATTAGCTTCAGTGTGTTCTCTCGAGAAACCGAACTAGGGATGTCTACGCCAAGTCGGGACAATTCTTTAAAGCCAAACTCCACCGACTCCGAAATTCTTGAGTGGACGAGCTCAGACATAAAAGTGAAAGAGCTACTGAGCGTGTCGTTGTAGTTGCGCGCATTCCTTGACACTTCATCACAGATCATAGTTAAGCTGGAATGATCCTCGATAGCTAACGCGCATTTCGCTGCCAAATTGAACAACTCCAAGCTCAAGTCGTATTGATCTTGCCAGTGTTTCTTTCGAAGAAACGTCATGCCATGATCGAAGAACGAGAACGCGGATGAAAAGTCCGACATCTCCATTGCCCTTTTGCCTGCCAGTAGATTGTACTTCGCAATCTTGTGGTATTCATCTGCATGTTGAACGGCGGAGGGACCACCGAGGTTAAGTTGCATGACAGCAGTAAAAAGCAATGCGACGTGGTCGTCTCTCATCGGAAGATTAATAAGAGACAGTCCTAGAAATAAGTTTGGTAATGTTATAACATACGTGTGCACCAGAGAACAAAATATTGGTTGTGAATGACTCTAAAATCACTCACCATAATTCATATGATGCAAGTAACGATCTTGCTCTGGACGTGAAGATTCATTAGTGAATGAGCATGTAGTAATGAAACATTACCAATGAACACACTTACCTTCGATCATACTGTAAGTTGCCTCTTGGATTCGGTCATGGCAAAAAACATACTTCCCATCCAGCTTGTTAACGAGTCCTTCCGCTATTGCAATTTGTAATGGCTCTGTCACGTTCAGATTGAGATCTGACTCTATTGCTTGGATGAATTCACATGCGGTCGAAGAGCCAAAGCAAGATAAAACACGTAATGCGATTTTCACATCAGTGGCAAGAGTATTAATGCTATTCACAAAGAACATGGCGACATCATCAGGCAACTTTCTTGATTGTATTTTTTCCTCGTCCCACTCCCATCGGCGTCTGGCAAGGCTGAGGCGCAGCAAGCCTTCTCTGTGCAAAGAAAGCATCATCTTCGAGACGAACAGAGGATTGCCTTTTGTCTTGTGGAAGAGAATATGCGACAGGCTGCCCACCAGGCGGGGCGATAAATGCAATAGATTTGAAACGACATTAGTAACAGTGTCTCTATCCATGCATTCCAATTTGACGAGAGTAGTCTCGAAACCAAAATTCCTGACAGTGTGAATCATTTTCCAAAACAAATGATCGCTTCCCAGTTCTTCATCGCGACAAGCCCCCAAAAAGAAAACACGCGATTCTTCCTGCATTGATCGTGTCGTCTTCAAGAGCTGTCCAATCAGCGAAATGGATGCAGAGTCCGCCCATTGAACATCATCAATGAACAGAGTCATGGGACCCCCCGAGCAGCTCGAAATTACCTCAACGAATCGGCAAAACAAATATTGCAGTCTCTGTTGCGCATCAACGCAATCATCTCGGTTGGGAGGAATGCTAGTGGGATTTTCAAAGACAAGGTGGCTCAAATTTGGAATGACCTGGATGAGGTAATACAAATCTGGACCCAAAGTCGTTTGAAGTTTGGAAGCAACCAACATGGCACGTTCCGATTCTTCAGACATGGCCAACTGGTCGCAATAGTTATTAAACGCCGAAGCAATGGCGGAAAAGGGCTGAGCACTGTGCATCATTTGATCAAACTTTCCCGAGAGAAACAGCCCCCCCTCTGCAGTTATGAAGTTGCCAAGCCTGATAGCCATGGTCGATTTGCCCGTTCCAGACGTGCCAGTGATGATTGCCAATTCCGATGACCCCGATGCGAACCGCCTGTAGGAGCACCGAAGAGAGTCACATTCATTCTTTCGCTCAAACAAAGTGTCATTGAGGTCTAAAGCAGTCAGTGAAAGCTTGTCAACTTCCAAGTCGTGCAAGTACACAGACGGCTTGGTAAGCATCAATTGCAAATCGCAAGTGACATCCACTATTTCACTGTACGATTCATTGCCCATAAAGTCTCCGTTGATGCAGTCGATCATGTTGTAAATGAGGTCACAGAGACGACTGGGAACGCCTTTCCCACTGAGACAACCAACTGACACCTCACAGATGATAGGCCCAGTTGATGCCGCTAGAGCCTGCATGGATCTAGAAGAAAGGGATCGTCTTTTGTTGCTAATGGAAGCAACATAATCTCCATTCCAAGATTCATAATGATCAGTATTTTCTCCCAAAGAAATGTCATCTGACACTTCCAATGTGCTTGCAAAGTCGTTCCAACGTGAACCATTGCGATTCGCAGACCTCCGAACCTCTCCTTCCACCTTGTTCGAAGAAATGGCCGTGAGATCACCCCCATTCGAAGACGACACGACCAACATTTCAAGCGGCGGCAGTTCTCCTCCCGAGAACAGCTCGTAAAAGACCAGTCCAAGAGAGTAAATTCGCTGCAGTTTTTCTCTGGCCCAATCCTCCTCATTGCGAGACGCAGCACTGTTGTTGCCGTACGAAATTCGAGCACAATCCACATCCAAATAGCCGTCGCCGTTTCCTTCTCGCAGCGCCGCTGCCGTCGACTCTCGCAATTTGGCCGCCCTTTCTTCGACGCCTTGCGCCACTTCCTCGAGAAGGTCACCAAAGTCGTCCGCGAGATGGGAGAATGCCGCCGGAAATGGCAGCAAAGACTCGTCGTGGTCGTGCGTGTCTTCCTGGGGCTTTAAGCAGACCGTGATGCAGTCAGCCCAATTGATGCAGGACACCGGGAAGGGAGGCGGCAATTCTGACGCAATGCCAGGAAAGAGTCCGGACTTGGAGGAGTCTTCGGCGTCGCTGATTTGTTGCGTTAGGGCGATGGCGATTCGGAGCGCGCTCTCGATGTAAGCCTGGGAGACGAGGTAGCCGGCGCTGCTGGTTTCCAGGGCCTCTTTGATCCAGTGCTTCAGTGGGATGGTTGTCGTCATTATGCGTGTGGGTTTCGTGGTTCTTTTCGCCTGATGATCAAGGCGCGTTGGCCAAGCTGAAAGGTCAACTACAAGGCACGGCGAGTGATTAAATCCACCCCCGCGAAGAAGATCAAATCCAATTCTATGAGAATTCTATGTATATGTAAAAATTGTGAGATCAAGATTGTGGCAACAGTCGCGACAGTCCTCACCAGAATTGTGTCATGGCCTTCCTGCGAGGCATTACAATTCCCCTTCAAGTGATGTAGAACGAGGGGTGACGGGGCAGGTTGTCGAAATCCATAAACTTGCCTCGGCCTCTCTCTCTAGAGAGAGGAGGTAGGATGTGAAGTCATGAGAATACGTCGTTTCAAGCGTCGGATGCAAAGATGGTCTAAAAGCGTTGCTCTATGACTAGGGGTCACTATTGCTTTGATCGTAAGGACGACTGATTTTTCTCTTCAAGTCCAGACAAAAAGCAAAAAATATTCTCGTCTAAAATCACGCTTCACTCCATCTGGTGTCATCATGAAGTCATCATGATATATTGTGAACATCTGAAAATAAAATACACTGTGTGATCCACACGGTCATACCTACTGAGTCCCAAAAACGACTTAATGGAGCAGCGGGAATAGCTCACCAGAAAAATTATCTATCACATCAAAGTTCAGCGTCTTTCCTGCATACACCTTGGTTCAGTTTATTTTACGACTAATCGTTGCTGGGATTCAATTACTCCGCAAAATTCGAGGTAAAAGTTCAGTGTATTCGCAAGAAAACTTCTTTTAGTTAGACGTCTTTCTACAAAAATTATTTTAGTTTATTGTATTGCCACTTTTATTTTTTTAGTTTCGTGTCTTTCTCATTAGTTTAGCGGATATTATATTAGTTTAATGTGTTTATATTACCGTTCGCGCTCCTCACACAAGCACGTGGAGAAACGTGATTCACGGTTCGAGCTGTATTGTACCGTAATACGAACACAGAACTGAAATACACATTAGACGAAGTCTCGTACAATACTTCATCGCCATTCCTCACCATGACGATTTCCGCAGGCGCCACCGCCAAGATCACCTCATCAACAAAAACTACCTGTGCAACACCAGCTCCGCCACGATCGCCCTTGCTTCCACATCCTATACGACGATCCACCTTATTCATTTGGTCTCATTCTGTGTTTTATTTAAGATTTTACACCATTTTGACCACTGCAATTTTATTCCGTGCTGTCACAGACAATAGACGAAGGGGGGCGCACAATTAAAGCTTGCCATCTCGACATTTCCGCCCTCATGCCATGTCCCGCAATCTCCTACATCTTGAGAAAGGTAAGAATTAATTGATACTTTTAGGATTTACAAATCTCCCATCACTCACACGTGATTTTTTCGATTAATTGGTCCTGCTCAAGCTCCCCATAGTAAATAATTGATGCCCAGGTACAAAAATAATAATCAACAATCAACCTTATAGTGGATACATCATAGTGGGTCTGAAGTTATTTTTAAACATTCGCCCACATTAGGGCATGTAACAACAGACGATGGCTATTACATTAATGTCAGCTAAAAATTATTCCTAATTGTCCATATTTTATATCATTTTACAATCACAATTAGTTTGAAAGTACTTATGTCTTTTCATAAGGGAAATTGACAATGACTTTGATATAAGAATATTTTAGCATTCTTCTCCACTCTATCATAATGCACAGAGCCCCGCTCCCAATTTCTACTCCTAAACTCATAAGAGCTTTCGAAAATTGCCAATGGCTTGATCTCCCCCTTCATCACATATTAGTAAGTTTTTAGTTATAACATAACACAACAACCTAATTTGACAACTAAAAGTAAAGATTGAAGATGGCCTTAAAATCATAAAGTCAGTACAAAGCACACTTCTATCATTCATTGTCATTGTGGGCAGAAGCTTTCACAAACGAGCCCCCGTCAATTACAGTGTGCAGTTTCTTTTCAAGCTAGTGGCAAAGAGTTTGAAGGTATGAGCAGCAATAAATCAATGAAATCTTGAATTAGAATAACTTATCTGAGCTTGGAATGCCTTCTGCATCATTTTTTTCTTGTGACGATCAGTGACTCTAGTGGTAACTCAGCAAGCAGCAATACATACTCAGCAGTAAATCCTGCATGCAATTGTCAAAAGTTCCTAGACCTTTGTCACAAGGCTTTCTCAGCAAAAGTGCAATTTTATTCTGACAACAGTCTTGTAGAGGGGCTAATGAACAGTTATATGAAATGAAGCCAATGCCAACTTGATACTAACTAGGGGGGAAAACCAGGCCTCTTGAATTACTGTTAGGTAATTTAGTGGAAACATTGATTCCCAACATATTTGTTATGAACATCTTGGATGAAGGAAGTCATCTTTAAAAGTTAAGACCTCATTTTGACAGGCACATAGGCCATAGTTATTAATTCAGTCATGATCAAATAGAATTAGACATCACTCACACATTCAGACTGTGGGTTGAGAACACTGTGATACAAAATACATTGACATTCATTCTCAAATTGATTATATAGAACCTTAGAACATAAAACAAAATTCTTCATATTTGACCTGCTTGAAATATGATACACTTGTCCAAACGGAGATATATGCATTAAATCATAAATGATCTAATTTTTACTTAAAAGTTCCATTACCTAAATGCAAAAAAATGTTACCTCAAGCCCCTGGTGTCCAGGGGTTGATGTTTTCTGCCCATATTTACCAGTCCCTGTGTCATTTTTGGTTTCTGTGTTTTCATGGCTGGACAGTATACTGCTGTTAACTATAAATGAGTTGAAAATAGCATTTTACAGGGAAAAATAACATTTTATCAACAAAGTATGTCACATAATGGCCTCTAATGTCTCTTGATGTATATGCTTTCTAGGCTGTACATTGATTTTTAACATGACTCAAGTTCAAACAGTATACACATTTATATGATAAAAGGTGTCAATTTGACTTGAAAATTCCATCCAAGTGTGCAAAGTGCAATAAAAACTTCATGTCCTTTCGTGTCCTTGGTGTCCTTGGTGTCCACATTTTGATGTCCTGTGTCCTTGTTTGAAAACACAAAAAAGACACAATGTCCAGGACATGTCCAGGACGGTGTCTGTTTGTGATTTTTTTGACGCGGACGCAGCGGACATGTGAAACCAAGGTTACTAGTGTTCTTATTTTAATACACATTCTCAAATTGATTATATAGAACCTTAGAACATAAAACAAAATTCTTCATATTTGACCTGCTTGAAATATGATACACTTGTCCAAACAAAGATATATGCATTAAATCATAAATGATCTAATTTTTACTTAAAAGTTCCATGACCTAAATGCAAAAAAATGTTATCTCAAACCCCTGGTGTCCAGGGGTTGATGTTTTCTGCCCATATTTACCAGTCCCTGTGTCATTTTTGGTTTCTGTGTTTTCATGGCTGGACAGTATACTGCTGTTAACTATAAATGAGTTGAAAATAGCATTTTACAGGGAAAAATAACATTTTATCAACAAAGTATGTCACATAATGGCCTCTAATGTCTCTTGATGTATATGCTTTCTAGGCTGTACATTGATTTTTAACATGACTCAAGTTCAAACAGTATACACATTTATATGATAAAAGGTGTCAATTTGACTTGAAAATTCCATCCAAGTGTGCAAAGTGCAATAAAAACTTCATGTCCTTTCGTGTCCTTGGTGTCCTTGGTGTCCACATTTTGATGTCCTGTGTCCTTGTTTGAAAACACAAAAAAGACACAATGTCCAGGACATGTCCAGGACATGTCCAGGACGTGTCCAGGACGGTGTCTGTTTGTGATTTTTTGACGCGGACGCAGCGGACATGTGAAACCAAGGTTACTAGTGTTCTTATTTTAATACACATTCTCAAATTGATTATATAGAACCTTAGAACATAAAACAAAATTCTTCATATTTGACCTGCTTGAAATATGATACACTTGTCCAAACAAAGATATATGCATTAAATCATAAATGATCTAATTTTTACTTAAAAGTTCCATGACCTAAATGCAAAAAATGTTATCTCAAGCCCCTGGTGTCCAGGGGTTGATGTTTTCTGCCCATATTTACCAGTCCCTGTGTCATTTTTGGTTTCTGTGTTTTCATGGCTGGACAGTATACTGCTGTTAACTATAAATGAGTTGAAAATAGCATTTTACAGGGAAAAATAACATTTTATCAACAAAGTATGTCACATAATGGCCTCTAATGTCTCTTGATGTATATGCTTTCTAGGCTGTACATTGATTTTTAACATGACTCAAGTTCAAACAGTATACACATTTATATGATAAAAGGTGTCAATTTGACTTGAAAATTCCATCCAAGTGTGCAAAGTGCAATAAAAACTTCATGTCCTTTCGTGTCCTTGGTGTCCTTGGTGTCCACATTTTGATGTCCTGTGTCCTTGTTTGAAAACACAAAAAAGACACGATGTCCTGGACATGTCCAGGACGTGTCCAGGACGGTGTCTGTTTGTGATTTTTTTGACGCAGACGCAGCAGACATGTGAAACCAAGGTTACTAGTGTTCTTATTTTAATACATGTTGCTCTAACAAATTTTAATAATTGATTCATGTCATAATATATCAACTACATTGATTCCTCAACTCCCTCCCTCTCCATATCACTCCTGTCTTTGTTTCTTAGGTTTCCTATCCTATCAATGAAAAGTGTATTGTTCCTACTACAAACTGAAATAGCATATGATGCTCCATGCTTGTGAAGGTACCTGTTTGTTCCACAGATTGCCATTCATTGGTCAATTCAACCTGATCATTGGGATCAAGCAAGTCAACAATCAGCTCTTTATTGAAGCAACTTCGTACCTAGAAGAACATTGAGATCCTTCTCATAACACATTGTGAAAAGGAAAAGTAGTAACATGTTTTATGTCTATGTAATGAATATTCTGTTTTATGTCAATGTAATGAATAGTTCAGAGAGTTATGTTGCTTAGAGGGATCCCTAATTTGCCAAATTTATTAGTGGGTTCAAGTTACTGGTAAAGATCCCAAACATGACCAACCATGAGGATGGCATGTTTATGTGCCAGTTTAGATTGTACAAACTTTGATCTTGAAGGATTAATACAATTTATTAAGGATTTATTAAGCTGTTGCATTATATAATTATTGTGATTTATTGCATTGTAGTGGTATAAATCCCATCCATGAACACTTGTCCCATCTCTTCCTGACTCATTCATTAACAAATGACCTTCGTTTCTTCTGCAAAAAAAACTCATTAAACAATTTATTATTTGTGTTGTCTCCATCGCAAAGAACTTTGCGCGATTTCCTCTGCAATACCTTCCGCTGAACAAGCCAATTGTCAAATGACCTTTTACCCTCTTTGATTTCAAATTGCTTCATTAGTCAACTGCCTTGTATCGGACAACAGTTGATTTGACAATGAGGGGTGAAACAGAGTACATTCACCATCCCCAGTCCACTTCCCATGTTGTTCAACATGGCATCCCCCTCCCCTGCTTTCACACTCGCTATCATCACTTCCATCGTTGTCTCCATCGTTGTCTCCATCGTCGTCATCTCCATATCCTCATCACCATCTCCCTTGCATCAAAATTGAGTTTGTCGCTCAACAACCAAGAACGAAAACAAAAGCAAACATGAGCAATATCACGCCGAGAACCAGTACCGTCGACACAAACTGGAGGCGACACAGTCAAAAACCCAAACACTGCATCCACACGCACGTGCGATCCCCAGCTCCAACATGACCACTCTCGACTGGGCTTGGGCCTCATGGTAGATCGCCAAGCACGCGTCAAGGCCTTGACGCGGACCCATTTTTCGTTGGCTTCGGCTGAGGGGAAGGTTCCGAGGGTGATGGTTTCGCCGGCCCACTTTGTCCGCCGGGTGTTGGGATTATTCGTTGGAGACGAAGGGTGATGGGGACAGGAGCATGCCGTTGCCAAGGTGGGGGGGGATGAAACGGTTGCGTGAGCAAGCGATAAAGATGTCATGCGGGATAAGCGAATCGGACGAGTGCGATCGTTGGCAGTGGGTGGGGGAAGTGTGTCCTCGCGTTGTTACGGGAGGGTTTGACATCAAAAAAAGATTGGGGAAAGGGTATGGTACAATACGGCGAGAGGAATGACTCCCCATTCTGTTCTCACGGTCAGTCGTGCCGGTCAACTTCAAAGATTGCATTGAACTAGATAGGTACATATTGAGACGTTAAACTGCAAATCGGCCGTCAAACTACTAAAACGGCACTTAATAGATCCTGAAAACTAAAATAGATGACATTTCTGTTCATCGAACTAATAAAATGCAAATTTGTATCCAGTAAACTACGAAGACGCGTTTTTTGATCCTCTAAACTAGGCGGAATTATGTTTTAATCGTGTTATGTATCCCGAAGCATTTCATTCTACTCTTAATTACTCCGATTCAACCTACTGATCCATTGAACGGAAATATATCGAATACCACTTCTTTCTAACCATTCCCGCAGCTCCAATACATAGTCTATAACAATGTTGACATACATGGGTCTAATTATTTCGTGAAAAATCACAAAGACATTTTTTACCGTCTCTGGTATGTGAGTATTGTATTATCGGAAGTTTGCAACCGATGTTGTAAAAATTCCTCGTGGGAATTCCGCGCCATTTTTATCTTTCTCAGTTGAGACGTGATGTCTCATTCCCGCGACCGACTGACCAGTGAATGGATTTCGTACACTACAGGATTTAATATTAATTCCTTTTCATGTAAAATAATTTACTTCAATCAAGATTTTTTAAAAATCTTAGTTTATCACTGAGCAGGTTTCGTCTTCTCCTTCTCCTTAAGACTTTTTTTTCACTATTAGATTTTATAGGTGAATCCACAGATACACTGCTGCAAATACCCGTAAACGCCTAAGTGTTTGGGTTCTCACGCATGGGTATTCAATAACTATTGATATGTGATTACTTCTAAAATTATATCTAAAATTAATTTATAGCAATTGTGCTATGGAACATATCAAATAAACGATATCTAAACTCAACATAAAGCGTAGCCAAAATTCTGACACACTAGTTACAACGTGTAACTCATATCACCAAAAATGGTTTCAACGTGAAACGCCGATTAAAAATCAAAATATGTATCTTACTTCAAACCTACCACGCCAGCGAGGCACAGCACTAAAGTCGTGCGCCGCATGCACATCGCTTGTGCGAGGCGCAGCACTAAAGTCGCGGTTCGCGGCTGCACTCGCGAAGCACGCTAACTGGCGGCCACTGTTGTATCTTCTTTTAACGAAACAAGGCGAATTCTTTTGCAGGCTCCAGCTGCTGCTAAAAATCTTGCAGCGGCTGCTTGTAATTTTTACCGTAGTATTTTTGCAACATAGGTTTGCGAACGTGTTGCACGATTTCATCGCGGCAACCTAAAAACATCGTAGCGCGGTTGCAAAAATCAAGGTACAAAAAACGGTCACACTCTATTTCTCGCAATACCACACACAAGTTATTTACTCTATAGTAAAGGTATGTTATAGTTACCTACCTATAAGTACAATTGCAACACAGCTGTTTTTGCACATAATATACTGCTTGTGCATCAAAGTTACTTTTGAACAATTTTGCAGATACCCCAGATTTTGGCAAGAGCAATACTTTGGGTGTAGCTTGGCAAAGAGAACAGAAGTCCCATCGTCATCCAATCCAATTCAATGAAACTGGATGACCATGCATGAGGTGGATTTGATGAAGAAAATCTGGCCTGATTTCAAAGCTACAATATAAAGAACTTAACATTAGGAGTAAAAACTAATTTTGTAAGTGTCATCATGCTTAAAAACAATGACTTCATAATGTTGTGAGTGTACTTACGTGTTGTTTGTTGACTAACAAAGTGTGTGTAATTAGTCATGCACACAACGAATGCACACATGGATATTATGAAGTTACTTTGAGTTTGTTGTGTTCATTGAAGTTGATAACTGTAAGTTTCTATTTTAAGTGTGATAACTTTCAAAAATCCCCAACATTTCATACATGGTTTCTTCATTACTTAAATGAAGTTTTATTTTGTAGTATTACTTGAGCAGAAACTAAGTTACCATAATTTTGATTTTTCCAAGCTTGAACCTACTTATAGTAGAATCTGCATCCAATTAAGAGCACAGACAGAATTTCGTCATCCAATCCAATTCAATGAAACTGGATGACCATGCATGAGGAGTGGATTTGATGAAGAAAAATCTGGCCTGATTTCAAAGCTACAATATAAAGAACTTAACATTAGAGTAAAACTAATTTTGTAAGTGTCATCATGCTTAAAAACAATGACTTCATAATGTTGTGAGTGTACTTACGTGTTGTTTGTTGACTAACAAAGTGTGTGTAATTAGTCATGCACACACGAATGCACACATGGATATTGCAGAAGTTACTTTGAGTTTGTTGTGTTGATTGAAGTTGATAACTGTAAGTTTCTATTTTAAGTGTGATAACTTTCAAAAAATCCCCAACATTTCATACATGGTTTCTTCATTACTTAAATGAAGTTTTTATTTGTAGTATTACTTGAGCAGAAACTAAGTTACCATAATTTTGATTTTTCCAAGCTTGAACCTACTTATAGTAGAATCTGCATCCAATTAAGAGCACAGACAGAATTTCGTCATCCAATCCAATTCAATGAAACTGATGACCATGCATGAGGAGTGGATTTGATGAAGAAAAATCTGGCCTGATTTCAAAGCTACAATGTAAAGAACTTAACATTAGTAGTAAAACTAATTTTGTAAGTATCATCATGCTTAAAACAATGACTTCATAATGTTGTGAGTGTACTTACGTGTTGTTTGTTGACTAACAAAGTGTGTGTAATTAGTCATGCACACGAATGCACACATGGATATTGCGAAGTTACTTTGAGTTTGTTGTGTTCATTGAAGTTGATAACTGTAAGTTTCTATTTTAAGTGTGATAATCAAAAAATCCCCAACATTTCATACATGGTTTCTTCATTACTTAAATGAAGTTTTTTATTTGTAGTATTACTTGAGCAGAAACTAAGTTACCATAATTTTGATTTTTCCAAGCTTGAACCTACTTATAGAATGCATCAGCACAGACAGAATTTCGTCATCCAATCCAATTCAATGAAACTGATGACCATGCATGAGGAGTGGATTTGATGAAGAGGCCTGATTTCAAAGCTACAATGTAAAGAACTTAACATTAGTAGTAAAACCATTTTGTAAGTGTCATCATGCTTAAAAACAATGACTTCATAATGTTGTGAGTGTACTATTTGTTGTTTGTTGACTAACAAAGTGTGTAATTAGTCATGCACACAAGAATGCACACATGGATATTGCAGAAGTTACTTTGAGTTTGTTGTGTTCATTGAAGTTGATAACTGTAAGTTTCTATTTTAAGTGTGATAACTTTCAAAAAATCCTCAACATTTCATACATGGTTTCTTCATTACTTAAATGAAGTTTTTTATTTGTAGTATTACTTGAGCAGAAACTAAGTTACCATAATTTTGATTTTTCCAAGCTTGAACCTACTTATAGTAGAATCTGCATCCAATTAAGAGCACACACAGAATTTTTGTGATTCTATTAGGCATGTTCTATCAGATACTGATTTCAGTAAATTTGACTTACTTCAGCCTGAGCAAAATAGGATTCTAATTGTATGGTTAGTTCTTCTGTAAGGTACATTTTCTTGTATGATATGTAAGCCAACCAATCCACCCAGTTCATGCACTTTCCTTGGCCATCAATAACCACCATGGCACTTTGCTGTTGCCACAGTGATGTTCCTGATCTCAACACACAGACTTAGTGTAGAGCCATTGTGGAGATACCATCTTCATTCTCCTACACAACATCAATATAGATAGCCAGAGTCAAAATGTGACACAACGGTTAGATTTAATTTTTTACATTCATTTTTACAGCAGCTTAGTATTTATTCTCTCAAGTAAAAATAACCCATTCACTATGGCACTGATAATATAATTAATTTCATAATTCACATTGACAATTGCATATCAATGAACAGACACATGATTTATCATATGAAATTTTGCCACTGCTAAATGTTTTCCACAGGGAGTTCATAAAATTGAATCAAAATAAGAGATAAGCTGAACAATTGCAACTCCATTTTTCTGTTGAGAGAAGGTCAGTGGTAGAAGGATTGCAATCAGACCTTTGATTGTCCTGCAAGACAGGAAATTTTCGACTTTGGCGATAAATATCACCAGATTGAGTCGTCAGATGTCGCCAAAAGATTTTTGACGGTCATTAACAGGCCGCCACCTGGGTTGTCTGAGATCATCAACCAAAGTCATCAGGGTCATCAGGATTGTTTTTTGTTGTCACTTAGGTTGTCAGGTGTCATCACGTGGAGTCACATGGGTAGTCACAGAAGATCTGTTGGGTTGTCAGTTAGGTTCATCAGCCGTCATGGTCATCACAGAGTCATACTTTTTGTCACTTGCTCTCACCTGGGGATGAGTAGTTATTTGTGGAAGGTCGTCAAGTTGTCAAGTGGGTCATCAGTGTCGCCATAAGGGGTCATCCACGTGATAGTCATGAGTCGAACAAGGGTTGTCAAAAGGTCGCCACCACAAGTCATCAGGGTCGTCAAAAGTCTTCACCAAAAGTCATCAGGTCATCAAAGTTGCCACACGCAGTCCTCAGGGTCGTCAGATGGTCGGAAAGGTAGTCACATGAGTAAAAATGCCAAAGTCGCCACTTATCGCAGTTTGGTTTGCCAAAACTTCCACTTGGCAAAGTTGCCTGTCTTGCTGATCTTCACCCTGTTTTCAGATACAAGAGGATTGAGGAAATGCATTGGCACCTACATTGAATGGTACTTGACCAAGGACACTCAATCTCTTTAATTGACAAGTGGGACTGATCATGGTATCAAGCTGACTATGAATCCAAATGGCTGTATACAGTGATACAAGTGATAAAACCAACCAGGTATTTCACCTTTCATGAGAGAGGGGCCAATAAGATTATTTGATTATTGTCGACCTGGATCAGGATTCATCTGTTACTGCACTTTACTGGATTTTTCCCATGTATGGTCAGGGGTGATTGGTTTAGAATGTCAGCTGATGATGTATCAAGGGTGTGACAAAGTCAATAAATTGCAGTTTACTTGTTCAGTTTGCTAGAACTGGGCATGAGTGAGACAATTAGGAGCATGGCTGGGGCCTCTTATTAATTCATTATTGCCATTTTATTTCTGAGAGAGTGATAAGTAGTAATGTACTTAAGTTGACTGCACTGAAATTTTGAAATAAGTTTTTACTCAGTGATTTTTTGTTGCCATTAGTTATAAAGTATGACCTTCTATTGGTCTTTTAATATGTTGTGATATT